>CM067369.1:269473839-269868839 GCA_034401795.1 Chaetoderma sp. LZ-2023a | reverse complement strand
ATACAGTAATTAGTTCGTAATCAGTAGTAGGCCAAGTCCATCGTGAATTATTTATGTGTTGGTATCACCTTAATAAATACATGAATACTAATCGGGAAATTAACGGCGCGGCGTATGGGATGATTTAGTCACAGTGGGGACGCGGTATTGATGTCTAAAGATGTAGCCCGATGACAAGGCAAATGATGTCACGTCCACCGATGATTGTCGAAAAATGTCAAAAACAGGCAAAGGATTAGCAATCAACAGTTACAACGGCCACTTGCCGTGCTTTGATCTGATGATCACCTCATCGACTATGCACATACTGAAACAATCGAGGAAGTGTGTGAATATGAGTTCACTGATACTCAAAACTAACGTGTACCCACGTATGACGACCAGCCATGAAAAAGATAATTATTAAGTGCGGCTGGTGGTGTGTGGGGTACAGGGTCCAACTCACCTTACTCAAGATTGGTCTGATTTGACATGGAGATACATGACTAATTAATTTGTATAGGTGTATCGTGCTCCACGCTGATTACAAATCTGCTACTTTAAAAAAAACTGGTTGGGAGGTCACTTAAGAATAACATTAATTGGTGCTAATTGCGCCTTTAGTTGGCATGCAAGCTGCACAACCGTAATTGCATAGAGAATGGAGGGAATGGTTCCCTCATAAAAAGCAACTACCTACGAATATAACACATGTTGTAAGGCCAGTTAAGAAGAGTTCAATAGTCATGGAATCTGCGTTTCCTACACTTAATTACGTAATTAGTACGTGATTACAATGTGTCTCGTGATAGACACGTAGTCTTGTCCACAAACCCTAATTCAGTCGAGTGCGGGTACACGAGA
Source organism: Chaetoderma sp. LZ-2023a (assembly GCA_034401795.1). Classification (NCBI taxonomy): domain Eukaryota; kingdom Metazoa; phylum Mollusca; class Caudofoveata; order Chaetodermatida; family Chaetodermatidae; genus Chaetoderma; species Chaetoderma sp. LZ-2023a. The sequence continues at coordinate 269,867,996 of CM067369.1, read as the reverse complement.
GGTAGACATTATTACACTCTTACCATTTCCATTGATCTCAATCTACGAAACCATTTGAAAATGTTTCTATGTGGCCCTACATCTAATTACATGATCATATAGATTGAAGTTACACAACTGAACCAACATGGACAATTTAGAGCACGGGCCACTATATCAAGAATTTCCACCTTAATAATTCCATATGCGCTGGGGAAGTCTTTGAACAACGGGTGCAAAACACCACTTGACACTGAATGGCCTTTAACTAGTTGTATTTGACATTTACGCTAAAAAGTAAACCAGATTAAAATGTAGACACTGTTACCACACCATCAATACACAACAAGTGACCAGTCGTTTAATAGCAGGGCATGTGCCCGTTCAAACCTTAGTGTAATGAAACACTGAAACTACTGGGCAGTATACTACGATAGCACCTGGATAAAGACGCAGGCACAAAGCTCGACCCAAATCACCCTTGCACTAAAACTAAACGGCGCATTCTACTGTGTATAACGTTAGGAAACGTATTGTAAATGGTATCTGAAATTTGAAATTAAAAGGTGTAGTACATTATTTGCATTAGCTTGCAAGATAGTCGGGTTCAAAATTGTCATTATCCTTAGCATCAGGTTCAGTTTTTCCTTCATCAGAAACAATAGCTTCATGTATCTGCGGTCCATCAGACCATATGAGATCATAGGCCTGCCGCTAAATATTTCACATATGTTCTACAGTTGGCCACCCACATGTTAGTGACACTAAATACTCGCTTGGTTTGCAAGCATGGCTCGGATTTTCACAGTTGTATCATGGGTACATCATTGACTAGAAGTTTCTCAACAGGATTTGTCGCTGTAGTATTTGGTGTATCGTATTCTGAAACCATTTCTAGTAGTGTGCATTCATTGGAACTGCTTGGTTTGACTTAGCTCAAAGGACTGATGCAGTGGATGGCATAGTTGTATTCACTGACTCAAATCCAAAGTTGTCAATTGCCATCTCCTCAAATGCATCTTGATTATCCCTGATAGATTTTAGAGGGGGTGGGGGGAGTGGGCATTTCTTCCCATTCGTACGAAGGCATATGTGTAGTCTGATCCCGTAAATCCACAGAAAACAGGTAGTCATTCACCAAGTGGTGTCTATACGTCATCTGTCAGTCGTTACTGAAGTCCGTGCATCAATCTAAATATGCACTGTGTACTTCCTGCACAGATACAGTAGACTAACGGCGGGATCAGGATCTGATGTCCTGACTTCTATGATCCTTGCATTTTCCTTGTCGACGTGGCAAGCATGGCTGCAGATCAAGGTGTTAGCTTCGTCATGATATGGTTTCAATGCCTCTACTTCTTCCGGCACGAGCTTTCCATGTGTAATGCAGGAAAGGTAGCATGCCCGAAGAAGAGAGAGATGCACAAGTCACCCTTGCATTACAGCTATTGTAATGCTGGCTGTCACATGTTATTGCGCGGAATTGTGGTAGCTGCTCTTTGCAAAATATTCACGTGATGCGTTTTACGGTATTTCTATGGCAGTGATGTTAAGATTCAGATGAGAGTATTCTCGTGTGTCGCTGTGCTCTCCCACATCCCTTAATTGGCAGGACTGGATACACGTCAAAGATGAGATTCACTCTTCCGCGGCAGAGACAAAATCCCACCCAGTCCTGAAATGTGGGGCGGAAGAAATGTAGCAGGCATATACAATAAACAAGTAATATATCAACTGAGCGAGGTTACGGTGGGAACCGTGCACTCTAATATATCCAGAGGGGCACTCCCGACGTGCTGACCATAGCCCACAGCCGTCTGTGACGCACACCGCACACATCCAGTGGACGTGAACGGAAAATGTATGTTACAAGGTAACAATCGAGCTTTCTCTCGCGAGCATTGCCAACCAGACGTTCCATAAGGTCATGTGTACACTCTCGTACTGCAACACGTGTGTCTGTGTTATACCTATTTACAGTGCCATTTTCTTTTCTTAGAATATTGCGAGATTCGAACCTTTGATTGCACATTAAAACTGAATCAGTCAATGGCGCTATCACCACATCTATTAACCCTCGCTCGTCTTTCTCCCGGATGTCCAGCAAGTGCTGATGGAAATGGTCGCTGCCATACTGGTCATGAGGCCATGTAGTCTATCCAATACTTCAATGCACATACATGAATTGGATGAGCCCTTTATCTGGTTTACAACATCATGCACCTCTGCTGTGCCATTTCTGATGTCGACTAGACGACAGTCGGTTGTGATGTCTTCTGTCTGAATCAACCCATTGATAATCCGATGATCTAGCTTTGCTCTGCTGGATTTCTTTAACATCCAGCGAAAATTCGTGCTGGAGTTGTTTATCACGGATGATATGCCAGCTTATCGGGGTGCAGAATCTGAATTCACTCTCTCTCTCTCCCCCCCCCCCTCTCTCTCTCTCTCTCTCTCTCTCTCTCTCGCTCTCCCCGTGTACGGTCATTCTCTGTACAATTGGCTGTAAAAGCAGCACAGTCCAAGATGCACGAGCCACCATTAGTAATAGGCATGGTTTGCATGGAAAAACATGTATATAATTAGTGCTAGTGCATGCGTGATTAGATACACATGGTGTGTTCGAGTTGGTCACTCTAAATGGTGTAAGTTGTGAGTAAAGTCGGTGTAAATCATGCAGAAAATGGCATTTGTCCATGTGTCCCTGGTCGGATGTGTTCAACATACTCATTGTACGACGTGGCACACCTTGTAAACACAGGAGATGATTGTATGCGTGTTCATGTTTCTTCAGCTGGTTTTGTTTGTATCATTGAAAGCAAACATGCAACTTCACCTTTGCCTTCACATGACTCCAGGAATGCTTGGAATCTATGCAATTCACATATGATGGCCATTATCTGGTGCAGACCTTTGTATTTGGTAACATCTATGCCATATATCTCTCTCAGCATTTCTGTGCCACCAGATGCGTAGATCAGATTCCCCATAGATTTGACAAAGGCCCGTTCTATCCATGATAAATACATTTGCGCATCTGAAAAACTACATGGCTGGTTTAGATGCATTTGACGATGGCCAGTTCTATGCATGATGAATACCTCTGCGAAGCTGGGCAGCTAAATGATTGGTTTAGCTACATTGCGGGTGATAGGGTACAGCACCATTCTGACGAGCAAACACACGTACACTTATCTGCTTGGAGAGTAATGCACCTTGTACAACACCGAGTGGTGCAATTGGTTTGTTCAAGTTCTTCATATACAGGACACTGTATTCTAGAGTTGTGTCTGGACATAGTAAAGCATTGAAAGAATACCAACATTGCAATGTGTGCCATCATCTAAACTCTAAATCACCACGATAACGCACGCTCTAATCAAATACAAGCATAATGGGCCATTCCGTACACCATGTATGTTATTCCAGTTGTGTAGCTTATGTGTCAAAGAAAGCCATAATTGGCACTAATTAATGGTGTTCTTAAGTGACCTTCCCGCCAGAAAATTGTTCTTAAGTTACCGATTTGTAAATAGTGTGGACCCCCGTTCACCATAAAATATGAGTTGGTCTTGCACTTTCCATGTTAAATAAAACCCGTGTGGGGTACATTGAGTGTTACCCCTATCCCATTCAAAACCAGGTGCCCCTAAGACGTGAATTTCTCGCGTGAGGTTAGCTGTCTGTACCACACCAGCATGAAACCTTATTGTAGCTTTCGTGTCAAATAAAATCCACATAGCTTCCGGGATATAACCCCTTAAATATGCAAGGAATACGCCTCGAAACAAATCACACACATCCTCAACACTGCTCCGAAAGAACGCCTCCATACCGATGTTGATGGAAAATGTGCACTCATCGAACTCACAAAGCTTAAGAAGCCACCCTGACACCATTATTGTTTTTGAACAGCATTCAGATAATTGTTTCACATGTGACTATTATCGTCTATTAAAGATAAGATTTACAAATTTAATGACCACTGTCAGCATGATTTTAAGAGAGGGCGTAGCCTGGAAAGTTAATTGTGAGTTTTCCAAGATGCGAATCGACATGTCACATGCACTTTACACCATCAGGATACCACAAACACATCAATGTCTCCATCTCTATGGCTGCGATGATTACAAGCCACGTCTGGTGAGAGATTTATTGACACACATAATGTTCGCCCAAGCAACACTTTCTGCACAGTTTGAAACATCAATAGGATCACTACCGAATGCTCTTCACTTCCTACAGTGCTGCAGCTGTGTCATATGTTGGGGAACACGCCACAGGACCAAACCCTCCAGTGTCAAGGATAGCATGCCATTAGAGACAGAGCATATATATGAAATTGATATTATCGACGAGGAAAATTGCCCTCTTGATACACTACTTCCAATAGCTGCTGAACACTTTTTCGCGTATGAAGCCAGAACAGAGTTCACTCACGAATACCCAGCCCACTGAAATGAATGGTGAAATTACCAGCCCCCCCCCCCATCCTCCTGATTGGCCGCATAGATGTGGAGGAAGAGCAGACACTTGGCGTCCGTCCTCAGCAGCTCTACCAACATTGGAACTCCTTGTGTAACATGAACTATCACTTTCCCATACTTTTGGATGTTTGGGATTTGTGGCTCTAAAGTACGAATGGAAGTCAACATGCAACAATAAGATGACGCGTGTGCAAGACATTACAAAACATCAAGGGATACGCACGCGAGCAGTATTTAGGTATATATATATATATATACAACCATATTAAACATATCATAACTCCATGCCAGTCAGGGTTTGGCCTCATCACACTCTACAGTAAATCAACTTTTAGAACTCTACACTGTAAGCGCACAGGCCATTGATAACCACAAAGAAGTATTGTTTTATTTTTTGAACTCGCAAAAGCCTTTGATAGTGTATGGCATCTTGGCCTTCTTCAGAAATTAACGCAATTTGGCATTTCTGGAAGTCTTCTTTCTTTGTTCAAAGATTATCTGTATCGCCGTCAACAGCGAGTTGTCTTAAATCGCACATATTCCTCACTGAGGAATCTAGAAGGAGTGCCCCAGGGCACAGTCTTTGGACCGCTACTGGTTCTTCTTTTTATTAACAACATGACCAGTAATATATTAAATAGCATTAGATTATTTGCCGATGACACATGTCTGTATATAATATCTGCCAATTTAGAAGCACAGTCGCCAAAAATTAACCATGACCCAATGGGCAACTACCTGGCTTGTAGAATTTAACGCTCTAAAATCCACTTCCTTGTTTATCTATCTTCAAAATAATCCTACTGATTTTCTAATAACTTTTAAAGATTAGGAAATCCACTCTTCGCGTTGTTATAAACATTGTGGGATTACTTTCGATTAAAAAAGGTCAATGGAATGATCATGTGAAATTATGTAGCGCGAATCGACCGGTCAGGTACGAACCGTCCCAGCACATCTGTATACAGAACGGCCGGACTGGGCATGGTCCAAGTACGCCCTCTCCTGGGTAGGACAGTATGCGTGTATAAAGCAATATACGAGAGGTTCATGAAACGACTAAGTCTGTGAGATCGCCTAGCGCACATGCGCATTAGTGTTGGAGAGAAAAAGCATCATATTTTGTACCGAGTTGGTACATATAATTACTTTACATTATACTTTTCTCGTCACGGATTCCAAATCTCTTTACTACTATAGAATCGGTCCAGAAATGGCTGAGTTATCTTTAATTGAACCAGCAAATTCCTTTCAAAATATTGAACCTCATAGGCTTAGCACACACGTATACTTAGCGCATGGGTACGATAGCGCGCCACGTCACCTGCTTCTCCGCCTCTGTAGCTCGCTTGCTGATTGGCTGTAGCACGCCAGCTGTGACGTCACGAGCAGTATAAAAGGCGCTGAAAAATTAGATCAAGGCGCAGATGAGGAGATGATTGACCATGGTGTTAGCATGGTCGACTTGTAATCAGCCGGATGGGGTTAAAATCCTGCTCGAGTGGCAGGTGATCAGCTATAGCAAACTTCACACCCGCAGCCCTTCAAGCACTACAGGACAGCCTTCAAATTCCGCACCAGTACTGAACGTTAAGCATACCGCTTAAAGTATTATCTTTGTGCACAGACGTGACTAACTACTAGCCATCCGCAACCACAGACGTTCTTCTTCACTGTTCCTGAGAATGAGCCGCAACAGACAGTTCGCCTGCAGCTTTTCCTAGCAGCTAACTTCCACATCGTGCCATCTCACGTTCCAAATGTGTTACCCTTCAACTACTGTGATTCCAGAACCGTTTCCGTACCGATGACTAATACGTACTCCGTCATTGTCTTATTATTATTGTCTTTATGCATTACCTTTGTGTAACAGGTACTGATGACTAATTGGTAACTGCCAGTCGCGTGAGACCGCATTTGTATAGTTTACTATTATAATGTAAATATTATTCTTATTTTGTATGCCCCTAGGCACTGTCAAGGCCGTGTGACCTTCTATTTTACTGTTGTGTGATAAGTTTTGGCAGGCCGCCATCCTATATTTATGTTTTGCTTATTTTATGTAAAAAGCATTGGAACCGCAGTTCGCTAGGCTACACAATCCAGCAACAACAACTGCACCACCTTGTTCACCCACACCATCACCTTTTCACTAAGGCCACTGAGCATGATCTAATTGCACGAACATGACATGTGGTTGACTAAACCTGGACTATTTTAGGTCAATAGGATAGGGTTATAGTAGTAGAGAGGATTACTCTGTACATTGTGTCTATATTAATAAAGTATTACCGTAACTACAAAGACAAATGAAAGACCATGATGATAGGCAAGCAAACGGAAATAGAGTGGTGGAATGATCCGGCTCTGGCTTCGGGAAGATAAACACGTGTATTTGTAATACTCTAATTTGCGAATATATTTAATTATTTTAATACACTCGATTAACAGTTCGCTTGAACCTCTCGCTGCCATGCAATCCCCACGACCCGCGATTGACACGGGTGAGCATAGGAGTTTCTGTATTAGTAGTGCCATTTGATCTTGAAATAATGGCAACGCCCTGTACATTCTGACCACCTCCCACCCACACACCACCGACGCCCCGCACCACCAACAACCCAGGACGGTAATTCCGCATTGGAATATCCGACAATTGATTACCATTGTCGCATGGTGCAATTTGATGAAAATCTAATCAATACTTGTCTGATAACTAAATACTGGTTAATGTATTTTGTTGTAGTAGTCTATATTTTAAGAACTAAAACGGTTGCTAATGTAACGACCAGGTAGGACCTATATAACACTTGGCGATTATGGTGTGGGGCTGGCTATTGTTGCGTGATTTAAGAAGAAAAAGCGCTGCCATACCTTTTAATTCTCGCGATAAAACAGCCAGCACGGATATTCGAATTCGATGACAATTCTAACCATATATTAATGATTAGTCTAAGACAACTTAGATAATACTATTTCGTTCAGGTTAAATTAATCCCGACCGGCCGTAAGCAAACACCACAGCCCATATCAATACTGTAAGGGCAAGCCTTCTTCAGTGTACCAAAGTTTGACACGATGCAATACATATTACAGTTATGAATCACGAACGTGTATTTACAGAATTGCAATCTATTGTTTAACCCTTCGACCCCGAATCCCCAGCATCTCAAATTTCAAAGTAGCTATTTGGGTAAGGCGTTGGCTATTTTGGTGGCTAATCTGACAGGAATGTGTTGCGGCCATAGGCAACAACCGATCCCAATTAGTGTTATTTCAAAATAGTCAATAGAGCAGTTATTGCATTGGAAATATATATATATATATATATATATATATAGATATATATATATATATATATATATATATATATATATATATATATATATATATATATATATATATATATATATATATATGGGTTTTTTTGCATTCACCTATCGTGTTAAATGGGTTAAATAATAAACATGGCGCCCAGGTTGTAAATAAATGTTGATCGAATATCATATCGGATTACACATGTATTACTAATACGCCCGCGCATGTTCTTGATACAACTAAAACAAATATCACCGTTTACTAGACGAGATCCACGTGTACATGGACCATTAAGAAACGAGTCCGAGTCCGGTTTGTCAAAAAGCATACCCTAATCAGAATATTGAGCATAACGTGAAGAAATATCTGTGTTTACCGTACAAATCACCAATCCATTATCATGTTTTAGCAAGTTTTCAGTCGATTGAAAAAAACGCGTCACAAATACGATTAGTATTATAGCATAGCAATATATAAAGACGGCATTGGGATTAAAAGATTACTGAATCTATCTGATTGTCGTACGCTTGTTGTATTGTAAGTTCGATTGTTGACCTATACGAGCATTACATTATACGCATATGCGTGAGTATTAGTAATGGTAGAAGTCGGGCTGTCGGTCTGCCCGTAAGTCTGCCAATTTTAACAAGGCTGACAGCCCACGTCGCAACTAGATATCATAATGTATAGAACTTGTTTTAATAAACGATTTTCCTGCGTCAGTGATCAAGTGAAGACTCTCCTCACAGATAATTTCCATATACCCCAACCATACCCGAACATATAGCCACTCGAAAAGTGAAAGCGTACATATAGTTATACACATTTAAACTGAATCACAACAAATAGGAGGCACGTTAATGATAAGACCAGACAATACCGTATTGTATCCCTATTTGAAACAAAGTACATGCAATTTTAGAAACCAGCCAATACATACCGCACCCAACCCCGATTACATACTTAGTTAATTGACTAATTAATTAATTAATTAATTAAGTACTTAATTACTTAATTACATACGTTATTAATTAATTAATTAATTAATTAATTAATTAATTAATTAATTAATTAATTAATTAATTAATAATAATAATAGTATTGCACTTGTATTACTGTCCGCCCATATCTATTCTTCCATACTGCAACATTATACTTGTGCTATCATTCCTCCAGCTGTCCCCGTGTTTCACACTTTCCCTGAGTGGCTGCAGGGCAAAGACATAACGCTACATTTCTCTTACTAACAAGTAGGAACTCTGTCCTTTTTGTGGTATCTTTGCACAATAATTAAAAATAAATAACCGTGATGATAAATTAGATGTTACTGAGTGAAGAGCAATAGTTGACCTAAATACATGTATGAGTCATGATCAATGGTGTGTTAACGAAACCGGCCTCTCAACTGATCTTGAAGAATGCCCATTTGTTTGCCAAGTGAAGACTAACTTTGAAAATGTGCTACTGGAATGACTGGCCTGGTAACAGAGCCAGCCATTGCAGTGGTAAATTGACAAAAAATAGTCTCAATTGACCTGCAAACAGAAATTCAATAACCACATATTTAGATTGTTTGACACAATTTATTCATTAAAGGGTTAAGGACTAATAACTTGTGAAAAAGTGCTATGTCTCAATAAGTCTCTAGCAGCTAGGGAAAACTATGACGTAATTGGTTTCTCTAAGTAAGAGAAAGTGTGAGAAGGTTACCTAGTATATTTTAAGATACAGATTATTCATACTTCTAATTCTATTATAGAGGCTATATTATACTTTTGAAAACGTTACACATCATAGATTTATGTTATATCAAACAGTATACTGAGGTCTGGCGTTCTCCTTTAAAGTTCTAATGTATAAATATTGTTAAAAATGTTGTCTTTATGATTTCTATGTTAAAAATGATGACAGATTGTCTTTGTGCTGAAATTCAATGAAAATTACCTGATGTTAAAGAATTATAATGTTGTTTCTATGTTTTATCTTTTCACAGGATATGGAGTATCCTAAGGGAAGCAGGGGATAATATGATACAGAGGGCGGGAGAGTTCCATCACATGCACAAAGACATGCACATGAACATACAACGGACCACACGATTCATACACAGACATATACCACATGCGCACCAGGGTACGGAATATATACAGCATACTCCAGGACAGAACTGAATATACACACACGCCCATACAGGAGCACACAGGACCCCAGGCATGCGCGCACAGGACAGTCATAGCATAGCATAGCATGCATGAATAAATGAACGATCCACGCCCACCTATATGCACACTCATGAACTAGCACACCTCGACAGTGACACACGCACCGCCATCGAGTTACACACGCTACTACGGAGTATATACACACCAGGTTTATACGAAAGAGGATTGTTGAATATATTGTGTCCATACTTTATTGTTGTAGTTAATCTAGTGATACGTACTGTATATAATGCACGTATTGTCATGGCTCAGGTGCAACTGTTTGTCACCAAGGTTTGTAACTATGGACTGACGTCTCATGTTTCGAATAAAACATGGGTCAGTAGTCAGTAGGAGGTTGGCATTGGGCATGGTCACCTGTTGTTTTAGATAGTTGGTCCCACTCCACGACTTGGATATCAAACTGTGGATTGTGGCCAACTGTGCAAACGAGCTAGTGGCATTGTTCCAGCGTAAATTGTATATTAATCAAGTATTGCCGTAACTACAAAAACGTTTATGTGTCATCTCACCAGCCAGATGAAAGATTCTGATGATAGGCAAACGAACGGTATTAGAGTGTCAGCGATAGTCAAATTAACAAATACTGTAGGTCCATTACAGTCGATTAGGGTCGGTGGTTAGAAAAGTGCATTGCTGTTCTTAGGCTAGCATGGTATCGGTGCCGAGTAGATCGGTAATGTAATACAGTTTATATGGCCATGGTTAGTGCACATACATGTAAGGTTAAGTACATGTAAATACGTATCACAAGTCTATTACAATCAATTGGTGCCAGTGTACATAATTTGTAATGTTAGAATTGTATTTACAAAAATTGAAATAACTCTTATTAGTTCTAGTGTTTATAAACGGTGTAATGCCGTTAATAGTCTAGCGTGTTACCCGTGATAGCTCAGCAAATCAGTATTGTAAATCAACTAATGTGTATTAGAGATTATGGAAATTTTAAAGTTAAAACTGTACAAAATAACAAAAAACCAGTTTAGTGTTAGGGTATGGTAACTTGCAATGTTAGAGCTGTCTAACCCTTTGAACACACAAGGCAACATACGACTGACCGTTTGTATTATACACGTTAGTATGGTGGGCATTTTGAAATCGGTAAGAGTGGATGCGTAGCTCCATATCGCAGCAACGAGTTCTTGTCAGCTATATTTCAAAATATCCAACAGCTCATCTGTATGCTTGCCTTAAAATCTGATTGTGGGTCTCCAGAGTTTAAAGGGGTAAACCATATAGACATGAATGCAATCTCGCCATTTCCTGGAAATGTGTATATACACTGTGTAACCTATGACATAGTGTATATTGTACGTATATCCTGTACAAATATAAATGTTATAGTGGGAGCATGTATAGGTCTAAAAAGTGCAAAGATCTGCTAGAATGCATATGACCTATTATTTTGCAGCCGTATATGTTATGATATGATAGCATTTCAATAATGGGTGTGAATTACCAGAATGGCAGGCAGTAGAGGCATGAGTTATCATATTACGAGAATCCTAGTGAACGTATTGATATGATATGATGATATTATATGATATCGTGTACAGCTGAAATATAGTAGGCATGTTGAATCCTGCCTGCTGGTCCTAGCATTCATAAGTTAATACTAATCTCCGCTAACGCATAGTATTTACACTAGTATATGTTTGGGTCATAACTCATTCCAGGATTTAGAGATAACCCAGATTAATATTTACAGAACGTGCTTATAGATGAGCCTGTGTGCTATCAATATTTTAACATACAATACATGGCAACACAAGTGTAATTATAACACCCGGTTGCATTTCCAGCAAGTTTAGGAACTGGCCTGGACTACCATACCCAGTCATATCCCTATACTTTACTAGACATTGATACACCATGGGCAGGGTGTGAAATCACATCAGTCCCTGCTACAATTACAGTTGCTTGTCACTTTATATAAACTCGTATGTGTACTGTACAACATCATTCTGGGAATGGTAATCTAGGCCAGTTAATAAACAAGAGGGTGTGAGGATCTGGTGTGGAATCACATTAGTCCATAGTACTAATTATTTTGTATAGTTATCATTGTGTAGTATCTACATGCAGTCCATACTACAATTGCATTGTAAATCATTGTATGTATCAACCTATATGTTAGAAACTGAGTATGGTAATCCAGGCCAGTTCACGTACATCGGCGAGTGCAGCCTTGGTGTGGAACCACACAAGTACATACAATAAATCCATTTGTAAATGTATGCACTGGTTTGGAGTACCATACCCAGTTCTTATCCACGTGGGTAAAATACTGTACAGTACAATACAGTAATAAACACATGTTGTATGTTGCATCCGTTGATGATGTCCAACTATAACTATATCATTTCAGATGGCAAACATGTAGTGTGCCCAATCCATGCCGAGTCTTGATTTGAAGCTATTTGGGGTTGGAGCTGTTACGACGTGATCAGGTAGAGCATATCATGAGTCTACTATTCTTGAGGAGAAAAACTGACGACGAGGTGCTGTCCTACGGTAGTGTTTCGTAAGTGTATAGGGATGACCTTATGTTACTGTGCTTGAGTCAAGTGTTATGAGTTTTCTATCAATCGTGTCAATTCCATGCGTGTACTTGTTCCCCTCTATCATATCGCCACGTGTTCTTCTGTACATCAGCCTTGAAGCTCAGACTGCCTTTACTTTACATTGGCAATAACACTGTGGCAAAGAGATTTTACAATGTGAGCTAACACTCACACAATCTCTAGCACCACAACAGGTGTTCCAAGTGTGGTCTTCCATTCGAGATATGTTGCACAATCCACAATGCTCTCACACGCATTTGGTGTCGTGAGCAATACGTTTTACTTTGATGACACATAACTTCGTACACTAAATACATAATAAGTCGTCTTATGGCATGTCTGCCACCATCTTCTCGTTGTTTTATACAAATGTTACTAAAGTGATATAGGGTATTCATTCTGGAAAAGGCTGTACTGAGTGATCTGTTGCAGTTAACTTTCTTTCAGGGACCATATTCTGATGACATGGAATTTAAACTAACACATTCCAATTATACCCTGCTATTGGGGTGTTTATTATCTTCCGTTTAACTTCGAAATACAGGTGCGTAAATACAATACACAATGGTGCACGAGTAACTCAGATATTTATGTACTGGGGGTGCCCTGCATTTAGCAAATGGGAAAGGCAGTCACGTGATGCAACGTTCATTGGTGCTTGAAGGATACATAATACAAACTAAGCAAACATATCAGTATTTGCTAATTTACTAACATGTGCAGGAGAAAATATGTTGTATTATTCCATGCTTATCCAGGTGTTTATCAGTTGATATTGCCTCAAAACAAGGCCGTGTTCTCTGCTTTCTTGTTCGGATGACACTCACATATTTCATCGCAGACATCCAAGAAATCAATATATTCTGTCCCGGCCTAGATATTTGGTGAGGTATCTGACCGCAGTCTATTGCCGCCGATCATGGAATATGGCCATATATGTCAACATTGCTGGAGGGTATGCTGGACTTGAAATCTCGCTAATACGGTGACATTTATCCACCTTAGGGATGGAGACACGGCTCGTATTTTGGCGGAATACGCCTGGAGCCAAATGCACTGCTGTGGTCTAAATAGGCCTAGCATAACATCCGACATCAACCAATGATTTAGACATGGATACACCACAGCCGCTATTATTACGCCTGTGTTATGTCACAGCGTTTCACTAGGACCCTGACGTTTCATAGCCAAACGTATAATATTCTTCATTCAATTCCCTATTCCGCACGTGCTCCTCGGTGATATGGTAATATTTGCATTACAATGGACCTTTCCTCGCCATATGACGTCATAGGTATTACATCATGAATGAGTATATACTTTTAAGAGTCTTTAACTGCTAATAGTCCGACATAGTGTACAAATTGTATGCCTCTACTATTTAATAAACATGCTGTTGAATACTTTGCAACTAATTTGACTGGGCACTGTTGCTGGAATAGGCAGCAACAGCACCCAGTCAAATTGGTTTTACATATTCACCAGCTTACCTGTATAGGTGTCTGAAACTTAATTGTCAGGGAGTTCAGCGAACGATCGATCCCAACATGATCAAGGCGTGGGCGAGTTTAACTATAGATGGGCGGGGCATAGCTAAAATGGAAAGGTCCATTGTCGAGAATTGTAATAAGATATGATTATGGTTACCTTGCCACATAGTATGTTCCAATATGGGATTATATTAGCAACATGTAAATAATACTTCACCCATCACAGTCTCTGACAAACGTGAGCTTGCACACGATATCACATTTCAATACAAACCCCATTAGACCCTGGGTTGGATGCACTTAGCACCCATCTAATAATTGAGAAAACGATATTGTTCAAGGGCTTCTATTTCCGCTTTACGAATACGCATGCTTTGGTGGGTTAAGGTTATATGCATGGGCACAGTGAAGCCGCGCATAGGTGGGGAATTGGGTAGCGATGACCATAATGTTCGACAGATACAGAGTGGATTAGCAAATAGTCATTCAGACCATTGCTCTTATAGTCGTCTACCATTTCTAAAATAAATTAGGCAAATGAATTTATTATTTAGATCACCATAACTCAAAATGTCACCAATTTGCCTGTTGCTTAAAATGTAATACCGTTCATATTTGTAAGGATACAATAATGTTTTAATGATAACAGCTTGAGAAATGAGTATTAAATACAAGCTAATAAATCGATTGGGAAAGTGTTCCTATATTTCAAGAATGAAATGGTGTTACGTTGGCAGCTGACAGAACTTGCATTTTGGAAAGAGATGCAAATGGAGCTATGGATTTCTGAACTTGACAATGAGCCTAATATCACGTCTGCGCTCCTAGAATGTTTAGAGGCAACACGCAATATTCGTAATAGTGGCCTCATTGCGTGTATATACATTATATGCAAGTCAGTCCAATTATATCACAGACAGCCTTGACCACCCCACGCAGCATGAAATCTCGCAACTCTCATTGAATGTGTAATTTATAGTTAATGTCTCCTATGGTTCATCGGCACATTATGTGTTTATTGAGGAGAGGACCACACACAAGAATCGGTTCGTATACAGTATGAGGACGTAATGAGTTACCACTACATAGAGCGAATGACACTAACATGAGTATGTATGTGTCTACTGTGTATCCAACCGAATGGTGATACACAGGCATAGATATAATACAGTTTACTGTTCGCTCATCTAAGCAATCTAGTCAGAAATTATACAGATATCACATTACGCACGCTGAATATTACTTCAAGCAAATTAAGATTTTTGTGACATTGGATTTACAATGATGCTGTTTTGCTCGGTGGCGTCGAGCAAACCTGTCACGTTTGTCACAGGGTAAGGCGTTCCCCATCCTACATATTCTTCCTTATGCATTCTAAGAGGGACGCATTAGTTCTTCTTATGGAACTGGTAATATACTGTATAGCAGCCTGATGGACTCTGTTCGGAACAGGTTCATCGAAGTGTGCATACGGAATGTGTCGTGGACGAAGTCCGTATATCTGCCACATCGCAAGCCTCGTAAGCCACGGGCTAACCATCTCCAAGGTGAATCTATGACCCTTGTGGCGTGCAGCCTCGAGCAACTGGTGAGTCTCACGGTCATATCCACCAGACTGGTAGCACAGCGTCTCTAGACAGGTGATTCATGAACTCTCGGACTTCATCTCTGACGTCGACACCTGCCCTCATCTGTACAGATCAGGCACACTCTAAACAGATGAACAGACGACCATCGTTCATCCGACCATAGATGAACACCTCTTCGAATACCTGTGAACACTGGCGTCCACTCTCTGCAGCATTAGTAACGTCACTGAAAGGAATTTTACCGACAAAGGATTGCCACTTAAGGGACTTGACCAGGTCATACAGAAAAAACATCTTACATAGCACATCTTAAATGTTCGGCAGCCCAGATGACTGCGAGTGCTATCGCAACATACTTGCGCCATGGGCCAGCAACGCCAAAGAATGTACCTATCCCCAAGGAAATGCCTGGAGTAGCTCAGATATATTCTCAACTCCATGGAGAGCATTGTTGGTGATTTTGCAGACCGTCCCGTCAGCCTCCGTCGTTAACAGAGCAATCAGAGCCCCAACTTCCGCTAGTGGGCCAAGTGAGCCCTTCACATAGGTACAATACATTATCTTGGCTCAGTGGATTAGTCGGCGGGATTCCGGCTCTACATCTTCACCGTCATAGTCCTCGTCATAGGCATCTTCATCACCGTCGTCATCGTCGTCATCATAGTCGTCCTCATCGTAGTTCTCAACTGGATCCTCAAAGGCTTCTTGTTCATACAACGATTGTTGTTCCTGCTGACCATATGGTGAATTTAAATCACCTGCATAGACATGGCATCTGCAATCGTGAATGCAGGCGTGTTTGCATTGGCAAACTAGGGTATCAGCTTCGCTGACCATAAGGCAGCGGAGGTAGAGAGAAAACGTCATAACCAGGCGATGAAGAGGCTGTCTAAAGAGAAGATTGAGTACAGCAAGGCACTCGAGAGCATACGCACCAGCGGGAAGCACGCCGGCGCCAACAAAAGGCTCAAGCCACTCAGAACATCCCCGAGGCCGATACTAGTCTCGATGAGTACTACGAGGCTGTAAAGCTCTCTGATCCGACGCTCAACTATAAGGCATTAGGAGGTCAGAAGATGGCTGAGGTCATAGTAGTAGTGGCTGCTGTAGGAGCGGTGGTAGCTATGACAGTTACTCGAGTTATGCTCTATGCGTATTCAAGCTGAATTCCAGTGGTGTGTGATACACACAGTTTTGGATAGCCAAAGTACAGCACCATTATGCCGACTGAGCGAGTGCCCTCTCGCTCACCAAGCAGGGTCCCAACATTACAGCTGAGCTGGTTGCCATGATTAGGCGGGATTTCCCTTCCTCCGAGGTGGCACTGACCTTCGAGCACCAACTCGAGATCCTCGTGGCCACTGGTCAGGTGGAGTAGGGCATATGCCCTCATTTTCTGTCGATAGTGACAGCAATCAGCCAGATCGCGCACCTCATTGAGTACACTGGTCACATC
Source organism: Chaetoderma sp. LZ-2023a (assembly GCA_034401795.1). Classification (NCBI taxonomy): domain Eukaryota; kingdom Metazoa; phylum Mollusca; class Caudofoveata; order Chaetodermatida; family Chaetodermatidae; genus Chaetoderma; species Chaetoderma sp. LZ-2023a. The sequence continues at coordinate 269,850,888 of CM067369.1, read as the reverse complement.
CATTACAAGTTTGAAGTCGTCTAACTCCCCCACCTCCTGGACAACACCACCCTTCTGAACCAAGACCTGGGAATTGCCATCATGCCATACCCGAGGTCGCTAAGTGGTCATCGTTACTCCATCAAGATGTTCAGTATACACCCGAAGGACCAGCTTGTCCTGCACCAAGCCCCGGGTTCATATGTGTGTTCTCGAGGAGGTATTTCCATGTCTGGTTGTAGGTCGAATTATGTGAAGCCGTCATTACATCTGACGGCATAGTCCCATGTCCCCTTCGCATAGTGGAAGGGTCCATGAGCCAGTGGATCCAGGACCCAGTACTCATCGTTCACGTAGGTTGTATCCAGGGTGGTGTTGCTTTGCGGGAGCTCTACCTTCTTCGATTCTGTGCTCTTAAACTTGAACTTAAGCATCATGTTCCTGATCTCATGGATCAGTCCTGAGAGAGAGAGAGGAAGTTAATGAACTTCTCCACTGTGGATAGAGGGTTCGCATCATGTATGATGACTGGCAGACAGTCTTTCCGAGGATCAGTGTGGTGCGAGGCTGCAGGTTCAACTGCCCCATTTAGTTGCTGTACACACTGATGCACGTTTAAACGTCTGTATATTCAGGGTTTTAAATGGTGATATTTGGTAAAGTTCTCCAGCAGATGGTCTTTGGAGGGCAGAAGAAATCTGTATCACCCTCCAAGAAGAAACCAGTACAGATGCTGATTGACAGAGTCCAGCGACAACTTCGTGATGTTAACATTATTCACGAGCGAGCCAAGCTCTCACCTCTGTCTGATGCGGAGATACTGACGGCCATAGAGGAGACCACACCGGCCTGTAGTATGATGGAATTATTGACTCGGATGCTCTACCAGGAGTATGACAGTGCCCAGGGCAGGTCACTAGATCTCCCCAGGTCACCCACTAAGAGTCCTGTAATTCTAGCTCTCCAGATGGCTAGGGTTGATCCCAAAGATTGACTAATGGTCGGGAAGTGGGATGGCCTATTCAGCCTCCACGCTGATGATGAACATTGGATGTTGGATGCTTTACAGGATGGGGCCACAGATTACTTCTGAGAGGCGATTGGTGCAGCCGTGACTGAGGGCCATGCGACTGGGCATGCCACTGGTCACATCGAGGGTAGAGAGGAGGGGTTGGCTGCTGGCCACAAGGAGGCCGTTGAGCACATCTTCAATGAAAGAGGGAACGAGCGACTGGCAAGAGACGAGGCAGCATTTAGACTATTCCCAATCGAGAACAACCAGGACTACCTCATCAAAACAGTTCTCAAGGCAGATGCTAAGAAGTCATGGCTGTAGTCAGTCGTTCACGAGAGGTTTCAGAAGAAGAGCGTCATAGCATGTGATCCTCAGTGGATACAGTTTCAGTAACATTCTCAAGAAGCTGACGAATTTCCTCAAGCTTCTGGCGAAGTTCCTCAAGCTTCCGATGAAGTTCCTCAAGCTTCTGACAACATTCCTCGACCCGAAAAAAGCATCCCCGCCGCTACTACTACTGTGGCGGCTCAGCTTCCTGGGCTAATGCTTTCACTTTAGCTTCCTGGCCTGATTCAGCATGTAGCTGAAGTGTTCTGCTTTCTCCAGAGAAGGCTTGAAGAGGGACATCTCACCTGTCTCCTTGTTGCTGAAGATGAAGAGGTATGGATCTGCGACCTTCTGCACGTCTGCGATGAAGTCTTGCATGGTCCCCTTGAGGGTCAGGCAGTCATATATCGTCTCAAGCAGGCACGGCCACGCTTCGAGCTAAAGTACAGGAGCCGCTGATTGTGTCGGGTATCTGGAGATATCTCACGGGTGTACTTCTGAAGGAGGATGAAGACAGTGATATTGGTATGCCGAATGCATCTGGCGATGTTGCTGAGGTATGCGACTGTCTTCTTGTCAATCGCGGGGTCGTCGATAACTTTAACAAGGGGTTCAGTTAGCCGAGCTGCGAACAACTTCTCCAGCAGTGCTTTTATGGTGTACGTCTTGGTGGTTAGACCATTGTACCACTGATCATTATTGCCGACTGCCTCAGCAACGGAGTTGAACACCAGGAGGATGTATTGAGACTGAAGATGTTCAGCCAACAGGGCCCGCAGTACGATGTGTTTCCCATGTCATAATGGGGGAATGATCAGCACTACCTGACTGACATCATCTGGTCTACTGCTGTATGGCACTGACATGTTGCACGTGCGTGTGAAGGATGGTCAGCAGCTCTTCAGCCGTAGCCTCGTCTTTATCTGGGAGACTAAATGGCAGCACTTCCTGTACCAGCTCTTTTGCCTGCTGTGTGGGTAGCATTGTACCGCCAGCAGATATGAACGATGTGATGGAGGTGTTAGTATACAACACGTTTAGACGTGTACGTTCTACCGCGAGAGCGCTAAGCACCTCTAACATGGCTGCATCTGTCAGCTGCTTAGATTAGTATTCAGGAATATCCATAGCACCATACATATCAGCTTACACCATGGACCTGTTCTTCATGTACTTCCGGTGATATGCATATTCGGCACCAGTGTCCCGGGCTCTGAGTCTGCATCGACTGAGAACGTTGCTGTCTTCCAACGTCTGATTTGTTGGGGTGTTTGATAGGGGAGCCTGAGTAGTCTTGTCTCGGGTCACAATACATAACACCTAGGCCACTGCTGTCTCCACCATGGAAACGATAGTCCGAGTGGGCGTTGACCTCTCGCAGGAGTCTACTGGCTGCTGAGAGGCAGTAGCTATTTGTGCCAACAGGCTGTGGGTCGAAAGCATTCGTATCAGGCAGGTGTGCGCCAAGCCCATGGATGATTCATCTCATCATGTAGTACAATAGGAATCTGAGACCACTAGCAAGGAGCACAACTTCGGGGGTACCAGAATAGGAGTGCAGCACACCCGTGCCAACGCTGCATACTGCTATGGCGCACCAGATGACAAAGTTCAGCTATTGGTTGTAGAACGAGAGATTCGGGCCTGCCATCCAGGTATGAGCTTTCTATGCACCCGTGATGATGATTCAGTGGCCGTGGCTTGATGAAGAAGCTAATGCGGGACCGCCCGCCAACTGTGATCGAAATAAGTGTTAGGTCCGGTATGTCATCCAATAGGCAACGTAGTCCAGCTCTCGAGTGCATCCGGAGTGTACCCACATCTTAAAGCCGCTGTTCCAGCCGCGGACACAACATACTATTTGACACCATAGAAATCTTCAACGTGGCCTCTCCACAGCATCTCGTTTTTAACTCCTCCATGTCCACCCACCCGCTGGAGCGTTTGAGGTATTGCTGATGCACGTTGGGCTTCTCTGCGCAGTACAGGGGTTGTCGCTTCAATATATGGTGGTACTCTTCATCACTGGCCTGCCCATCCTCGAGAGCTTTGCTGACAGACTCGTCGATAGCCCGTAGGCTGCTCTGTGCCAGGGTTACATACTTAGCATGCTTCTTCAGCTTCTTGGTGATCTGAAGCTGTCCACCCACCACGCCCTTGTAGCGAGGGTGGCAATGGCGGCCGCACCAGCGCTGGCTCCAATCGCACCTGCAGCTGTGGTTGTGCATGCCATGCAATGCCAGTTTTATATCGCCTGTGTGTTCTGCTGTGCTTTTATAAACCGCTATATCTACCATCCCGGGGAAGGTGTGTGGCTGCTCCTCTATCTCCTTTTTCAACATCTCAGTGAATGCTTGATAGGTCTGATATGATGTCGTGATGGGGATAGGTCAATAATTAGCAGCAGCGTAAACTCTAATTGGGCATACGACAGACCAGCCATGCTGGCATATAGATGAATGGTGGAGCTGTCAAACAGGTGATCTATGTGGGTGAGCATGTGGGGCTGATTGCTTTCCACACCTTGCTAAGGGCTCCTTGCAGATATTCTATCACATCTAACCCTACTTCAGGCAGTGAGCGGTGGTATGTACGTCACGGTGTCGGAGGTAACACACTGGCGTGTACGTACATGGTGAAATGCTGAGCTACCTTGAAGAGAACCCATTCTGCGATACTGCACTGCACGTCTACCAACTAGAGATGGTCTGATGACATTCTCCCCAGTTTGGAGTAGCAATCGGACAATCAGCATGGCTATGCACTCCGTTTACACCATGTGTGTATATATATATATATATATATATATATATATATATATATATATATATAATAGAGCCAATATTTGCTCACTCAACCAGTCTAGCTGATCTCGTGGACGTGTACGACGTTAATGCTGCCAAGGTTAAGGAAAGCGATGGCAAGTTGTGTGTCCTCCAATATGGAGAAGAATCCAAGACATTCTCCCTTCATCCCGTCGGTTGAGACGGTATAGAGCTGCTCACTAACATAAAGGATGTCTCGAAGGAGCGTCTTGGTCAAGAGAGGGATGAGGACAAAATAGGGTTCCGCTATGACTTCCTGAAAAAGAAGTTCATCCTCCACCTCCGAATAGAGTAGTCTCTGGACACGGTTGAGGATGTTAACACTTTGGACGCTGATCCCAGCGTTCATGTCTTAGATCCGAATGTGAAGCATGCACCACCGATGCCACATACTAGTGTGGTGTTGACCCTGGTGGCACAGCTGCAGGTAGTCTTCGAAAAGAACACAGTGTGGTGCCGCGCTAGACCTGGTGGTAATTTGCATGCGTGGGTGCCACCATTGGTTATTGACTTGGAGGTCACCCCACACTCCAGTGATTTGAAGAAGGATGGCACGGTCCAGAAGTTTTATAACAGGGGGACATCTATTCTGACATATATATAGGACAGGGCACAACCTTAGTTGATGTTGCTCATATGATTGGGGTCACTGGAGGAAAGCTCCTGCTGCGTCGCCCCTTTGATGGACCAGAGGAAGCCATTAATATCCAGCATGGCATAGTATCAATACTCATCCTACGGAGACTCTCACGATTGAGAGTACTCACATGCCTATCTCTGTGTGTCAGTTGGCTGCTCCTTAGATGGCGACATGAGCGAGCCCAGTCACCTCTGCAATCCTGACCCCAAAGAACTGATCAGAGAGTTCATGCTGGTGATTCAATGGGGAGCATATCTAATCCGGACAACGGTGTGGGCACAGTACATACCGACAGACCTGGACACGGTCCCAAATCAACAGCAGCGAGTGATCAAGGGGTGGTGTGACCAAGTGCCTGTATTGGGGTTAAACTCTGGGCGGTATGACCTGAAACTCATCAAGAAGTAATTTGTTAATGAGCTGACTGACAGTACAGGTACAGTGAAAGTCGCCAAGAAGGCTAGTCAGACCATTTTCCTCATAACACCGGAGCCTCGGTGTATCGATGTACTGAACCACCTCGGCACAGGAGCCTCGTACACGGAATGGGTCAAAGCTTACGCGTGTACACAGCAGAAGAGCTGGTTCCCATATCAATGGTGTGACACACATGAGAAGCTCAACTATCCAGGGCTTCCTGACTACTCAGCATGGACATCTAAACCCATGGGGGGGGGGCGGGGCTTACCTCTTGACGGGATCAGAGTGGGAACAGTGTAACCAGACATTCAGTGAGCATGGAATACGGAAATTCGCCAACTGGCTGTGATACTACAACGACCTGGACGTCAGTACATTCATCAACGCCGTGGAGTGGATGCCATAGTTCTACACAGAATGAGAAGTAGACATCCTCAAAGATGCGGTGTCTCTCCCAGGTGTGGCACTGCAGTATCTCCTATGTGGAACTGCTCAGCACATGCCGTATGTTAGCCTCTATTCACCGGACAAGGAAGCCTACGAGATGCTGAAGGGTGCTATTATTGGCGGTCCCTGCATCGTGTTCACCAGGTATCAAGAGGCCGGTGTGACTCCAATCCGCCAGAATGAGCGTGTCTGCCAATGTCTATTCGGCTACGACGCAAATGCTCTGTCCCTGTCAACGATGGCCAAAGAGATGCCATGTGGTAAAGAGAAAGTGCGCCATTGGTCCGGTGCCAGTTGGGTAGCTAGCTTTAAGGAGGCTCTCCTAGCAGACAGTTGGTTTGGGTTTACTGAGGTGGATATAGATGTCCCCACGGCTCTGTGGGCAAAGTTCGAGGAAATGCCTCCTCACTTCTATAACCGTGAGATCCCGGTAGAGGCAATCTCTTCTGAGATGCTGGCATATCTATGGCGAACAGGGAGGAAGCGGCTCACCACCCAGAAGCTGGTCGGTGCCTTCTCTGGCAAGAAGCGGCTGCTGTACGGCCAGACAATCAGGTGGTATATAACCCATGGCCTTGAGATCACTGCTGTATTCCGCACCATAGACTATTAATCCAAGTGCCCATTCGAGTGGATCGTGAAGAATGTTAAGGAGGCCCGCCGCACAGGAGATGTAGATAAGACCAAAGTGCTCTTCGCAGGTCGCTTCAAACTCCTCGGCACCAGTGCCGACAGGAAGCTCATTGAGGCCCTAGAACGCCATAGCAACACCAGCTTTACGAAGGATGAACGTGTGGTAGACAAGGCCCTGCGTAGTGCATGGTTCATATGATCTCCAGAGTTGCAAGCCGAGGAGCACTATTCAAAGGCCCTTCCAGGTGGGGATAGCCGTTTATGAGCTTGCGAAGCTGCGAATGATGGAGTTCTACTACAACTTCCTCGATCGCTACGTAACTCGTGACTGCTTTTAGTACCTGCAGATGGACACTGACTCCATGTATATCGCAGGCTATAGCAGACTCCAAGCTCGAGGCCGGCATTCACCCTGTGATGCGAAAAGGGTACCAGTCTCATATGTGGCATAAGCGGGACTGGCTAGCTAGGGGAAAATGGTCTGGACGGACTCCGTGACTGTTCAGGCTCGAGTTCGAAGGATCTCGTGGCATTGCTCTCTGCTCCAAATGCTACCATGTGGAGAGCGCAGCTGCAAGTAAGTGCTCAGCTAAGGGAATGTCAAAGTGGCAGAATGATGTCTCTTGGCAGATGTTCTACAGCGCCCTACATGGCGGGGTGGACAGAGCTAAAAACCGAGGCGTACGCATGCACAACCATGGTATGGCGACATATCAGCAGCAAAAACTCTGCCTCTCCGCTTACTATGATAAGCGCCATGTGCTGCCAGATGGAGTCCATACTGAGCCCATCGAGTATCATGTTAGCACCCTAGGTGGTCGTAGCTGTGTGTCTGTAGGGACTAGCTGAAGCTCTTCTACAACAAATGGGCGCCTAGGCACTCCGTCCTGGCGTGCCAGGCAGTACAGTGTGGGACGCCCCTCCCTCTCCACATACCTGTCAAGCCTGTGAACATCTATTGCCCAGTTAGGATCTGTTGCACGCCGTCGACCAACTTCCAGCTCACCAGACTCATACAGCTCTCGAGCTGTGACCACCAGAGTGTCTGATAGCCTCCGCTGGCTTCTTCCCGATTAGCCTAGTAACCTCGGCATTGGATCTCTCCACCCCAGCAGGTAACCCTCTCACCCATACTCTAGAACGTTCACTCGGCGCGGCCATTTCCTGCCAGTGTCCGGTTCCACCACTCAAAGATAGCCTGGGCATGGTGCTGCCCTACCTCGCCTCACCTAACTGCCACTGCGTGTTTCCGCATGAGGCTGCAGTCTCCCCGCTGAGCTCCTTACCCTCATCCATCTGCAACAATTGACACCTTGGAATGCCTGGGCCACCTGGCCAGCTGACTTGTCTGTGAGCGGTACTGTCAACTTGTACCTGCTGGCGATGATGAGGGCATACTTGTAGGTCTTACGACCAACCAAGTTGTGGGAAATGAATAGAACATCTGCCTGGTGAACTCTGTCCGGGACAGGTTCCTGGAAATGGGCATGCCTGATGTGCCGTGGACAAGGTCTGTATACCCGCCACATCGCCCGGCGGCTGATCCACTGGCTAACTGTCTCAAAACGTGAAGTTGTAGCCCTTGCGACGTGCAGCCTCGAGTAGTTGAGGGGGTCACGGTAATATCCACCAGCCTGATAGTAGAGTTCCTCAAGAAAGACTGTACTCCCGGATTTCATCACTGACGTCCACTCCCGTCCTGTCATGCACGGCCTGGGCGAAGTCTAAACAGATGAACATACGGCCGTCATTCATTCGACTATCACTGAAGACCTCCTCAAACACCTCCATACACCAGCGTCTAGTCTCTGCTGGATCCCCACAGAACGGTAGTTTATCAATTAACCCTCGGAGGATACGGCGTCTAGGCTCTGCTGGCTCCTCACTGAATGGTAGTTTATCAATTAACCCTCGGAAGTTAAGGGAGTTGAGCAGATCATACAAAGACGCCATCCTTATATAGTATGGATTAAATGTTCGGCAGCCCAGATGACCGCGAGCGCTATGGCAACATACGGTAGCCAAGGGCCTGCGACTCCCAAGAACGTACCTACTCCTGAAGCAATGGCTGGTATGGCTTCAGAAATCTTCTCCACACCATGGAGAGCATTGTTGGCGATCTTGCGGACCGTCTCGCCAGACTTCATTGTGAACAGAGCAATCAGAGCCCCAACTGCTTCCAGCGGAATGATAGAACCTTTTGCGTACATGCGATAGATTCCTTTCGCACTGTGTACTAGCTTTCGGGATTCAGGCTCTGCATCAGCATACTCACCACCGATATCGTAGTCGTCTGCATCATAATCCTCCTCATCATAGTCTACCTCATAGTCCTCGTCATCTATATCCTCGACTGGATCAGCCTCTGGTTCATACATCACTCTGGAGATCCGTCGATGGGGCAGCTATATAGTAGCTTTAAACTGTAGTCTATAGCATGGCATCCGCAATCTTGAATGTGGGCGTGTTTGCCTTAGTGAGAAGCTGTCTAAGGAGAAGTTTGAGTACAGCAAATCCCTCGAGCATATGCGCCAGAGGGAGGCCCGCTGACGACAACTCCTAGCTCAGGCCAACCAGAGCATCACAGAGGCAGATGGGAGTCTCGATGAGTACTATGAGGCTGTACAGATATCTGAGCCAATGCTCGACTATGAAGCATCGACAGGTCAGAAGACAGCAGAGCTTATTGTAGTGGTGGCATCAGCTGCAGCTGTGATGAAAGGAGTCGTGCTCTACGCATGCTCAAGCTTAATACCTGATGTGTTCGACACACATACCTTAGCATAGCCAAAGTAAAGTACCGTCACACCTAATGAACGAGTCCCAGCTATGAGGTTTCCGATGTTGAAGCTGAGCCGGTTGCCCTGATCACGTGGGATGTCTCTGCCCCCGAGGTGTTGATGGCCCTCGAGTGCCGACTCGAGGTCATCGCTTCCACTGGTTAGGCACAGAAGCGCATATGACTTAGTTTCTGTCTGTAGAGTTGGCAATCAGCCAGCTCGCATACCTCACCAAGAACATTGGTCCCAGCAACCACAATCTTGAAGTCGTCTAGCTTATCCACCTGATGGATGGCTCCTCACTTCTGAACCAGGACCGAACAGTGACACAGTCCGATGCACAACGATGCAATGTCAGCTCTACCCGGCTGTTAGCTGTGGCTTGGACCAGCTGATGTTCTCGCTCCACATGCACGATCCACTGTTTGGAACCCTTCGCCTCAGCTCCTGTTCATTCTCGTCATGCCAGACATGAAGTCTTGGCGCATTCATCGTCGCATCTGCAGGTTCGGCCACGAGCCAGCGGACCTAGGACTCATCATTCACATAGGTGGTGTCCACGGTGCTGTTGCTCTACACGACCTCCCACCTGTTCAGAACCTGCAGGAGCTCTGCCGTTCTATTGTGCTCTGAAGCCTGAACTCGAGTGTCATGCTCTTGATCTTGTGGATCTGTGCTGCGATTGCGGAAGTCAATGTACTTCCAAGCAGCGGACAATGGGTTCTTATCGTGTATACTGGGTCAAATGACCGTCAGGCAGTCCTTCCGAGGATCAGTGTGGTGCGATGTCGCAGGTTCAATGGTCCCATATGGATGTTGCACACACTGCAGCATGTTTAAGGTCACGGTTTATAGAGGTTTTAAACAGCTGCCATGTTTGGTAAAGTTCTCCAGCAGATTGTCGCTAGGCAGCAGGACAAGTCAGCACGACAGTCACAGCCATGGCATGCACTGTCCCACTGTGACAGGGTCCGAAGACCGCTTCGTGACATAAACATTATCCATGAACGAGCCAATGTCACCCCTCCATCTGATGTGGAGATACATGCCACCATAGAGGAATGAGCGCCAGCTCGTTGTACAAAAGAACTCCCGACTCAGATACTCTACTGGAAGTTTGACAGCAGCCAGGGTAGGACACTCGGACTACCACCTGTGTCCCAAACCACCAGTCCTGTTATTCTAGCTCTCCAAAGGGTGAGAGTCGACCCCAATGATCTACTAATGGTCGGGAAGTGGGCTGTCGTATTTACCCTCCATAGCCAGGAAGAGTGAGAGATGCTGAATGGACTCCAGGCTGAAGCAAATAATGCCCTCAGTGCCACTGTAGAGGAGAGCTACGTCACCGGCCATGCAGAAGGTACTCAGGAGGGGTTCACGGTTGGCCACAAGGAGGCTGTTGAGCACAGCTTCACCTCAGAAGGGCGCCATAGAGTGTACAGTGATCTGGAAGCATTTCTGGAATTCCCAGAAAAAGAAAAGTCCTTCCAGAAAAACCTCATCAAACACCAAGTACGGCAAGTACGATGCCAGGCGCGGGCTCACATGAGAAAAGTGGGTCTTCCATGAGATGCACCAGATTAACAAAATCCCAGAGACGGCCCCTCAGTGGGAAGAGTTTCAGCGAAAGTATCATCTTAAGGAGAAGCTGCAGGATGGGTTTCTTAAGTAGACGAAGTAGCTTCTGCCAAAACTGCTGAAGACGCCTCTGACGAAGTAACTTCTAATGTAGGTCATCAGGCATCTGACGAAATAGTGGAGCACGCGGATGAAGTTCCTCAGCCTTCTGATGAATGAAAAAAAGTTGTGGCCAACAGTCTGTCAGTGATGATGCATAGTTTCCTGTACGAATTCTGCTTTTCCAGAGATGTCTTTGTATGTGACAGCAACCTGTCTGCTTGTTGCTGAAGATGAAGCGGTTCAGCTCAGGTGCTCTCTGTACGCCAGCGATAAAGCCCACTTTGGTCTCCTTGAGGGTTAGGCTGTCGTTTATGGTCTCGAGCAGGGCACGTCCACACTTGGAGCTGAAGTATAGCAACCAGGCATTGTGGCAGATGTTCGGTGAGATCCCGCGGGTGTACTTCTGAAAGAGGATGAAGACAGTTATCTGTGTGTGCCGGATGCGTCTAGTGATGTTGCTGAGGGAGGTGAGTGTCTAATGGTCCATTGCAGGGTCATCGATAACTAGAACAAGTGGTTCTGTCAGTCGGGCTGCCAGCAGCTTCTCCATCTGTGCTTGCAGGTGCTGTGTCTTGGTAATTGGGCCATTGTACCATTGGCCATTACTGTCAACCGCCTCAGCGGCAGAGTCAGACACCAGAAGGATGTATTAAGAGTGTAGATGTTCAGCCAGGAGAGACCGCAGCAAGATGTCTTCCCGCGTCCTGACGGGGCAATGATCAGCACCACCTGGCCATCATCAGCCGGCCTACTGTCGAACGATACAGATATGCGTGCGGAGAATGGTTAGCACTGTGTCGGCAGTAGCCTCGTCTATATCTGGGAGACTAAACGGCAGTACTTCTTGCACCAGCGCTTTCGCCTGCAGAGTGGAGAATCCTGCACCTCCTACGGATATGAAGTATGTGATGGAGGCGTCAAGCATGAAATCCCAGCAGCAGCTGGGAAGATAGCATAGAGGGCCTGTGTCAGCATCTAGACAACCTAGTACATCCAGTATCTGTATGATACATGCACGGGAAGCCATGCCTATCCTGTGGTCTTAAACCTGTGTACACCCGTAAGCGTTGATCCAAACCTCGTACGAGACCCCTGGGCCGAGGTAGTTCAACACTGCTCAGGTGTTATGAGGATCATGGTATGACTAGCCTTCTTGGCGACTTTCACTGTACCTGTATTTTTTTTTAATATTTTTGTTTTATGATAGTATTACTCTTTACCCGTTACCGAGTATGTCAAGACCTAAACGACAAACCAAAGAACCCTGACTTCTTCACCTCTCGTAGCTGGAGGTTGGAGGTAGCACCTCTTTGGCCGATGACAGTGATATGGCTCAGGCCGAGGGTGCCTATCTTGCGATTCTCTCCATTCTGTATGAATGAGCTGCGTGGTTTCAGGAGATCGTTAACCAGGTCCTGTGCAAAGGACTCAGCCATAACCTTGATGGCTCCAGCCTCATCGACTCCGAGCCCACCGAGCATCGTCGCCCTCTCGTTGATGCCCATTCCTTTGTATACAGTCTTGGCGTTGTTAATGGCCGATTGTCTTACCGTATCAGTGTTCCTGATGAGATCTCAGGCTGGGATGGCACCTCGGATCTCCCGCGGATCTTCCTTCTCATCGAAGTCTAGGAAGGAGATAGGGGCAACAGTGTCCTCTGACTCGAGGCGTGCCTCGCCCACGTGAGCAAGATCGCCAAGCTCTTTGGATTCTAGGTCTGTGAGTGACAGAGTCATAGCCCTATTTACAGACGGCTTAAACCTACTAGTCATGCCCCCCTGTGAAAAAGTTGGGCATAGGAGGACCACTGTCGGGAAAGGGATAAGGTAGCAGTGCTGAGGTCCTCTTGGCAGGAGCACGCCTTGTGGGCAGTCCACCATTCCTGGGCATTCCGCAGTCTCCGTGCTCAACTATGGGCTACATACCACCATCCGACACGCCATGCCTCATATGCTGCATAGGTCTCATTATCCATCTCTCACTATTCAGAGGTTTTATACGTAGGCGACGATGATCTCAGCCATTGCACTCATTGCTAGCCCTAGAACCGCGGCCTCCATTAATGTAACACGTTCACCCATGATCTTGGCGGCAACGGTGTAGGAGGCACCAATGAGGGCGATCGTTGTGATGGGGTGACTTGTTCCGAGACAATGCCCGGCCATCCCACTCACCACTGTAGCGAGGACAGCCACAGTGGCGGCAGTATGAACCTCATTTCCCCCTGTCATCTTCATCAGGGCCATATTCGCCGCCACATTACTGGCGACATGGACTGCAGAGGTTTTGCTTTGGTCAGTAACTTCTGTGTCTTGGTTCGCAGCAGGTTCTCCACCTTCTGAAGACTCGCCTGGCTCTCGGGCAGTTGCTTCACAATCTGTACCGTTGACTGTTGAGCAGTGGGTCAAAGGCGGTTGTATCAGGGAGGCTTGCACCCAGCTCACGGAGGATTCGTCGCACTGTGAAATACACGTGGAATCCGAGAACGCTGGCGATGAGCACAGCTTCAGGAGTACCAGAATAGTAGTGAAGCACGGGGGAACTTACTCCACATCCTGCCTTGGCACACCACATAGCAAAGTTCATCTGCTGATTCCAGTAGGAGAGGCTTGGAGCAGCCATCCAAGTATGAGCTTGCTTCGCATCCTTGATGGTGATCGGGTGGTTGGTCAGCGGTCGTGGGTTGACAGAGAAGCTGGTTCGGGACCATCCATCCACTGTGATGAAGAATGGTGTTAGCTCTGGTATATCATCCAGTAGACCTCTCAGGCCAGTCAAGGGTGTACCCAGGAGGGGCAGCTGGCTCCGGATGACTGTCGTGAGGTTCAGTGGGAAGGTCATCTATACTGGTGTTCTTAAAGCTACCGTACAGGCAGCACACTATTTGTAGTCGTCTCGACTCCAGAGACCAGCGAGGCGACCTCGCCGTAGCATCTCGTTTTATAACTCATCAATATCAACCCGCCCGCTGGAGCCTTTGAGGTATTGCTGTCGCACTTTAGGTTTCTCCATGGGGTACATGCCTTGGACATTCAATATATGGTAGTACTCTTCATCGGTGACCTGGCCATCCTCGAGAGCTTTGCTGACAGACTGGTCGATAGTCCGTAGCATACGCTGTGCCAGTGCCCCTTACGTAGCATGCTTCTCCAGCCTCCTTGTGATCTGCCACCGCCACAGTGGCGGCTAGTGTCATGCCACCCAGTGGGATGGCGACGATGGCACCTACGCCTGTAGCGAAACTGGCCATAGCTGCCACCCAGCACCGGCTCCAATCACACCCCCAGCAGTGGCTGTACGCGCCAGGACGTTGTAGGCTGTCCTATATCACCTGCGCATTCTGCTGTACTTTTCTGCCTCATGGACGAGAGTCTGCCTGATGGTATCTATCTGCTCGAGTCGCCAGCCATGGATGGTACCGCACTCGTCAGCCGTCAGGGAGGGGTATAGTTCTGGTTGCTTCGGCCACTCTTATTTTGCCTTAGCATACCTGGAGATTAAACCTGCATCACCTGCATAATCTGTTCATGAGTCATAGACGGGTTCATTTTGGAGAACCTGGCGAACCGTGCCAGCTTACTGGAGTCGAGACAGATGTCTTTTAGACAGTGGTCATCCAGCACTATGTCGGGTGCCAGTAGCTTTCTGAGATGTGACATTTGGAACTTCGCCTTATGCCCAAGATAGTAGATCCGCCGCTGGATGGCTTTCTTGGTCTTACACTACTGTGCCATCTCCTCTTCCCACTGTATGGCATCTGGCTCATCCCCGTCTGTGACATCGTCGTAGACATCTGGCTCATCGGCGTATGCCAAGACTCATGCATCCCGCTTACTCTCCTCCAAGAGGACCTGCCAGTTTCGGGAACCTTCACTGTTTCCTCGTTCTGTTGATACCAGCTCTCTCACTGCAGTCGCTCTCCTTCTTGTTGCAGTGCGAGCATCTGGGCCTTTATCTGTGTTGGGGATATGAAGGGGCAACCCTGTAGCTGGCTCTTCATTATCTCGGCAATCGTCAGATATTCCTGGTGTGATATTATGTCAGGTCAATGAGTAATAAGAGTAAACACTCTAAATGGGCATCCGATATCCCATCTGTGCTGGCATATATGGTAATGGAGGAGCTGTCAAACAGGTGATTTACAGGTGTGAGCATACGAGGACTGATAGCTTTCCATAGGTTGCTGTTGTCTGCTGGGAGATACTCTATCACGTCCCAGCCGACTTCTACCACTGAGCTGCTGTGTGCACTGCCCGGAGGTTGATGTAGATTACGTTCTCTCCACCGGAGAGGCGCAGTCGGACAACCGGCATGGTTATAACTCCTGTTTAAACACCTCCTATAGCATGCCATGGATCCCATATATGCTCACTCGACTGGTCTTGCTGACCTGGCAGATGTGTACGCAGTTGATGCTGCCAAGGTAGAAGACAACGATGGCAAGTCATTCGCCCTACAGTAAAAAGCAAACTCATAGGCATTCTGCCTCCACCCCGGTGGTGGTGATGGGGTGGAGCTGCTCACAGACCTCAAGGATGTGTTGAGGAGCACCTAGGTCGCACCATAGATGGCCACAAGGCCACCGTACGTGTTTCGGTACGATTTCCCGAGGAGGAAGTACATCCCCGAGCCGTTGATTGAGCTCTTGGATACAGAGTTGGCAGACATCAACACCCTAAATAACGACCTCTGCTTTGATCTGGTCAAACCCTATTCGAGCGGTGCCCCGCTGATGACCCATGATGGACTGCTATTGACCCTGGCAAAGAACCTGCAGTTCCTATTTGAGAAGAATGCATTGTGGTACCGTGCTGGACCTGGGTGTGACTGGCAAACATTGCGGCCACGATATAGGCCTCCCCCAGTCATTGACATGGAGGTTACTCCCCTCTCCACTGTTGTGAACATGGATGGGACAGTTCGAAAGCTCTACAATCGGGGATCATCCTTCCTCACATACATAGGTGAATGTGTCTCCCTGACGAGGGTGGGTCACCGGATCGGGGTTACAGGTGGAAAGCTCCTGCTGCGTCGTCCATTCGATGGACCAGAAGAAGCTGTTAACGTACAGGAGGGCATCCTTCGGGTAGATAGTGTGTCATATGTCTCGAAAGTCAAGGGTGCTGTTAAACTGCTTTAGCGAGTCAGACTCACTAGCCCGCAAACGACTCATATAGTACTAGAGCTACATTTCTTAGGCAGCGGCAGAGTGAAGCTTCTTAGGCAGCGGCAGAGTAAAGCAGCTAGCCCCTGCACCTGATGGGATAAAGATCCCTATCGATCTGGATGGAACAGGGCTCGATCTGGCACCGATATTTCTCGAGGGGTTCACTCTGTTCAGTTTAACTCTTCATATATAGCCATGATTCTCATCATACTGCTCGTGCTGGCGTCTACGGCAGTGACACAGGGGGCTGAGACTGCCATGATATTGGACGCCAAGTGGGCCCATTTCCGGGATGCTCCCAAGTACAATCCTTGGGTCGACCCCTTGCGGAGAAATATTTACGACCACTTTCACCCACATAAAGAGATCAAGTCTGTCTGCCACTTCTATGGGATGGAGAGGGTAGGTCGTGGTTGTCTGCTAGAGACCCCTGTTCAGCACAAGCTTCTCTACGTAACATGTGAACATGCCAGAGTCTGCCATGGTTCAAATGCTAATCACTTTATCCTCCTTCCAGGTGAGCGTTGTCAAGGTAGATGGAAGCCCCTATGGGTGGTCCCATCATGTCGATGCGACTCTGGCAGAGACTACGTGTTTGTCTGAGCCTACACAGAATAGAGAGAGAGAGAGAGAGAGAGAGAGAGAGAGCGAGGCCGGCCCTTCTGGTGGGGTTGATGGCGATCAGTGTTGTATATCACTGTGGAGGCTTGTCTCTAAATGGGCGTTCAGCCCCTGGTAGTAGTGTCGGGATGATCCTAACTCCCTGGAAGCCGTTCATCGATCCGTGGTGGCCCCCGTCTCAAAAACATATGCCCCACGGATTGAGAGGGTGGTTGGGGCCACAGATCGCCGAACGGCGGCTTGTTGAGGGAGGTGGTGTCATTTTAATACCGACACTACTACTGAGAGGGGGGGCCGAGGAGTGGATTGGAGAGTAAGACAGTGTGTACGCGGAGATGGATACATGTACAGATGTAGTATCGTCGAGCGAGAATCGGGTAATGCACTCAAAGTTACTATATATAACACATTGTTTGTGATGCATCTAGTGAAATCAAGACAGATGACATGCCAGCCATAGACTGCCTATTCCTGACAATGATATCATGCTACCTACTGCTATGCCAATAGCGTATCTATTTGTACGCAAAATGAGTGCATAGATTCATCATACAATAGCCCCGAACGTATGTGATCGATCTCTTAGTTGAACCATGATGCATCAATCGCTTATGCTCATATCATTAGTTCCGATCACAAGTATGTCGACGTGGTAACCCTTATTACATGCTTGCAATATGTAACTAAAGTAGTGCTAATTGTGCTCATTGAAGCCAAATAGTGTGCGCATGAATTTCCTCCACCACTGCACAAGAATAAATAGATCACAAGCCATAGCAAAAGGGGGCACAGAATACTAATCCAATCCACGGCAAGAGGGTGCGAGGGTTGTCTCTCCGATGCCATTCAGGCTGAAGACTACGTGCCGGTAGACATTGCATCTGGTGGAAGTACACTATATGATAGTGGTGGCAATTTCTATACACGCCTAATGCGTGTACAATACAAATGCAGACGCTACTTTGATGTATCACAGAGGTGATACTATATACAGATAATGTACTAGTGGATCTTGAACGATTTGAAATTTAATTTCAAATATACGACATGAGTTTCGTATCAAGCTTATCATAGGAGGTTTACTAACGATGTGATCTAAGTTTGATTTGAAACGTTAACAACTTTGGAATTCTTTTATTAAATGAAGCTAGTCTATTAGATTTTCACATCGATTCTCGTATGTTTGTCATAGTTGTGAATGTTCCAGCAAGGCAGAGAGTTCTGCTCCATGCAAGATACAAAACAGTGATAATTATGTTTTCATGGACCGATTGGATCTTCCTCGTATTTCATTAGAATTTTACCATCACATTATGTCGACTAGAATATTTCCCAAGATTATGTCGCAAATGGAAAGTTCTATATGCCGTCGCCGCTATCCTCAGGGGCAGTTACCAAGGTTGCCATGCACATACAATAATGCGTGTTTTAATTGTAATACATAGTTTTCATCGATTTTACTAGAATGTTGTGGATTCACATGCTGCACAATGAAATTAATGAATTGCAATGGG
The DNA here is from genome assembly GCA_034401795.1 of Chaetoderma sp. LZ-2023a. NCBI lineage: Eukaryota > Metazoa > Mollusca > Caudofoveata > Chaetodermatida > Chaetodermatidae > Chaetoderma > Chaetoderma sp. LZ-2023a. Next base: position 269,832,840 of record CM067369.1, on the reverse strand, counting down.
ACATACAATACACATTGGCATTATATTTGCAAGTGCAACGTGTTGTATATGCCTTGAGCATATGTACCATTTCCCGAGCGTAGGGAAGCAATTAACAATTACATTTCTCTGAGCGAAGTGAGGGAAATTCATTGTTTCCGTAGAGTGTTCAAACAAGTGCACCTCGCAGATCCCTTGCATATCGAGCTTACTTCCCATCAGACAAATGAATGACATGGAATATGTATGAAACAGTCGGTAATTTGATGTTATCGAAGTCACGAAACTATATTTGGTTCCAACAACGAATTACCCAATGTGGATTAAAGCACTGGAGCCAAGTATCCATTCAACAGCTGAGATCTGATTCCACTACAGGATGACTCAATCTTCTTTCTGGTATCATAAATCTTAGGAGATCCTTTCTGGAAGCATGCCAGTGTCGGATAGTGTCGATATAAATGCGTATCTAGAAAATTCTACATTAATGTGGATCGAGTGATAATTGTATAACAGCGGCAATGCCGTTCTTAAATTTCACATTCACCGCAGGATACATATAATAGCTATGCCACATGCACACGGACGATACATGACTGATGAGCCAATGTTTAAAAAACGCTATCGATTTAAATTTGATACCATTGCGAACTTGTCAGCGGAAAATGTGACCATCAGCCATCGAGTTTGCAACCGAGAGACATCATTTTGATATGTTTAATTTTAAGACTGCCATTGTGATTGAGAGCGATCATCATCAACTGCTTCAAATATGTATCGTGCATTTGCAAAGCCATCAGGATAATGGATGGTATGGTACGGGTGGGTGCTATGTGAGCCCATACACGCCATGACTGACACAAACTGGTGTGGGAGGAGTAGTACAGCTGAGTGTTATCACTGCATGGTGAAAATACATCCATATAGTGTAGTTGATGAGAGATATGGTGTCACAATGCATGGTGCGATGCCCCATTCACCACACTCCAGAATGAGTCCAGATGTGCGTATTCTACAGTGTCAAAGGTCAATGTGTGCCATGGTGCCATTCTTTTTTTATAAAGTACGTAGCTAGGCATCTATCCGTTGAGCAACGAGTGTGTCCTAACCGTGCGCAATTTGTAAATGCGATTGGAGACGATAAATGTGATACATTTTAGGCCTAACTTTACAAGTGTTGCCCCTGAAACTCATCTATAGTGAAACCTGCGTATAAAGAGCACGCTGAACAGCAGACAAAGGGGAACTGTATGCGGTCACTCTATGAAGGGTCAGATGTATTATGGTATTACATTGGAACTTAAATAAAGTAGCCTTTATATAGATATGCCCCTTCCAAAGGTGGTCTGTTAATCAAGTGTTCATGGTGAGGCCTTATTACGGACACAACATTTAATCGCGTATGCCCTGACGTTCAAACAATCCGGTATTCTATTTAACCTCCGGAATTTTCTTTTAAGCATTTCAAAATAAAATGTTTTATCACGCGATCAGCACATACTATTCAGGATTCTATGAGACAGCAACACGGCCCTAGGGCAAACACAAGAATGTGCTCTGCATCGTGAATACATGCTGGATAAGTAGAAACATCCCGCGTGGCAGGATAGAAGCACCAGTTTTTTTTCAGGAACACAGACTCGTTATTAGTTATCTTTTAGAGAGTATATACGCGTTGATAGTTGTGGGAAGTATATGAGTAATCTGACATCAATTGAATTGGCCATTCAGTAATAAGTTTAATATCAGTTCAATTGTGAGTGTGGGCATGTAGAAATATCAGGTGCAATGGGTGAATATCAATCCGATGCAGCACATGAATGGTATGAGTGAATAAACAAGATACTAATCTGAGATGATATTCCAAATATCTGATTGAACGTAGACTATGGTAATATATCTGATATATGCCAATTGCCATGGGGTGAACTTGCTGTCAATATATACCTATATCTATGTATACTTATATGTTTAGTTTCAATGCAAATGTAATAACAGAAGTCCATATATCGCTTCAAAATAACACAAGTTAACCATTTGACACACGGATCAGTCAGTAACGGCTTCTACAGTGGTCTTGCGAAATGTCAATTTGCAGACCAAGAGAAGACTGTTTTTGAAAGATGTGCACCGAAATGACTGGCTCGATAACCGGTAACTAGATATTTTTCTAGAAAACTTGTATTTTCTTGATCAAATCCAAAGGATAATGGATTAAGACGTCTTCGAGGAATACAGACTGGGAGTTAGCCTTTCTCTTTGCTACCATCTATCCACGTATCCATTTCCCCAGGTATATTATATATGATACAAATGGATCTGAACAGTGTTCATCTTGTTATGTCACTGGCTTGGATGACTTCTGCCCAATGCTTATTGGTCAACTGTTTCACGTTACATTTACGTATTTGCTGGTTCAACGTCTGGTTGTTAGGGATCCAGATTGATATGGCATCTCGACAAACATACTTTTTATGATAGATTTGAATCTGAATAATTCAGTTGAAGAAATTCACTATATTTCTGACTAAACCATATTTCGAGTACGTGTGTGTCTGCATGGATACCTGCGTACACGCAGGTGTGTGAGCACGTGTGTGTGTGTGTGTGCACGTGCGTGCGTGCGTGTGTGTGTATGATTGCACGCGTGCATATGTTCGTATGTGTGTAGTTGTGTGCATGTGTGTGCGTGTGCCTGTTTTATGGCGTCGCCACTTCGTCCATCCGTATGTCCATGCACGTTTGCGAACGTGCGTGCAGGAATATGCACGTGCGTGTACAGGTACATGTGTGCGTACGTCTCCAATGTGAGTATTTTCTTCCCTAAGATATGCTAACTCACGAAGCACGTCCTCGATAATGCCACCCACTCCAAATTATATTAATTGGATTAGAATCCTGCCCTGTGTTTCTATTTGTTTTCCGGAGATTATATTTCTAAACTCGTACATAGGTTTTTTATTTCCCGAATGGTACAGGAGTGTTGCCTGTACATGTCTGTATTGACTAAAGTGTGCATGTACACACACATAAATCAGAGACAATGTAATGATACCTCAGCAGGTAAAGAACAAACATGTACTTATGGCAGCTAATATGTGGCGTGTGACATTTAATAACTGCGCGTTTGGTGAACTTTGAGCGTCCAGCTATTTCAAACCAGAATGATGAGTATTGTTGTTCTTGCATCACAGAGTCATCTCTCTTTATGGGCGTACGGGGAGTATGCCTCAGCCATAGATGGTCAATAACAGATTAAATAGATAAACGAGTGTCATAGGATAACACGTATCTGTATATGTATGTATTCCATTCATATGCATCTCAGTTTTCCCTCAAATTCAGGTGTTAATCCGTGTCTCACGAGATATCTGGTTTGACTTGCATTGGATGGTGTATAGCCTACACGTCATTAGACTATATTTGTGAAAATACATTTAGATACACAATTATCATAATTAAATACACAATACGAGTGGCAAATATACTTCTAACGTGTCAAACGATGTGGTCGTAAACAAGACATGTTAGGCAGGACACGTTTCTCAAATATTGAACGTATACTCGAATGCATTATGCGCATTATGAGTTCAGTTGCATATTTGTGTGAAGATTGATACATTGATTATGTGTTCTGTGAAACCTCTATGTATACACCTGTGCAAAAGTTAAGCACCACCCTATTTTTACGCACATGCGAGGGTATATTCATGTGCTATGAAGAAAGCAATAGCATAAATATTTATGTACCCATCCATCTTAGTGCAAGAGGTAATAATGCAACTAGAGGAATGCTGATTATGATGGTGGGGAAACACCGTATGTTTTTGTTTGAACTTGAAAACGAGGCCTGGATATGGTTACGTTGACACGACTGACAACTATTGCCCTACAGTTGACACACGTGGCTAGATTGTCATTAATGGTGTCTGAAAACGAAGTTTAACATCTGTGCACGAGTTTGAGACTGTCATTATTAATACCGGGTACATCCACCTTGTGCCTGGATGACGGCCTGTACACGACGTCTCATGCTGGTCACCAACCGACTGATACGCCATTGTGGTATTCGTTGCCATTCAAGATGGAGTGCGTCTGTTAATTCCTGTAGGTTCTGCACAGGAGGATCCCTTCTTCTCACCATGTTTCCCAGAATGTCCCAGATATGCTCAATAGGGTTCATGTCAGGGCTCCTTGCTGGCCATGGTAGGGTTTCGATGGCATTCTGGCGGAGGTATTCATGCACAGCTCTAGCACGATGTTGTCGGGCGTTGTCATCCATGAATATAGGGTGGGTTCCAGGTGCATGATTTACAAACCATGACCACAACTCTATCCAGTATGGAATCTTGATATCTTTGTCCATTTAGTGTTCCAGGTACAGATCCAGCTTACAATCAAATGAGATGCACCCCCATATCATAACGGAACCTCCACCAAATGGAACTTCTAGCATGATGTTACGTTGGTCGTACGCCGTGCGTCTGGACCTCCATACACGAGTTCGACCATCTGTGGCATGAAGCAGGAACCGACTTTCATCGGACCAGTGTACCCCTCTCCAGGATCTCATGTTCCAGTGTCTTCTTTCGTTGCACCACCTCAGACGCTCCTCTTTGTGGTGTGCAGTGAGGAGAGGACGTCTGACAGGTCTCCTAGCTTTCATGCCAGCAGCATACAGTCTCCTTTTGACGGTAGACATTGACACTCTATTGCGCGTTTCCCATTGCTGGCTGAGCACTCTGCTGTTGGTGAATGGAGATCTCCTAACAAGGCGTACTAGGGCTCGATCATCACGGGCAGTAGTCTTCTTCGGTCTTCCAGATCTAGGCCTGTCCTTCACTTCGTTAGTTTGCCCATGTTTTGCAATCAAACGACTGATTACAGTATGGTTAATGTTCAGCTGTCTGCCAATCTCTCTGCATGACATACCAGTGGTATGCATGCCTATGATTTGCCATTTCACACGATCACTTAACCTTCGTCTTGCCATAGCGGTTCACAATCAAGAGCTAATTCTCTCTGTACAAATAAACCACGGTCATGAACACAAAATTTCTAATCTTGTCGCCTAAATCTGTATGTAATGTTCTACACCTCAAACTGGACTTTTACATAACTGAACACGTGTGCTGTTTCCCGCCACGCACGGACATCAAGCGGCGTGAAGTCATGCATGCATGTGCATTTCGTACTTGGAATTATGTCAGCTAACGCGGGGACAAAAAGTATGGCAGCCTAGTTGTACCATCATGTTTCTACGTTCTATTGTTTTTGCTGGTGCTTAACTTTTGCACAGGTGTATATATACCTATAACGTACATATATTGGTAAATGATGACAGTGTTCTCAATGTCTGTGAAAATGTATTGAGTGGGGTGATTGCCGAAAATAAACATCCATTCTTGGTCCCAGAATTATTGGATTTCCCACTCTGTCATAACCATTGAGACAAAGGGCACGAGTGGGTGTTCATACATCCATCACTGTGGGTGAGACTGGTCGATAAAGAGCGTTATTGAGCTCTTCTAATTAGCAATTGACCACAGGCACTGCACACTGGCGAGACATCGCATGAGTATACGTGTCGTGTATTGTAGTAGAATTGCGTTTTGTGTGAAACTGAAAGGAGAGTACTTTTCCGTACTATGTTCGCTTAACTGGTTCATTATATTCAGAGGTTATATAGATAAATGCATTAAATTGCTTATGTTAGCCAACAATTTGCTTGAGGGTCTTGACACATATTATTACTTACCTCATTACAAAAACAGTGGATTTGCATCTGGTTATCACAGGAAACTGGAATGAGTCCTCTACACACGTGCCTGCATACGAGAATATTTACACAAACATGCTCTTCCGCGTACATACCGTTTCTATAGGGCCTTCAACTCTTGTGCTGCTTTCGCTAATGCTATTTATGTGAGTGAGGGATGCCGTCTGCCCATCAGGTATCTGACGACATGATCAAAATACGGGTTCGACACCCAAATGCCCAACCATAAATGTTTCATTGTATGTCCTTAGTGAATGGGCAATTTTAGAAACATATTGACTATTTTGAACCTAAGTTGACGACATATTCAACACCTTACATGCATAGCCACCCGTGTCCATAATCTCAAAGTCGATTGAAACGTGTGCACACACTGGCCGGAGCGTAGCTAGAAATGGGTGGGACATAGCTAATAGTAGCTTCATCTATACGTATCCTAACAACTAACCTAGCTTTTAGCTGTTTTCCAATTAGCAATATGTACATGAGTAATAATGATCCTGCATATGCCGAATGTTTGAAAATAAGTACCGCCTATGGACGCAGCCGAAGAATTCCCGATTTTGGAAAAACGTGGCATTTGTCAAGACACACGCATGTGCGCATATGCACACACGCACGCAAGCATGCACGCTCCTACGCATGCACGCACGAGTAGGCAAGGGGTACGCTGTACGCGATTGTTATGCCAATGAGTTCTTGACCTATTTAAATACTGCGTTGTGATTGGTTGTTCTGAATGAGCGTGTAGACGCCATTGTTTTCAATGAGCAGGTAGAGGCTATTGTCTAAAATTATAGGGTACACGCTATTGTTCTAAATGTGCGTCTGCACGCTATTGTTCTAAATGTCCGGCTACATGCTATGCTAAATGTCTGTTCACTATTTAAATAACACATGCGTGTAAATGCATAATTAGATTAATGTGGTTTTTAAAAAATAGGTTTTGAATGTGTACCTCTCAGTACCGATGAGCATGTGCTGGCTAAGCGATGAACGTGTACCAACCAACTGATCATGTCTCACATACTAATTAGGTGGGCAGTGGTCCACCACCACACACCCCCCCCCCCCCCCCCGCACATCACTTGGGTAAAAGGAAATTTTGAAACTAAGTGGCTTCCTATGTCACATTGAACATGACATTTGAATAATGGCATACTGCACGAACATATGAATTGCAGGTGACCAGCTGTGCGCTATTGTTCTCCTGTCCAAATGATTAATGGTTTTAATGTGACATTTGACCACATCTCGACCAATCAGGATTTAGAACAACAGCGTCCAGTGGCCACCTGCATGAACAATAGCGCACAGCCGGTCATTTAGAATAATAGCACACATCACCCACTTATGAACAATAGTGCACAGCTGGTTGGTATCAGATGAATATTTTGAATTAGTATCAACACATATTCACTTAAGCTACCATTGCACCACGATTTCAAAAAGTTAAAATAAAGTTCATTTCTTAGTTGTGTATATGATGAATATCTTGAAATTAGCACGAATTGTAGCTCCCCATGTCAAATTAGTATCAACAAATATTCGCTTAAACTACCATTGCACTACTATTTAGGTTTGAAACAATCTATAAATTATAAAATATAGTCAATGTGTAATTTTTCCTGCAGGTGTGATTCGAGTGTAAATGAATCTGTCAATAGCGTTTATCACACGCGATTGAACATTGTATCCTTCACATGTTTTTAAGAATAGCATTTATCCACATGAATGACAGCACCGGCCTGAACAATAGCGTGTCACGTCCACTTATGAACATTAGCATCCTGCTTATGAATGATTGCGCACAGGCTGCACTAGTTCTGATTGGCACTGGTTGTGTATGGCATCATGGTTTATCCACGACACTGATGTAATATGTGATACTGCTAGTTATATGTTGTGCCCCTGTGCGTGTGCATGCGTGCATGTGCCCAATATGTGCGTGCATGTGCCTGTGTATGCACCTGTGCATATGTGACCCTGTGTGCGCCCCTTGTGCATGTGCATGCATGGTCCGCTGTGCGCCCCTTGTACACATGCATGCATGCCCCAAGTGGCCTGTGTGTGTGTGTGTGTGTGTGTGTGTGTGTGTGTGTATAAACAGGATATCATTCCATTAGTATGCTGCATATTGCAATATGATATTGGGGCAACAGTATAAGGGACATCAAATAATACACTGTTTTTATTGACACATCCAGGCAACATAAGACAATACAATAATAAACTAAATGACCGGCAACATACATGAGAAACAATAATTATTATTATTATTATTATTATTATTATTATTATTAATTATCCAATGCTATCTTTTGCATCTTTTCTCTCATTCTTAGAGTTAAACATTTCACTTTCACATTGTTTCTGTCATGTTTTCTTAGCGTCCATAGTATTTGCTTCATATCTACATCTCTTGAATGATAATATAAGAAACATATACAATAAGTTTTGCATGTTGTCGTCAGTCCTTGTTGAACACGTTCAGCATTATAGGAAAAAATACGTGCATGACACCCATCACGTACATTTGATATCATTCTTCTGTCTGAAGGGTGTTTTCGATAACGGTCAAAGTATTCTGCATAATAATCCCATTAGGGACTTCAACAATTCAATCACGTGCGTTGTGCAAGCTGATTTTGAAAATTTGATTTCAGAAAACATTTATTAACATGAACCGTTATGAGCATAAAGAAAGTGTATAAATAGCGGAAAATCGTTATGCCTGGGCATTCATTCTTTGGCCTTAAGAATAGCTACATTTCGATGCGACTGCTGGTGTATGATGAATTCAAATCCGATACATTGCAGATGTATCGAGTGGAATAGGTATAATGATGTAGGAGTATGAGAGTCAGCAAATAGTATTTTTACTGAAATTCGGAACTGAAGGGTCGAATGCCTTAAGGAACCGAAGGAACGTAATTTTAATACATTAATTCATACACAAGTTGAGAGATGAGTGTTGCGAAGGCAACTGGTGTCATGAAGCTAGAGAGTTATATCAACGCACACACAATGAGTAAACATCAAAACCAACATCAGGCCCTTTTTCAAGGGCCATCAAATCTTAAATTATGTCTTTTTATGCACTGATCTTCGTTTTACTATGGTGTGACTAGCTATCCTCACAGGTGTGCACGAACACATGCATGCATATCGCACCAATGCCATGACAAATTAGTTACAACATATTCAGCCTTATGATTATTAAATAGTGAGAGGCATGCCTAGTTAGCCATCCTTACATCACACACATGCACACATACATGCACGCGCACACACACGCATATGACAGCAACAGTGCACAGATAACGTAGTTTCAAAATATTCTTCAGCATAGTTATCAAATAGTAAAAGACATGTATGGTTATCCTCACAGTGTGCATACGGGATAGCTGGTGAGAGAACTATGTAAAAAGCTTTATCAATATTTTAAATGCCTGCAGTGCTATACTTAAATTAATCTGTTATTAATCTCGATACCCGCCAGTCATCCAACAGTCATTCCTGCGCTAAAGTTTCAAAAGAGGACTAGAGAATGATAGAACATGTACCACATCACTAATACTTCAAATGGGCATTGACTATGCTAACTGATTTTCATCTTAGCAGACGAGTGGTTTACCAGACGGGTAAACCAAATTATGTGTATGTTTAAAAAAAATAGAAACCTGTGGAATACGGATCACCCATTTTATACTAAATATTTGCTACCACTATCTTTTAATATGCTATATCTCCTTAAATACATGAGATAAATGCTGGATATATGAATAATGATATTCAGCGGATATAATATAGTTTGTATAGATATTACCCATGATTCTCTCAGTATCTCTGCATTAGCACACCTATTAGACCGTACCATCCATGTTATGTAAAGATATATGGTACAACTACCATTTACAATGCTATATCTCCATAAATACACAAGATATGTGCGAAATATATGTATACTGATAATAATCAGATAAAATAAAGTGTGTATAGATATTACCCCTGCATCTCTGAGTATCTCTGCGTTAGCACGCCTATTTGACCCAACCAACCATTTTATGCAAAACAATATTTGGAGCCACTATCTTTTTAATACACTATATCTAAATACACGAGATAAATGCAGGAATTACAAAAAGGAATAATTCACACCATCAAGAGGTCCATATGCATAGTCATGCGCCATTAATCAGTATTTTTTATTCTTCAGAAACACTCGAGACAAACCGTTGCTACAATTTTGGTAAGATATAAAATTGAATGCTACATTTTATCACGCATTCATTCTATGACTTTACTAGAATGTGCATTTACTGATAGAATTCATATCTTTTACCTTTAACAGCCTATATCTCCTTAAATATGCATCCTATGCAGACATTATTTATATACTGATATGCATTGAATGTTATAGAGTTTTAAATTATTTAGCATGTATTTCACTGCATTTAGCTGAGTTTTGCTATTTGAATTGTATACCATATAGCTTTCAAAAGTCATAAAATGCCATGGAGGAATATTTGAAAAGTGCACCTGGAACAACTGATACGTGCTATTATCATTTGTATTTGGTTTCAAATAATATATGATTTTATTATTAAATATGTATTGAAACTAATTTGTTTGGAAGTTGATGATACATTTAATTTAATTCCATATACATTAATAAACATAAATTAATAAATAAAAATTACATATATTCAAATAAGTTGATGAAACTAATTTGACTGAAAGATGTTGATGCCTTATAAATTAAAATAAATTAGTAAATAAATATAAATATATTTGTATAAGTTATTGAATATTTTGAAACTAGTTGGTTGGAAGTTGTTGTTGTCTAAAAAAGTAAATTATATGAAATACAATTAATATAATTATATAATGTGACAATTTTGTTCAAGCAGGTGGACGATGGATGTTATTGTGCATGCAGGTGACCGTTATTGTTCATCACAACCAGCACAAATCAGTACTAGTGCTGGCTGTGTGCTATCATTCATAAGTGGGCACTGTGCGCTATCATTCTAAATGGCCGGCTGTGTGATATTGTTCATGCATGCGCCATCGTTCATGCGGATAAATGCTATTCTTAAAAAAGTGCAGGATAAACGCTATTGATGGACGCTATTGACGGATTCATTAACACTCGAATCACACCTGCAGGAAAAAAGTACACATTCACATTTTTTTATGTTTTCAAACATAAATCGTGCTGCAATGGTAGTTTAAGCGAATATTTTGTGATACTAATTTGGCAAAGGAAACTACAATTCGTGCTAGTTTCAAAATAGTCATCAGATATACAACTAAGGAATGAACTATATTTTAACCAGGTTTTTGTCCAACCTAAATCGTGGTACAATGGTAGTTTAAGCGAATATTTGTTTATACTAATTTGACATAGGAAGTTACAATTCGTGTTAGTTTCAAAATATTCGACATATGCGACTACGGAATGAACTATATTTTAACTTTTTGATTTTTCAAACGTAAATCGTGGTGCAGTGGTAGTTCAAAGTGAATATTTGTTATACTAATTTGATATAGAATGTTTCAATGCATGCTAGTTTCAAAATATGCAACAGGTATAAAACTAAGGAATGACTATTTTTGTATACTAATTTACATAGGAAGCCACAAGTTATGCTAGTTTCAAAATATTTAACAAATACCTGTGACAGCCTGCATGGACATGTCATAAGTCAACACACTATTGTTCATGCAGGCGTTCATGCATGCTAGTCTTCAAAAAGCGTTGTTCGAGAATTTGACATAAGAAACCACTTAGATTCAAAATATCTTTTTAACCACAAGGGTTGGGGGTGTGTGGGAGAGACACTGCCCACCTAATTATTATGTTAAACTATTTGTACAGCTGGTCACCTGCAAATCATATGTGACCGCTGTCATTCGTGCAGTATTCCATTATTCAAAAGTCATGTTCAATGCGACAATTTGAACATGGGAAACCACTTTGTTTCAAAATAGCTTTTTAACCATGGGAGGGCCCTGCCACCCACCTAATTAATATGCTAAACACGATCAGTGGGTACACGTTCATTGTTCAGCTGGAACACGCTCATCATTATGCAGAGTTACACATGTCAAAATCCATTTAAAAACATATTAATCTAATTAGGTATTAACACGCACGTGCCATTTAAGTAGCGAACAGATGTTTACACACAGACGTTTAGAGCAATAGCATGCAGATGCTCATTTAGAACAAGAGCGCACAGACAAACATTTAGAATAATAGCATGTAGTTGGATATTTAGAACAATAGTGTGTGCCCTACACTTTTGAACAATCACGTCTACCCGCTCATTTATAACAATAGCATCTACCCGCTCATTTGGAACAATAGTGGCTACACGCTCATTCAGAACACCCAATATAAACGCAGTATTTAAATAGGTCAAGAACTCATTTACATAACAATAGCGGCCAGCTTCCCCCTTGACTACTAGCACGCATACACCCACACGTACGCACACGCACCGCTACACTCACACGCCCGCACGTACGCACGCACGCACGCACACATACACACGCCGATTCCTTATTTATTGTCAGCTTTTGAATTGAAGAGTCTATAGAAATGTGTCCCACGGCACGCTCGAATGCATCGGTATACTTATACTGTCTTAGAGAAATACCATAGAATGTTTGCCGTGTGGGAATACATCAATCCACATATATTTATCACGTCATGTTTATCAGGGCAGTAGCCTCTGTGAGACGCTCGCTCAAAGAAGACACTGATTGAATTAACCTGGCAGCTGTACAATGGCCAGGAAGCCCGCTGTATGCCTTGCCCTTTCAACGCCGTTACGAGTTCACATGTGGTCTCAAGAATTACACCTTCATCGCGATTCTGCTTAGTTAATTAAATTATTTGATCATCTAGCTCGGTATTATTAAGGTTACCATCTTACTGACATAATTTGCCTTAGGCGTAGATTAAAATACGTCTTTCTCAAATCAAGGCTTACTATACTTGAAAGGTGTGTATTTACGGATGACGTCGGTTTCCGGTTTTTCCTTCAAAACTGGTTCCGTCTTCGGGATTCAGTATGCCCTTTACATGTAGATAACCAACATGCTGCATGAACATGCGCCACTGTAGATGGTAATGATGGTTTGTGGGGAGTGTATTATATATTCTCCTGTATATCATCTAGAACCATCACACCATCCAAGTTATATATCAATGAAATACATGACCGCTTAATACACACACGCTACAAGCCAATAAAATAAAGGTTAGGTCTTTCTCAGCTAAAATTGTGTGTTTTTTTCCCATGTGTAACTGCGAGCGTGTGGGTGATGAAATATAGCATACGTGTATTTCAGCCGGCACATAGTTGTTAGCATCATCCCGGCACCATGGAGGAACCATCTCAAATCCTGAATCATTATTTAGATAACACTCTTATGCACACAACACCATGTGGTATTATCTGCATAATCATTCGGGACATGAAAGGTATACTAGTTCGATAAGGTAATATCTTTCATCTCTATTTAACTTTGCCAGTATCCGTGTTCCCTTCTTATCGCAGTAATCCTTGTATTCTTGTTGCATGCTTTTCTAAGAGTTTTCCTAGTGTAATGATCAACATCTTTGACACTGTACAACCCATTTTCGTTTTGTCGCATCTAGTATGGTTGGATCTTCTTAATCCGTGTGTTTCCTGTGGTTCTCTTACGTGGTAGATATAGTTTCTCGATGCATTCCTTTATTCTTTGTTCTCCACCTTTGAGGTATATGTTGGTATTTTAACCACATTGTTAGTGCGACACATTCTTAAATATAAAAAGTGTAAAATATTCGAGGGTTACTATAAGTGGCCTTGCTTTGTACTCATATTTCGCCTTATCAATTTGTATTACTTTAACAATGCTACTTTGAGTAATGTTTACCATGTGAAGTGTCTCTGTACAGAGGTAGTTGCCTCTATGTAGTTGGGTCTTGATCTCTGCTCTCTCCTACACGGTTCATGATTACGGTTAGATGTCCTAAAGCACCCTCCAATCTTGCTTTCATATTTTCTTCTCCATTATCATCAAAGTCTCATGAAACGTCTTTATACGTGCACTCGTACACGCCCGTTACTCGCGCCAGTTTGGTAGTTAGTTCCATGAATGTCAAACTTGTGTCCAGCTATGCATCTAACTTATGTGGCTCTGCATCCTTCGCTTCTAAGGATATCATCTTCATTTATCAATCATCTCTTCCAGAATTGGCGTGGAGTGTAGGTGGTGGTGGGGGTGTTGAGGTGGGGGTGCGGGTGAGTGTGTGGGTGTGTGGTAGGGGATAGTGGATTTTCTTATTACGGTACCATTGAATTTGCTATGGTCTTTGATACAGCTGTCATAGCCGTGCGTCGGTACATTTTTTACATGATCTGCCTATATGAGAACATGTTATGTATCTAGCCCACTCGAGACATGCTCATCACGAACTGCACAAATACCATCTCGTATGCAGTTATTCTATGTTCCTTATCTACCGACACTGAATAAAAAAATAACTTACCTTGGAGTCAATGAGTTCACACGTATGTATGCACGTTATCCGGTTTCCTCGCTCTATTCACAGAATCATGTCTTGCTCTTCTGACGTGTACGAGGGCGTACATTTACAATAAGTTATGTTCCCTTGAGATGTTGAGGATTACTTGAAAAAGTATTCGCCTCACTATATCAAAAACGTGATACAAATCACGTAATTATGATCTACGTTGGATGGTATGGTGTTATGCAATCAACAGCAATGGCGCGATGTTTGGGAATCGCCAGTGCGTTTCAACAGCAGCCGCGCCTCTAAGCAAGGTACGTGATCACACTCCTATATTAGCATAGCCTAGGTGAGACGTCCTGATAATAGTGTTAAGGGTAGCCTGATTATGCCAAGTAGCATGAATTCAAATTACACTTCATATTCGTAAGTGGACTTGCTACTACGTAGCATAGTTTCGGCTAGATTAAGTGCAATGTGTCACATCTTCCGGTAAGTTATAGACACCAGTTGATTAGTCGCTACGTCGCCCTGACCAATCAAACCTAGCTTCTCTCAGAATATAAATTATACGACTTGTAAATCTGATAAAACATGTTTCTGATTTGTTAGATGATTCGCATGATTGGTTAAGTAAGAGTCATTTGCCGACAATAAAGGCTGACATCTGGTGGCAGATTGGTGATATAAAGATAGTTGTATATCTTGCATTGCGATTGGTGTACTCCGCCTTGTGATTTGACCAACATAATTCAGTATTGGCCACTGCTCGCTATGTGTATTTTGATTGGAGGTCTATTAGGATTCAGAGGAAAGTCTCATGTAATGTAGTTTCCTAGTCAACTTGTACATATAAAAGATGTTGGATTACAGATGACAGTTATCGTCTTTAGCGTGCACTCAATGCAAATATACAAACTAATCAGAATCTCGTGAACGTCCATTCTGTCCTCTTAGATCAACACTTAGAGGAAAGATTCAATCTTATTAGCTCGTGTAATATATGTTCTTTGTCAAATTGTGCATAAGACAATTGTCGTCTTTAATCTTTAGTACGTGTATTGCAAATGGACAAACTAATTATCATCTCGTGAATGTTCATTCTGTCCTCTTAGATAGGAAGTTAGGTTTGAAACTAAAGATATACATTTTTAATGAAAATATTGTTTTATGTTACAGGACATGCCGAATCGTTTGTTGTAAGAACGCAAGAAGTATGAAGAGTTAAGGAGCTGGAAGAGAACAGGTGGATAAATTTAGTTGATACTGCTGCAATACTCGGGTTAAGAACATGGTTCCGGGATGGTTTTGTTAGTCCTTCTAAAAATTATGTTCCTTTTGACACATATTAATGGATCACTACATACACACATATAACGTTATGGATGTTTTCAGAATGATGTGTAGTTACCTGCGAATCTAGACATTTTAACCATGCGACTGCCACAATAAACGTCACCAAGCCAACTAAAAATCGATGCATGCGGGACACCCATGGCTGTGCTGCCGACAAGCTGTCAAAAATGTGACTATAGCAATGGACTTATAGATTTATGATACAATGGGGCTGGCCAGAGTTGCTGCTACCTCAGGGTGCAATGCGGTATGCATTGTTCTCAGTCTGTCAGAAATAATGCATTAGCTGATCAAGTAATTCTGAAGAGGATGGCATAATAGCAGAAAGCGCATCATCGGTCAAGCTTTCGAGTCTGAATTGTGAACATAATCAGATAACTGCATGTTTGGACGCATAAGCAATGGCGAGCTGATGGCTGATAGAAGAAAACCCAACAGTGGCATTAACGTAATCCATGGTAATTATTGAGAACCGCTGATACTGATACTTGCAACGCCCACGTGTTCTGGAAAAAAACCACCTTTATTCAACCATGTTTATTACCATCAATATATAGCATGCATCCGTAACATATAACGGGCTTACGCTAATTGTTTGATTACACTGTTGTCATTTCTAGTATCGTTCTGAAAGTATCTATCAGCTCTGGCTGTATCTCGGATAATAATCAAGGGAAATGTGTAGTCCTAATGGTAAATCAGTTAAAGAACATATATCATGATCTTCGACAAGGGACATTGTGATCTGTGAATAACGATGGGCTGAATATTTAGTTTATTTATACCGCAAATGAGTATTAAATCATGCGAGGTGCACAGTGAGAAACATTTTCAGGGCGCAGTTTTAATGTACATGTAAGCATCTGTTCTTGGTGAACATATCGCGTTCTGTCCCTTGTGCGCCATGGCTACCAATGGGTGCCTCTTTCCTAGCATCCACAGACTATCTCCAACTATGATGGTAAATAGTATCTTGAAACATAATATTTGTATTTATTACAAGCATATGTTTAATTCAATAACAGGGAGAAACTCTGTGAATACAGAAAACAATGTGCTGCGCATATCTGCTGCTATAGCATGATACAGTCACCACCTCGTGATTAGTTTATCAAAGCTAGCAAGGATCAGTGCATATAGATAGCGTCTGGGTGTAAATACACTCTAACAGAACCACACCACCACATCCTTGTCCAGATATTGGAAATCAGATACCATGCAAACACGAGTATAATACATAACCTACAGTTACTTTATCTGGGAAATGTGGCTGCTGCCTATCAACATTAAACTAGTCAACATTTTACCCATATCATCCACTTGCAATTGATATTCTATGAATTCAAGCTTCACTGAGTTACGAATAAGCTAAACCACATCACACAATATCAGACTTATGGTAGTGGTTCGCGTGAACACTAATCAGTAAGTGAAACCATGTAGTAGACTTGCCATATGGCCATATGGCTGTAGCATCAACAGCACAATGTGAAGTGCTGTATGTTGCATTAGTTACACCTTGTGAATACCTATTGATGGACTGACAACCAAATAGACTTCATACTATGAAAAAGAGAAGCAAAATCTCAATCTCAAACCCGATCACGCACCTAATCAATTCAAATTTTCTGCACGACCTTCCCATCGATGCTGTATGGCAAGACGCCCTTATCGTGTTACCCAAACCCAAGATGTCAGCTGACTCATCAGCCGATCTGCAGCCGAGTGTGCACCTCAACAGCATACGACAACTCGTGTCCAATTTTACTCTATGCCACATCCGAGACAAGATCGATGACTTCAATGGAGCATGTCAAAGTGGCCTCAAATGGGGGTGCAGCTTCCCAGACATCATATAGGCTCAACGCATGCTTGTGTCAGTATGCATGTCCAGATGCTAGGATTTCCAAAGGAGGAGCATTGCCATGTCACAAGCCTTCGACACAATTACACACTAACACATCCTAGATGCACGGTGCCAGGCCAGATAAAATGAAGATGAGCTGTGAGTAGTGAGACTCCTACCTGCAGACGCCAAGCTCAGAATATGGGTTAGGTCGGTGAAGTCTGTAGAGTTTGAGACATCAAACGGCTCCCCACAGGGAGATGGTCTATCCCATGCGCTGTTCACCGGTTACCTTACTGCTCCATTGAAATCCGTGTGGGAAAATGTCACAAGCCCAAAACCCCAATTCCCATAATGGGTATACCGCTAGGGATGGAATATGCCAACGATGTGGACTTTATAGACCAGGAAAAGAAGTCAATTGACGAGCTTCTTGAAATACGTGCAAGCAAACTGAACATTTAGAATACTTTGAAGAAGAAGACATGTAGTACAGATGTGTTAGATAAAGGTGAAGAGAATGATTACTCGTCAACACGATGGCCAAACAACATGGCCTGGCGGTTGCATTAAGACGTAATGTGACATATGTACTGATACACCGTATTACACAATGTTATCAACCTGAAACTGATCAAATATTGTTTGGTTCACCTACTCTCCCATTGAGTTGTAGATTGACCTATGTGCATCAAGCTGGACAGAATGTATTACTTCGTCGGTCTGCCCAATGCTACGAGCGGTGGTGTATTCCTCATATAGAGTAATTCTTCATTCCACAGTCTCCAATTAATATTCAATGTAATTAAGCTAGTCACAATGAAATGCCCTTTGCGACAACGCGTCACTGATATTGGTCATTCGTTAAATCCGTGTATAATCGTGTATTATGCTGGCTCCTTCCTGCCACGCAGAATGGGCTACGTAATACTTGCTCTTAGTAAGAATCTGGTCAGATACCATTATGTTTAGAGTCATCGTTACTCATTGACATGCCTAGGGTCAGCTCTTAGTAAGGAACAGCGAATTGATCACATGCCAGACATCGGTGGCAAAATGCATTAGGGTACTAATATTCTGGTCTAGTAATACCTCGTATCCTGGCTAAGTAATAGTCGGCCAGCATCCTGACACTTTTGCTAGTTTGGGTGCTATATAGAATGCACATGTCGGTGTTATTCACGCCAACCGCGTATGGACAAGCAACACATCGAAATCTTTAAATGGCACAACTCATGTGAGGAGTATTAGTCCCTAGTCCTTAGTATTAGTATTAGAGAAAGTCACATATTGTGATTTGTAGGTTATATATTTCACCATATGTTGGTCATTCATGTGTTAGCTCATTATGCCCGTCAATCAGTCGCTCTACATTGGCTCTATATTCGCTCATATAATTATGTATGTATTGATTTATTTTAATGTGAGACAAATATACACATGTCTACAGAATCAGCGCGTTTGATGCCTTATGGCTTTGCGGCTTGTATTCCTCGTCATGGAACTATTTCTTATTTATTTATTTTGGAAATGTGGCTTCTGTCTATCCGTTAGTGATTTAACCCATATGTGATTTCTCTATATCAGTTTCCTCTTGCCAATAATTAGCCTAATGGCAGCTAATATCCAAAACCGTTACTCTTGTCTGCGCAATGTAATATCCATTTCTTCATTTCCGACATCAAACAATTTCCCATCTCATAGCTTGTTCCTAAGCGCAAATCTCGCAATGGATAATAGCAGTGCTGTATTGGTAATATGAGGCGATGTTGGCAAGAAGCATCACTGATATAGCTATTTGATCAAATTCCTGGCTCAACGTCCGGTCGTTTGGGATACAGATCGGTATGCCAAAAGCACACAACTAATTTAGGATTTGAACCTGACTAAATTAGTTCATGAAATTTTGGAAATTTCTGAATAAGGCACATGTTTGGTATGACCTGGGTGTATTTACATGTGAGCGTGTTTGTGTGAACACGTGTCTTTGTGCGCGCGCGAGCGTATACGTGCGTGCGTACGTGCGTGCGTACGTGCGCGCGTGCGTGCGTGCCTGCGTGCGTGCGTGCGTGCGTGCGTGCGTGCGTGCATGTGTGATTGCGTGCCTGCGTGCCTGAATGCCTGCCTGCCTGCCTGCCTGCCTGCATACCTGCATGCGTGCGTGCGTGCGTGCGTGCGTGCGTGCGTGCGTGCATGCGTGCGTGCGTGCGTGCGTGCGTGCGTGCGTGCGTGCGTGCGTGCGTGCGTGCGTGCGTGCGTGCGTGCGTGCGTGCGTGCGTGCGTGCGTGCGTGCGTGCGTGCGTGCCTGCGTGTGTGCGCCCGTCCGCCTGTACGTGCACGTGTGCATGCGTAAGTGATTGTGTGCGTTCCCCCGTGTATATGTACGTGCATGCGTGCGTACGTGTGTTTCCACTGCGAGTATCTTTGTCACTAAAATATAATAACACAAAAGGCGCGTTCTCAATAAGTCCACACACGCGATATTCTGGTATTTAGATGACAATCTAGCCCTTTGTCTCTATTTGTTTTCCATATTTTAAAATTCTTAAATCGTACACAGCTATTACTTTCCCGAACGATAGAGAAGTGTCGCATATACATATTTGTATTGATAAAAGTGTGCTTGTACTGCAGATAAATCAGGGACAATGTGACTTAAATACAAATTTTAATCTGTGTTCACGGAATATCTGTTTTGACTTGCATCGGAAGCTCTGTAGTTTACACATTATCAGATTACATTTGTGAAAATGCCTTCAGATACATAATTAAATATATGCATTATCGAATGGCAAATATAATTCTCACTTCTCAAACGACATGATCGTAAAAGGGCATGTCTGGTGGGAACCGTCGCTTAAATATTGAATATAAACACATATTTATTATGAATACTCCAATTATGTTGCATATCAGTGTACAGATTGAGATATTGATTATTTGCGCTCCGAACTCACGGTTTATATATTTGTAATGTATTTATGTTAGTAAAAGATTACCGTTTCCACAATGTCCGTGACAATGTATAGTTTGGGGTTGATTAGGAGAAATAAACAGCCATTCTTGGTCCCAGAAGCATTAGAGTTCCCGCACTGCCCCAGTGAATCAAGGGAACTCTAATGCTTCTGGGACCAAGAATGGCTGAGACAGGTGAGACTGGCCGATAAAGCCCATTATTGAGCACTTGTAATTAGCAATTGACAATCGGGTCGGAAATAGACCGCACATTTCCGAGACACAGCGTGATTATGTTTGTCTTGTATTGTACTGAAATATGTTCCTGCATACATGTTTATTTATACAAGCATGTGCTTTCGCGTGCATGCTCTTTTCATGGGTGAGTCGACCTGTGTATTGTTGTACCTCAAGATATGTATGTGTGTGTGTGTGTGTGTGTGTGTGTGTGTGTGGGTGTGTGTGTGTGTGTGTGTGTGTGTGTGTGTGTGTGTGTGGGTGTGTGTGTGTGTGTGTGTGTGTGTGTTTTAAAGTTCAGAAGGATCCCATCTGGCCATCAATAGTCTGACGTCATGCGCAAAATACGCCCCATGGTAGCTAACATCACAATCAAATAAATAGGTTGACACAGACGAAACAAAGCCCCAACAATATGTGTTTGTATTGCATTTCATTGGTAAATTTACAATTTAGAAACATGAATGCTATTTTGAACCTAATGGGACAGGAATCTGTGTGGGCATAATTAGCAACAGCTACTAATCGAATTAGTTTCAAAATACTCACCTCCTTACATGTGTAACTGCATAGAAATTGAAATTCCTTTAAATTCAAGGTTCGTAGTATTAAATCAATTCAAACGCATCTACAAGATGAGTGGAGTTTAGAGAGAACTGGGCTGGACATAGCTGGGACTAGATCAATCTATGTCCGTCCTATCAACTGACTTTGATGTAGGCTTTTTCCGATTTACTATTTAGTACGATATCTGCATGAGAAATAATGATCCTGTATATGAGGAACATTTTGACAATACGTACTGCCTACGAACTCCCGATTTTTAGAAAGACAAGGCATTTGACAATGCACACTGCAATTCCGGATTTATCATCAGCTCTGTAAATGAAGTGTCTATAGAAACGTATCCCAAGGCATGCACGAATGCGTCACTAGAGTGTTCCGTCCTGTGAAAATACCATAGCAATTCAATAGACTGTTTTCCCCCTGAGAAATCATCAATCACCATACGTATTATCACGTCATGTTTATCATGGCATTACCATCGGCGAGGGTATCTCTCGAAGAGGGCACTGAATGAACCTGGCAGCTGTACATTGGCCGTTATCTGTCCACGTATTGTCTGAGGAATTATTTCGGCATTGCCATTCTGCTTAGTTAATTACATAATGTGATAATAACATATATACAAACCATCACATTATGTTCGTGCTAAAAAAACCCGGCTGCCGGCAGTATATGAAGCAATCTATTTCATCAGCCACTCGTGACCCTCTTGGAATTTTCTTATTGAGTGTTGCGATATTCTCTTTTTCTACAACAATACGCTGATTAGGTTGAAACAGTGAACATATGTTTTGCTGCCAATGATTAACGCCAATCTTCTCTAGCCATTATGACAGATCAGAAGTGTGCATTCTATTGGGATACTGGGTAGTATTTTCTGATTAGATAGTGTCAATAATGGCACAGTTCGTGTGGTGTTCAATTTCACTCCTTACATAATTCCAACATCTTTTTGTCTTCGTTCTTTGTAATGGATTTGTCATGGGCTTTCTGTAGTTAGTTGTGTACACGCTTGCGTTTTTGCTGTTTTGTATTGCACTCTGGCTGGATCATGCACCTATATATAGCGTTGCCTGCATCCCTGTTTCTTTCTTATTGCTTGGGCAATTTCACTTGAAGTTATGGTTGCATATTTTTGTAAGATCTTTTCGTGTTGCGTTATGATCACCATTTTTGACATTGTAGAATCGATTTACTTTTTGTCGCATCTAGCACATTTGAATCGTCTTAATCCGTGTGTTTCTTTTGTTTCCGGAGTGTCGGCTCACTCAGTAGATACAGATTCCCAATGCTCTACTTCTTTTCTTCTTTCCTCTTCGGCCCTCAATATATGCTCAGGGTGTTTTGCGACGGCATTGGTCTAAGATCCAGATCTAATCTTAAATTTACAACAGGCTATTCTGCATCGTTAACCACTCATAAGATTCTAGGTTGTCCACTGGTAGATGTGAGAGCTACTAAAATGTGCCTCGTTCTGTGCGCTTCTTTCGCCTTATCAATTCTTATCACTTTTCTAATGCTAATATCAGTAACATGTACTATTTGATGTGGACCTGTACAGAGGTAGTTGTATTTCTGTTTTTCTCATTGTATTTTGGTCTTGTTCTCTTCCATCCCCTGAAATGATTAAGTTTAGATTTCACAAATCATCCTCTAATATTGCTGTCATATTTTCCTCCACATTCTCATGAAGGTTTCGTGGAACCACTTTGTATGCACGATCTTACTCGCTCTCTGCTTTACCCAAGCCATTCTGGTATTCGATGCCCTAAAGTTCCCACTTATGCCCCCATACACATTAACTTGAGGCGTATCAGCATCATTCGCTTCTAAAAAATCAATTTTCCTTTATCAATAATCTCTTGCAGCCTGAGGTAGTGGTGGTGGTGGTAGTAGGGGACCTTTTTATATTACAGCAACAGTGAATTTGCTATGGTCTTTAATAAAGTTGTCATGCCGTTGTTTCACTACATTTTTGGCATTGTGGGCTTATATTAGACCATATCATGCATATATCGCTTCAATCCATAGTAAAATTATTATTGAGACAGACATGATCTCAGCTGATAAGTGTAACTAATTTACTTGCATGGCAGCCGATCGCATAGAGCATTCATCTCCCAAATAATAGCAAACCACACATTTATTATAGGGATTGTATTACTTATGAATAGTCGATGTATCCAAATACAATTTTGCAAAAATCTAATATCATGCACATGTGTGTGTGTGCGTGCCTGCGTGCGTGCGTGCGTGCGTGCGTGCGTGCGTGCGTGCGTGCGTGCGTGCGTGCGTGCGTGCGTGCGTGCGTGCGTGCGTGTGTGTGTGTGTGTGCGTCCATTCATCCAATGATACATCTGTATGTCTGCCCATCCATTCAGGCTGATATCCCATTTTCCCAACCGCATTATATTAATCTAACGCTAGGTCTTACTACACATTTCATTCATTTGATTATGTTTCTATGTGTTGACCATCATGTCTGCGAGCAGGCATTAGAGTTGTACTGACAGGAGACACACACATAAACATTTACTATACAGCCGCAGGTATCGTTGCGCTAGTATAGGTAGTTGAACACCTGCAGTCTCAAGAAGAGGAAGACAGAAAGAATAACTGGTTGATACCTGTCAGGGTAGACACACACGTGTCGGGATCAGTTGCAGCAAAGACACGTTAATGAAGCAGGGCACACATCCTCTTACGCAAACCCGCATCTCAGTGTAAGTGGTTAGCCAATGATTGACAGCCTATTGGCCTGGAAAATTAACATATTCATCAATTAACGTGTACTTCACGACACTGGTATTGCAAATAAGAGACCATGTCTGATAACTATGCAAGTTTAATAGGTGAAACCATGTCCAGAAAATGGGCCAATGTTGGTTCCTAATATTGTTTCTTATAACAGCCAATTAATACCAAGGAAGATGGCACTTATACGTTTCACGCGCAATAAAAATGCAAACAGATATCTGACAGGAGGCATTGGCACTGTTTAGCAGAACAAAACACAGTCTGTACTTTTTTCATTTGCACTTGTGATCCAGCCCTCAGATTGTATAAACTAATATAACCTTTAAGAAACGAACTTCTTTGACGTCATCTTAATCTTCTATTGATTTCTCCTCTTTCTTCGTGCAACAGTTTGGTAAATGTGACCTCCGTGGCCCCACCCTCTATATTATTGGCCGATGCCAGTACACTCTTAGATATGTTTACGGTTTTCACTGTATCTCCAAATCAGATTTAATATGTAGTAATAATAGAGCAAGACTATTAAACAAACGAGTATTTCCAAAGTTATTCTATCTTGATGCAACTATCTCTATAAAAGCAGGACATTCTTCTATCTGAATTATATCATTTATCCATTCATTATACGTATCGTTCATGTACTAGTCAATAAATAGTAACAGGCCGACTGTCTCATACATCATTTCGTCATTTACAAGAATTAATAAAATGCGAGGTGATATCTTTTTATTTGGTATGTCCAATCTCTTAACGATTTTTACATTTCCTCCATCTATCCTTTTTCGCAGTCCCGAAGTAACACTTGTAATATCTAATATTACTTCTTCATTGATAATGATGGTGGGGGGTGGGTGGGGGGGGTGGGGGTGGGGGGTGGGGGGGGGTGGGCGTATTTGCATGCATTCTGGCAGATTGACCATTTGATTGTTGCCAGAGCGTATGGTACCAAGGGAGAGTAGCTCATCTGGCTAAAATAAAAGCAGAAATTGATGAGATATTTGTACTGACTGTGCGATTTATGTGACGCACTATTGGCATCATTCTTCTGGGTAAATAGTACCTTTGGGGCATCACTTCATACTGAATTTGAATTACCACAATGGCAGGTGGTTGTGGCATGAGTTACTATATTACGAAATCCTACTGCACCTATTACACCCCCACTGCATTTACTTTACATTGCCAATGCATTCAGAGATAATGTGGCCTAGAGAGTTTACAATTTGAGTTGAACATCAAACTTTGTCTAGCCTGCGACCATTTGAATTGGTGTTTCAATTGTGGTAACTCGCTCGCGATCAAAAACGTTCCCACTCTCTATATCTTCTTACATTCTTGAAATATGCTGCGGACAACCAGACAAACAGGCAAGCAGAAAACATATATGTGACACCAAGTGCAATGCTCACACACGCCTTTGTGGTTGTGGGTAATACTATTTAATGCAGTCACATATAACTTCGTACACCACGTACATCATAGTCCGGAGTGCTCTGCTGCAATTGAGTTTCTTTCAGGGACCGTATTCACAAGAGCTAAATTACACACCTCCCCATGCGCTTATTTAGAAGACCCACGTATGTCGCATTCACGAGGATGAACGTACATATCCATCTGAGGTAGGGGAATACATACATTTGCGTCTTGGACATATGACAGATGTACACATATTTCCATATGTAAATGGGCTATACATGATAGAGCTATACATTTAATTTATGGAACCATGCCCAGAAACCGCTTCCAGTAGGTCAATACTCGCATGCTAACATACATTCGTATATATACGACTACTCAATATCCAAGAAGATGCAAATTATGAATTTCACAGATATAAACAATGTAAACACACATCTGACGGTCCCCAACATTGCAGTTTCGCAGAGAAACCAGAGTAACCGTTACTTAACGGTGGCTTGTGGTGCATTGCTTGTCTTGTATGAACAAAAATAGTAGTATGCAACTTATTTGTTTGATGTCCTGATATAAGTGTGTGCAGTTTTAGTCCTCACAGCATGTAACTCGTGGATATCTCCAATCGCTGATCGCCCTCGACCTAGTATTTTGTCTGTTGTCGGCGAACTGACCAGACATATTTAAGATTTTCAGAGTTCTTTCCAATTGAAATTGTTTCGGAAATATAATGCTTCCCTAAATTGAAATCCCACACCTACCCAATAGTTTCCAGAAAAAACCCCAATGAATAACAAATATGTGTGACGGGGTCGGAATATATGTATACAAATCAGTATGTACTAATAATACACCGGGATCATTATATTATAGCAAACATTTATTTATGTCTTGGAGGTAATGCATCTGAAAGTATCCTGTGTGAATACGGTCCCAATGCAAGAAACATATCTACATTATGTTGTGAATTATAATGTATGCGTAGCGGCTTACTTTCGTTAAAGGAAATAAGCATATTATTAGCTGGGAATTTGCCAAGTTTGAGCATATAATCAACATGAGATAAGCGGAATATATCGCATGCGGTAATATTGCTGGTCAGTATTGATGACGGTATGCTGGAAACCAAATTATGCTGTCGATATCTGAACAGTATTTTTCACTGCACTCGGGAACAGTTAAGGTAACCATCGTGTAGGAAGTTCAGGCTTTTGTCTAGTCTGCCAGCAACATGATGTTCAAATTGAGCTGATGACATGGAATGTAAACTAACACATTATAATATCCTCTTATAGTGGCGTTTATCATGTTCCTTTTAACTTCAAAATACGTGTGCGTAAATACAATACACAATTGTGCACCCGACACTCCGATCTGCATGCACTGTTGTGTCCTGTATTTAGCAAAATGGGAAAGGCAGCAACATGCTTCATCCAATGAAGTCTCCCGATGTGGCAACCATGTCAGGCTAGTGCTACAAATTCAATCATGATGTGACAAAGGCTGTTGCAATTGTGTGACTCCGTAGCGAGTCACTTGACACAGTGATTGATGTCCGGTAAGTACATTACACATAACTGTGCATCATTATTCTATAAGTTTGAATGATAACTGGATCAGCTGAATACCAGTTTCCTACAACGTATACATAATAAGTATCCTGTTAGTCGTGTGGTCTGCCATTCCGTAACAGGCTGTGCGTATTTTCTGTTCACAGTAAGTATGTAGTGTAACACGTGAAGACATGTATACGGGGTCATTACTATGGAATGTTTCATTATCAACATTCCTCACATATCCCTTGAATGGCTGATCGATACAGTCGACGCCGAATTAAGTGGTATGCAATTTAAGAAATATGGCACAGCTGTGATATGGGTTTTCTCTCGATAAACTGAGCAATTGGTATGCCACACACGCTCTGCATTGTTGCGAAATTGTAAATTGGAACATTAGCTGGTAGAAATGCAATCAGTCTCTGATACGTACGCACTTCAACTACCACATAGACAAGCGCGCGCGACCATATACGACCGCACTCCACACACACACACATACGCCTTCACACACACTATGCCGTGCTGAATCATTAGATGAATGAGTAGTGATTAGTGGAGCAACATATTGTAGAAACTGGAATCACTGTACATAATGGAATCATATGTGTGTTAACAATGTAAATTAGATTCCAATAACAATGTAACCAGCCACATTGGTCTATATTATATCCTTGAGGCTATGCGGATATATTTGCTTTGCCTAGCGAGGAACTATTTAGTGACACAGGACAGATACACTATCATGGAATAATACACATATAACCCGAGACCATATTCAATATGCCCGTATTTGATGAATTCGAATCTTGTCAGGGTGGATAGCTCTGGCATATATGAACAGATCTCGTCGAAATTCGATGGAATGTCATGTCCTACGTGTCCACTGAAGAATTCAAATGCAGGATCAACATTCCCTGAGATCTGGCACGGGCAATGCATTGTTTGAAGAATGTTTAATATTTTCATGGGTGATAACTCTGAAAAATCAAGATGACCATCGACGAAACTATATTATGACACTTCATCTCTATTTAATATGTGTACCAAAATACAATCTCAAATGTGGCTTCTGAATAAATACACTTTATTTAGTGCACATATGTCTGATAGTTCAACTTAAGAGTACTATATTCTTCTGCTAAGACATTCAATATGCTGCTTGCCAAGGAGTGATTAGCCTTCTCTGACGATCGTACGCTAATGGAATATTTACACCGGGCTTTCTGGATCTACTTCAATCCCACCCTCAGCCCCATCCACAATCCCCCCCCCCTCTCTCTCTCTCTATCTCTCTCTCTCTCTCTTCTCTCTCTCTCTCTCTCTCTCTCTCTCTCTCTCTCTCTCTCTATCTATCGCCCTCTCTCTCTCTCTCTCTCTCTCTCTCTCTCTCTCTCTCTATCTCCCCCTCTCTCACTCGCGTGCTCTCTCTCTCTCTCTTTCTCTCTCCCTCGCTGCCCCGCCCTCCTGTCCTTCCATCTACGTGTATTGTGGTTGAGCTTGACATTTACTGTTGTTCGTCTAGTAGAGCTAGCCAATATTTTGCTTGGCATGGGAAGGAGCTCCATACAAATTGCTTTGCTGTCATGTGTTGCGGAGACCTATCCAGACTCATATACTAAACTTTCCCATTAATCACCTTTGTTGAGATTTTTCCACAGATCTCAAATGTGTTTTGTATATTGTTCGATCAAATAAATTATGAGTAGAGCTACGCAAGTCCCGCCTCCCGTGCTTGTAATCAACCTGATAAACCCATACTGAATTAATAAACAACAGCAATACGCCCCACCCTCTGTTGTCATGTTTTTTCTGATTTCAGATATTCCAGAATTTAAGATTTCCAAGATTCCAAAAATTGAGAGAAATAGGACAAGTAGTTTTTTAGAGATACTTCGGCCATACATATGCCACACAGACAAACATGCATACCCAGACAGACCGCCATAAAGACAGACATGTTAGCAATGCCCTCGTCTCCTTACATGACGATGGAACAATGTAAGTAGAGAAATTGTATGGTTTAACGATTTCCACACTTTACTTCCATTTGACCGCATCACAGAGTTCAGCAACAGTACCCTGGCTATATTAATGTTTTCAAAAGAACTACTGGTTATGAAATCGTTTGCTGGCCTTCATGCACTGTTTATATTTCAAGAGCATCATCTTCGTCATCAATGGCCCCAACAAGATCTATGTTATTGGAAGATTCACCTCGCTATGATGCACATGGCATTGCACATTATATTCCAGTTTTTGCGGCCTGCACATTGATTTGTTGCACGTGTATTCTGTCATGTGCGTGGGTGCGTACATGCGTGCGTGAGCGCGTGCGTGCGCCCGTGTGTACATGTGTGCGTGCGTACGTACGTGCGTGCATGTGTGCCTGCGTGCGCGCGCGAATGTGTGTGTGTGGCTCATTCCAAACCGACTCACGGTCCTCTAAGCTGTTATTGTCCAGCTTCTTCAATCTCACAACATTGAGGTGGACACGTAACCTGTAGTAGTATGCCGCATGATCGGAATGAGCTAGCAGTTGTGGGTCCATTCCGTTACTCCTGGTCATCATCACCATCTATCTGGCAAACGACATACTAGTGCGCTGGTCCTTCTTACTGCCTCCATCGAGGAAGCGGTAACGTCGAATTCCAACATCACCAAATCCTACTGTATTGTCTTAGAAGCTGAGTTTGGTGGACAATATTTGTATATCTGTCGATGTTTCCAGTTGATTCAATATGTGTCTCTTTCCATGAAAATATGGCGATGCCGTTGTGTAATAACCTCTCCAAGCATGTATAAATAAAACATGCATCCTGATATCTACATTTGCGCTGTCATATGCTTCCCTCGTACTGTACATATGTCCTGATTTTCAGGAACTGCTTTCCGTTCTGATCAATATTGCAGTTAGAGCAATGTCCCTGTTATAAAACAACATGTGGAATATGCCTGTGTCTTCTGCAACCGAACCAACGTACTGCCCATTACACACGCATTCCAACGCCATTGACACTATTAGTGGGTCCACACCTCCATTCCCTATTTTCACACTGGGACCATGGATTTGAAGGTGCCTTGTAAGGATGGCAACTGTGTTTTGTTTCGTTCATTGGACAGAAATGTATCCTGCTCCTTGTAAGACTTAGTGTATCTTCTCTCAACAGCTTTTTCCAGAGGGACGATGTTTGTATGCGTGGCCTTTGGGTGATATCGTCTCGTACCCATCAACCACGATGCCGCACATACCATCTTTTTTCTGAGAAAATGGCTGCATTGTTCCATCTCTGTTTAGTATGTTGTATTGTTTTTCCACCTCATGTAGGGCAGCACCACCCACCATCAATAGCATGCATTAACTGCTGGAATTGGGAGTTCCTTCTTTCAAAATTAGATTCGTCAAGTCTGTTTCGGTTGTCCTAGCTAGTTCAGAGTTGTCAATCTTTCTCATGGCATGATCGTTGAATCCGGAAATGGGACTTTATGTCGTCTCATATGCAGACTGGTGTGCAATATTCTCATCCTCTCTATGTGCTAATGCAGTACAGCCCGTGGCCAACACCTAGAAATCGGCGTAAACCACCTTAGTTTCTAGTTCTATTCCATGATTCAAGTCATTCAACATGCACACCATCTGCCTTCTCTTGATGGCCGCATCACGCACAGGTTGATTGTCCATGCAGCGTTGTATCGCAATGCCAGGCTTCATAAGTGTATCGTAGTTGATGCCATCACTGACAATTGCTGAGACCGAAGTTCTCGAGCTCCACCACCAAATGGACAGTGCACCTAGACAAATTCCCAAAACGTTCGGATGCCTCTGCAAACATGTCCACGCTTTGCCATCACATATTGCACATCGTGATAACGTGTAGTGTGCTGCTCGCTCGTCAGCGATGGCATGGCGTTGCGAACTGCTGCGCATGCATAAATAATGTATATCCATTGATGCTGAACACGTTTTATTTTGCATCTACCTCTTGACAACCATCCATGACTTTGTAAAGAGCTGATTGTGACGTATTCGAGTACAACACTAGTCCATAATCCAACCAACGTCTGTTTCCCCTGCATACCATATGATTCCCTTCACTGGCACTTTTTTAAATAGAGCCATGGATGATTATAAGATTATAAGGAAGCGTTCGCATTCCTTGGAGATAGAGACGAGCACTGTCAGCATACTATATATGCTGTGTTGCTGCAAACAGATTTAGCAACTTACCCACAACACTCAAATACCCATCCCACACTCTTCGTCTCTTGCAGGGGATACACTCCTTAATCACTTTGATGGACACTAACATTGTATCCACAACTTAGCTGCGCGAGGTTGATGTTCGCTACAGCAACAAACACAAACATACACAATGCCTTAATTATCCTGACCGAAATATGTTAGCGCTGTTAACAGCAACCAGTAGTCTTTAATTGTGCATACCTTCATTACAAACGGGGTTGAATTCATATACATATACATGCGACAATTATCTACACATGTAGTTCAGCAGTTTTATAATATAAAAAGCAATATTACTTGCTATCGTGTTAAGTAAGATCATTTATGAAATAGATTTCCGTAACACAATTCCCACTGTACTTGATCGGAAAGGTCCAGATGTTAAATTGTTATATACAGTTTTCCCCAAATTGGATTAATGATGATATTTAATATGTGATTATGGATATGTTTCTGCACCAAATGACACCAACAACATTTTTCCAGTTCTGATCCTAATTTTACTGCACTATAGCACCACCACCTATCAACATTGCTATCAATAAAATAGCGCACGTTGGGAAACAGATAGCCGTGTCACATTCTTCTGTGTAAGTGATGTTGCAATCTGAGTAACTCTGATCTATTGGACACGTATGGCGATTGATGAGATTTTAGGTTGTAACAATGCACATACTGAGTAGTAGCACAGTCAGTGATTACAATTGATCTAACGATTGATACAGATTGCATTACCCCTGTATTCGGACAGAAACAGGATACGAAACAATGTTTGTATGTATATGGCATATGTATACACCTGTGCAAAAGTTAAGCACCAGCAAAAACAATAGAACGTAGAAACATGATGGTACAACTAGGCTGCCATACTTTTTGTCCCCGCGTTAGCTGACATAATTCCAAGTACGAAATGCACATGCATGCATGACTTCACGCCGCTTGATGTCCGTGCGTGGCGGGAAACAGCACACGTGTTCAGTTATGTAAAAGTCCAGTTTGAGGTGTAGAACATTACATACAGATTTAGGCGACAAGATTAGGAATTTTGTGTTCATGACCGTGGTTTATTTGTACAGAGAGAATTAGCTCTTGATTGTGAACCGCTATGGCAAGATGAAGGTTAAGTGATCGTGTGAAATGGCAAATCATAGGCATGCATACCACTGGTATGTCATGCAGAGAGATTGGCAGACAGCTGAACATTAACCATACTGTAATCAGTCGTTTGATTGCAAAACATGGGCAAACTAACGAGGTGAAGGACAGGCCTAGATCTGGAAGACCGAAGAAGACTACTGCCCGTGATGATCGAGCCCTAGTACGCCTTGTTAGGAGATCTCCATTCACCAACAGCAGAGTGCTCAGCCAGCAATGGGAAACGCGCAATAGAGTGTCAATGTCTACCGTCAAAAGGAGACTGTATGCTGCTGGCATGAAAGCTAGGAGACCTGTCAGATGTCCTCTCCTCACTGCACACCACAAAGAGGAGCGTCTGAGGTGGTGCAACGAAAGAAGACACTGGAACATGAGATCCTAGAGACGGGTACACTGGGCCGATGAAAGTCGGTTCCTGCTTCATGCCACAGATGGTCGAACTCGTGTATGGAGGTCCAGACGCACGGCGTACGACCAACGTAACATCATGGAAGAAGTTCCATTTGGTGGAGGTTCCGTTATGATATGGGGGTGCATCTCATTTGATTGTAAGCTGGATCTGTTGACTGTACCTGGAACACTAAATGGACAAATATATCAAGATTCCATACTGGATAGAGTTGTGGTCCCTCATTTTGTAAATCATGCACCTGGAACCCACCCTATATTCATGGATGATAACGCCCGACCACATCGTGCTAGAGCTGTGCATGAATACCTCCGCCAGAATGCCATCGAAACCCTACCATGGCCAGCAAGGAGCCCTGACATGAACCCTATTGAGCATATCTGGGACATTCTGGGAAACATGGTGAGAAGGAGGGATCCTCCTGTGCAGAACCTACAGGAATTAACAGACGCACTCCATCTTGAATGGCAACGAATACCACAATGGCGTATCAGTCGGTTGGTGACCAGCATGAGACGTCGTGTCCAGGCCATCATCCAGGCACAAGGTGGATATACCCGGTATTAATAATGACAGTCTCAAACTCGTGCACAGATGTTAAACTTCGTTTTCAGACACCATTAATGACAATCTAGCCACGTGTGTCAACTGTAGGGCAATAGTTGTCAGTTGTGTCAACGTAACCATATTCAGGCCTCGTTTTCAAGTTCAAACAAAAACATACAGTGTTTACCCACCATCATAATCAGCATTCCTCTAGTTGCATTATTACCTCTTGCACTAAGATGGATGGGTACATAAATGTTTATGCTATTGCTTTCTTCATAGCACATGAATATACCCTCGCATGTGCGTAAAAATAGGGTGGTGCTTAACTTTTGCACAGGTGTATACATGGCGAATATTGACATTCCAGCTCTTCTCTACTTTCCTCTATCGGTCACTTGTCACACGTCTATGGCAGAAATCGCACTCCTGGAAATGGGCAGAAGACTGGATTCATTGCAAATTTCGTTCAATGTGGTTAGGTTACGGCGTCGGAACCACCCTGCAAGTTACGTCTTGCAATTCCCTTGTGGCTGATAGAAACTGTTGCTGAATATGTATGCGCTTACTAACACTAAGCCACCACTGGCTGAGACATGTCGTTGCGGCCTTTACATTTTCTCAACTCGCCTCTTCTTATCAAAGCCAGACCATTCTCACGGGTGCAGTGTGCCATGCCAATAATGACCAAACACACCGAAATACCATTGTGTTATTATCATTTTTGCTACATAGCGTGAGTAATTTGCATCCCAATAGGCTGGCTGTAGCCAGCAATCTAATGATAGAGCAATAGCATTGGTGCTTTTTGACAGATTGTTTCAAATTACCACTAAATGAGTGTTACCGGAGATTACGAGCGTTTGGAACTATGCCATACACGGTGCAAAGCCAGACCATTCTCAGTATATATATATATATATATATATATATATATATATATATATATATATATATATATATATATATATATATATATATATATATATATATAATGAGCAATCTCCCTTTGCAATTCATCCATCTATACTATGACGTCATATGACGGCATAATCAACTATGTGTCCCGTAGGATGGCGTCATAATCATTTCCAGCATGAACACCTCGAGTTAGTCCATCTTCTGCTCTTAATAGTCCGACATGTTTACGAAATGTATGTCTATACGATTTAATAGCTATTCTGTCAAATATATTGAAACTAATTTATTTGGGCGCTCTTGCGGCCAAATGTAGCAACAGTTCCAGTCCAATTAGTTTCAAAATATTTAACAGCTTAGCTGTATAGTTTTCTGGAAATTGATGGTTAGGGAGTTCACGGGCGAAGGGTGGGTGGAACTTAACCAAAGATGGCTAGAACTGGAAAACACCATTATCGCGGTCAGACAGCCACAGCTGTGCGGCCAGCTAATGACTGTACCGCTAAAACGAATATTCCGGCATTACACATGAGTAGGGAAATGGGATAAGAGTGAACATCTTGGCAATGCGATTGAGGGGCTGAAAATGAACCAAGCAGCAGACAGAGCCAGGCTAAACATTTCCACAATTAGACAAGCCCGCGTTTCAAAGATAAGTGCATCGTGAGGTACGTTCACGGGTGGCACCCGGGACATTTAAAGGGAATGACCAGCAAAATGGCAAACGCTGTTGGGTAATAACGCCATATAATAATATAACTATACCCTTTGGAACTACTTTAAGTTAAGCTGATTTCAAAATATCCAACACGCGTTCCGGTACTACCCTGGACACCTCAAGTGTATTTCACAACTTTCTAAGTGAAAATAGTTGCTTTCACCAGGGACAGTGACTTTCACATACTATGCGTTCACAAATGTGGCTGCGGTAATTTAATACAGTGATATAGTCGTTCTATATTAGCGCCTATGGGGAATTGTATTCGTACCTCTCGAGAAACCATATTCGGATATGTAGTACTTGCTCATACAGTTGCCACATGACTGTACGCAAAGGGGCCAGCAGCGTCGGGATGAGCTATCGTTAGTCACATACATACTGCTTACGTGCTTTTCTCTATTTGTGCTAAGGCATGTATGGATTTTAATTGTGGTACTACTTGTATTAGTGTATGAAGTTATCATTCAACAGTATTTGTGTATACCCCTGGTCCTTTCCTATACCGGCGTCTGTGCACCAACCCGAGTAGGGTACCGATGTCTCCCCACCGACCCACACCCCAACACCCATTATTTTGAAATACGGATGTTCTCAGAAAACTCCTGCATTTCCGGACATAAATATGGATATTCAGTTGGCAGTGACTGTATTTTAGTAATGCCCATTAGTTCCGTAAACGTGTATACATGCTGTTATATCTAGGACATTATAGCTCCTATCAAGATGTGGGCTGTGAGCCAACCCTAATGGAGGAATCCGGTTTTAACCATGCCGCGCCCATCTCTAGCTTTCAATTTTGAACAATGCCATATCAACATGTATTGTCAGTCAGAATTACATTCCAAGACTGTCTCAGACAAGTTACATATAAAGTTTGGTTTATGACTGTTAGCAACAACGTCCGAGACAAATGTGTAGTAAACATATCAGTATTTGTTTAGTGATCCTGCGTTTTCTTAGCGTCGGAGCGGCACACCAAATGTCAGACGTGATACTTAATTAAGAGCCGCTCTACCATTATCTGAATAACTGAGCGAGGTTTCGAGCTTTCTAGATAGAAATGTCCCTGTTTATATCCAAGGAACTAAGAGTAGTAGATGATGTAGAATCAATTTTGTCCAGACACAGTACTCACCGGCTAATGTACAAAACGTCGGAGGTATACTTATTCTGGGTAAACACTTAGCAAATTGTCTTAAACCTATATAACTTGATCGGTGGTGAGGAACATCGCTGTTTCCAGTTTTTCTATAAGCGTTTATGGTGTTAATTTTGTATAACAAAATAAGCACTATTAATTGCTGGATCTACCATGTATGCACTGCACACGCAAGACAGACTGGGGATTCCATAGAAATAAGCATGTTTATTAGCCACACATCAAATTAGAAATAATGTCTACATAATCAGAAAGTAAGAGAAAGCTGCATCTTGATTCTTTATTGCATGGTGGAGGCTGGCGCGAGTCGTGGAGGGGGGGGGGGCGGGGTGGGGTGGGGGTGTCACTGCGCACAGCGTTACGAGTCGATTATTATTAGCAGGGAATCCTAATGCAGATGTATTCTAAAAGTAAATGTTGGTATACAGCTGTACATAATGTGTATCTCTTGTAGTGTACCAGGCGTCAGGTCAAAGTGAACCAGTGGCTACACCATTGCAAATCAACATACAGAACTGTATTCCTGAAGGACTAGTAGATGCTCCACAAACCGTTAACAAACGTGTACAATGCACACTTGAAGACAATCAAAAACCTAGTCCGAGTCAGCAGTATGCCACTTACAAGATCAAGTGGTATGATTAACCTTACGATATATTTCAGACTAATTGCACCGCTTGGTTGGTGGCTCACTTATTTACAAACGTGTCTGATAAGTAGTTTTAGTCTCACCATTCAGATCCGAATTTCTTTTAAACCTGACAAAGAGTCACGAATTGTCCGTCCATAAACAAGTTCAAATGGAGAAAATCATAAACTGGCCTGAGGTACTCCTCGAATAACGAGGGTTCAATAAACCTGCCCCACTCATTTGGGTGTTCTATGCAGATTTTCTTCAACATTTGCTTCACAGTTCAATTCATTTTCTCACATAGGCCATTGCATTGGGCATGCTAAGGCATAGTGAATATCGGTTGTATTGGCAAACGCCTACATACTTCTTTCATCATGCCAGATGCCAACTGAGTATCATTTTCTGACAACATTTTATCAGGTATGCCTATGCAGAAAAATATTTGAACACATGCTTCGTCCACAGATTCTACATTGATACATGGCACGCGACCGATTCTGGGTAATGGGTGGCAAAATCTATCAGAGTCAAAATAAATCTGTTTCATCTACAGGCGCGATGATCAATCTGACCAATCATATCTATCGAGTCTCTAAAGGTGTGCCTATTAAAGCCATCTGTTGGACTGCTGCTTTAGGAATATGACCTCTAGGCAAAGGCTTCTGACAACGATCGCAAGAACGACAAAATCGCAAAACATCACGACCTATTCTGGGCCAATAAAAGTGCAGCACTAATAGACTGCATGCCTTGGTGACTCTATGCTGGCCGAGCATTAGCATCTCATAACTATGTCTTAGTACCGCTTCAAGTACTCTTTCAGGAAGAAGCAAATTCTTCACTTCCTGATGAGGTTTAGATTTAGAAATGGAATAGCAATATGATAACACCGCATGACGCATTTGACCTATCCACTAGGTGTGTCATGACCAACATTCTTAGAAGACTTAAGACGAATGCAGATTAAGCTTTGTTCTTGTAATTGCAAGGCAGCCAAATCTATAACATGCACATTACTCCGAATAGGAGGTCCCACTGGCAATGGAAGTTACGATTGTCTGACATGTTAAAACATGTAGAAACTGCGCCAAGTACATCAGCAGAGTTAGCATCATTAAGTTGCTTGTTCATCTCTAAATTTGTTACTGGTATTTCTAGAAGTTCCCAATTCACCATATTTATTGATATGGTATTGCTCTCAAAAGTGTCTCCAATGGTTGAATGTTGTATATTACCAATAATCCGACCAATCATTGGATTGTCAAGACGCAGTGTTTCTACGCTTCTTATAAACTATGGCGTCATAGCACTAACTTTAGCTATCGGAGTTGAACGAATAGTTCTATCAATAATAATAATAATGCACCTCTGATCTTCACCAGTGAAACCATTTTTGACTACTAAGTATTTCCTAATTACAACACTATTAAAACCAGTGACACGTATACCATGGACTGGTAATTATCTAACAATTCTATCAGCAATAGACACAGAAGTACTAGTTACATTTTTGTTTCCTGCAAAAACTACAGAGAGTAGGTACAGTGCCTCCACAATAAAGAATATCCAAAGTATCTGAAATGGGACATTTGTGTGTGAGATTTTTCCTCCGACAAGCTGCAGAGCTTTGAGTTAAGTTAAAATCAGTGTTGTGCTTATGGGTTCCCTGAGTTTCGGTATCTTGATTTTCCTGTATACGAATACTAACTATAGGGAGGTGAACGACAATCCCTAGTTGCATGACCATATGTTTTGCATCGGGTACAACACAGGTGGGCATGACAATCACTCTGAAAATGCCCAACCATGCCACAAATCTGGCACACAACTGAGTAATTTGTTGAACCCCTCCGAGTGTTACCTCTACTAATCGCATGCTGTGATGTCCTTGGTTTGTTAGCATCATACCGAGTGGCTATGTTTGCTCTATTACTGTGACTTTGAGGGGACTTAACAATCATACAGTTCTATCCACGGATTTTCATGTACTGTTCAGCTAATGATGCGACCTCGTCGCTACTGACGATGTTTCTCTCTTTTATAAATATGGATAATTATCTAGGCATTTCAGACACAAACAGATGTTTCAAAAGGAGATTACGTAACTCGGAATAATCTTTCTTGATCTTAGATGCTGCAATCCAATGATTAGGGTACGTTTCCAGTCTGGACATACATTTGTTGTTATTTCACTACCTTCCGGTCTTGAGGTGAAAAACTCCTTGTGGAACCCATCTTCCTTTCGTTGATAGGCGATGGGCAGTGCCTGCTTCAGTTTATTGTAATCAACGGTGTCTTCCGTTGACATCGAGAGCCTTCCCAAATAGTAATGTGCTTAGGAAACTGGCCCTATGTTGGCCAATCCAAGTGCGCATTGCTGCATATCGCTCAAATGGATCTAAGTATGAATCAAGTTGATCATGATGTCATCAAATCATGGTAACTGTATCACATTCAACCTATAATGTTCTGCATTATCAGCTCCGTTACACCATTTACGTTAGATTTTTCTAAAATTTATAGTTCCATTTTCTTCATTTCTCTCCTCTCCCGTGTATCAGACGATCTCTTCTATCGGCATCAGCACGTTTCGGCTCTTCAGCAAATGCTTTCAACTCTGCGCCAACATATCCCAAAGACTTCTCAATATCAAAATACACGCTTACATCCGCCCTTGTCATAGATTACAGTTGAACATGAATGTTGTAGTGGGCAACTATGTTAAAATAAATTAAAATAGTGAATGGGACTAATTACTATTAACATGTTGGCTTGGAAATCTTGCGCCCAAAATACAGTATACAGTTCATAATGAGCGTGGCTTTGAGAGTAGTAGAAATAATTACACCACATAATCATAAACAAACACATAGTACACGATCAATACCGCAGGAAACTGGGAAATGCAGAAGGAAATGCACACCCTCTAACATCTTTACAATATGGGTGTGCACGGACAAACTCACTAGTGTGGGGATGCATTCGGTACAGGCCAATTACGACGGGTGGCGAGCGTGATCGTGGTGATGTTACCTATCACCACTTGTGAAGAGTAGGTGTGTGACAGTATCACCACTCAAGGAACATATATGGGTAAAACAAAACAAAATAAAAAGGAATCTGGTCCTATTTATTTGAAGACTCAACTAGCACCAAGAGCAAAATGATGTTTCTCGAGAGCAATGCAACTAAGGGCTTTCCAACATTATACCTAGCTCCATAGATCATAAACTCCACAACTCTCGTAAATATGTTGACCACGACAAGTAAGAGTGTAATGAGAACCTATGTTTGCCAAAGCGGCAGTGGGGTCAGCTCACCAAAGGATACAGATACGCGCCGTTATGATTCGGGCACCAATGCCTGGTGCGTGGGTAGCACATATACGGCACGCTTATTTGCAAGCTATCATCTCGCACCATGATCTAGTCTTTGATCCTTCACATTCTGATCATGGGAAATGCGGATGAAAACGACACTATGACGAGCTGATGCCAGTTCTGTGCTGGTGTGTGGCAGCTCCAGAGTATGTACTTTGACCCGCCAGGTGCAACTGTGGGGTATGTGATTTTGAATTGGCAAACAAAATGGGAAACTATGACTGCCAAAACGCGATAGGTGCCAGCACACCAGAGGCGGTAGATGACTCTGCATGCTGTAGAAATTGGAGACACAGAATTTAAGGCATGGATGCACGTATAGTCCTTTCGTACACTTGTTTAACCTGGCCGTGGTAAATCAATTACTGATTATGGGAACTCGTGAACATCCGGAACGCGTTATGCGTAGACCTCTCTATGATAAACCCGGTCAACAGAAGGCAGCATCGCTGCTAAACTGGAATGCACTGGCTCTGATGTGATACTACAGGCCATATTCAAGGAAAATGTAAACGGGGTGCTTTATAACATTTCTTGGATCAAGTCCTGTTGTAGTCAGTGCGTTCCGGGACGGTTCGTAGCAGGGAATATTCGCCCCGGGACGATTCGTTCGAGTCGGTTCGTCCCATTTTTCATATGGGTCAATTCGTTCCCTTTTCACGAGACCGTTCATGCCAAGGACGTTTCGTAACAGGCAGTGTTTGTGCCCGGGACAACCCGTCTTATTTATGATCCCGTACACATTTCACAACTTATTTGTTCATTTGTCGCAAACGCACAGGGAAATTGCGGAATATTTTGCAATTAAGTTCTTTACGATATAAAAGTTATTCTGTTGGATATTTCGAAATTAATTCGATTGAGAGCCGTTGTTTCCTAAGGCAGAAACTGCTCCCCGTCGAATTAATTCCAAAATATTCAACAGAATAACTTTTATATTCGTAACATTTTTACTTTTTCTGGGATTTCTCTATGAAAGGGTTCGTGACTATGCGATACTG
Source organism: Chaetoderma sp. LZ-2023a (assembly GCA_034401795.1). Classification (NCBI taxonomy): domain Eukaryota; kingdom Metazoa; phylum Mollusca; class Caudofoveata; order Chaetodermatida; family Chaetodermatidae; genus Chaetoderma; species Chaetoderma sp. LZ-2023a. The sequence continues at coordinate 269,791,696 of CM067369.1, read as the reverse complement.
TGTAATAGATAGGTTGCATTTTAATTTCAGTACACAGACACAACAGCCATCTCTGAACCCGACAATATGTTGTGAATGTCAGTAGAGTTTGGCGACGATCGCGATCCATAAAATGGAAGATTCTACCTCACGAACAGATCTTATAATGTCACTGCAGACGTAGTAACTTAATCAGTGCCCGATGAATCCATGTCAGACTCTATTTTGCACGAACACGAGGAGACATTTGAAATAGTTGAGTTGGGAACCTAGCGGGGCGGTCGGAAGCTGCTTAACTCGTGTGTATTTTCCTACAGGGTGATGGTGTGTTATCCTAGGGTTGATTTGATTGTCAACAAATGGTAAACAGGAATGTTTGAATAGATGGACTGACAGAGGGTGACGGACAGACAGATGCACGGACTGATAATGCATGAATCCATTTCCTCAGGCATGTGGCATCCTAATCAGCTAGGCGACGTGTAGGCTGAAATGCTTACTAGTCCGTCCGGTTGTACGAATTGTATGTCTTTACTATTTAATAAACATGCTGTTGAATATTTTGAAACTAATCTAACGTGGCGCTCTTGCTGCTATAGGCTGCTTTTTCCAGGGCTCGTTAGCTAAACTGGTCTATTGGCCGTGGAGCGTTAGAAATAAACATGTCAGATGCCCCGCATCCGTGAGCCAGCGGGGTGATGCATTTGTTTCTTCAAACGAACGTGTTCATGCAAGCGACCCAGGTATCCTGACAAGGACGAAATTGTGCAGCAAGGCGTGTCTTCACGAAGTACCCCCCCCCCCCCACCCCACCCCTTTCTCCGACATACACACACGCGCGCACGCGTATTTCTTCACGAAGCGCCACCCCACCCCCTCTCCAGCCCTACCCCAAACACCCCCTCCCCCCCCCGACCCCACCTCCCCACGCACGCACGCACGTACGCTCACACATACGCACGCACGCACTCACTCACTCACGCACGCACGCACGCACGCACGCACGCACGCACGCACGCACGCACGCACGCACGCACGCACGCACGCACGCACGCACGCACGCACGCACGCACGCACGCACGCACGCACGCACGCACGCACGCATACACACCTTGCGAATATTTAACAATTTTGACACCAGAGTGGTAACGGTTAAATTGTGTAGCCCAAATCCCAATGGGTTTTTTAAACATGTGTTATTGCATATATTACAATGGGATTGGGCATAAGTTGTTCGAAACTTAGAAAAGCCCTCTCCCTACAGAAGTAATTTATAAATGTATAGGCGGCAAACATAAACATATACACAAAATAACAAGGTAAACGTATAAACAGATTAAATATTATAATACATGTACATCATATTGAGTATTTACATAATCGAGAGAGAGAGAGAGATAGAGAGAGAGAGAGAGAGAGAGAGAGAGAGAGAGATAGCGAGAGAGAGAGAGAGAGAGAGAGAGAGAGAGAGAGAGAGAGAGAGAGAAAGAGAGAGAGAGAGAGAGAGAGAGAGAGAGAGAGAGAGAGAGGAGAGAGAGAGAGAGAGAGAGAGAGAGAGAGAGAGCGAGAGAGAGAGAGAGAGAGAGAGAGGGAGGGAGAGAGAGAGAGAGAGAGCGAGAGAGAGAGAGAGAGATAGATGTATACTGAAGAGAGATCCAGAGAGGATAGTGAGGCCAATAATTTTGCCCAACAGCAATATTACCATGATGACCACCATAACAAAACGCCGAAGGACCAGTGTTGCTCAGCTGGATCATTTGCACCCGAACATATGGAAATTTGGGTTGAAAACTGTCAGGTCGTTGAAGAGGAGTATCATTTTTTGCAATCTTCGGACGATTTTTAAAGAAAAAAGTAAGATTTTCTAAGATTTTCACTCAGACAATTGTCCAATCAAATCTCCGATTGGTATTTATTTATGGGCTGACCACCATAGGGCCTTTCCACCAACAATTGGTTGCAATCCGCCAAGCCGTTTAGGAGGAGTAGAATTATGTGCCTTTAGTGTCGATACCGGCCAAGTCCGGCCTTCGGAGTGCCCAGTTGTAGACCAGGAGAAGACTAATCTTGAACATCTACAACTGAAATGACTGACCCGATAACCTGGCCAGTCCTTCCAGTCGCAAACTCCCAAAATCAGTCGTCCCTCGTCCCGCAAATGGGCATTCAAAAAGCAAATATGCTAATTTTCAGAAACAAATTTCGTCACTAAAGGGTTGAAGCAAAATTTGATGCACGACAGGCGACTGACGGACGAAGGAAAGATGGACAACCGACGATCGCCCTTACTTAGGCTCACATGGTCCTTCGGGCCAGGAGAGCTAATAATAATAATAATAATAATAATAATAATAATAATAATAATAATAATAATAATAATAATGTTCATTAAAATCTATTTGTTTGTTTTATAAAGTTGCATATTCTTATGAAGAGTGTTGTATTTATCACATCAGATAGTTCTTTGCTACCATTCAAAATGAGGTAACGAAGCAACCGGCATTACCTCATTCACACAGCTCAAACAAATTACGAGGTTCGGCTGTCCATTTTGGACAGTAAAAAAAGTAGTGATAAGCAATTTCTGGAACCAGACACCGTGTACAATTTCGATCTTCCATTAACTGGAAATGATGCAAATCATTGTTTAGTTGACTACATTTATTTCGCAATTTACAATGGATAATATTTTCCTTTCTCTTGCCTTTTGAGTAATAAAAGGGAACCTTTTCAGTAGTGTCCTGTTCGTTCGAAAATAACTTTTTCTCTAAAAGTCAAATCAACGGAGATCTTCTAATGCTTAAATCTAATTCCTTCCATAGTTTACGCACACTAGGCAGAAACGATTTCTTAAAGGTTCCGAGACGGCAGCTTGGAATTAAAAAGTGTTCCGGTTGTCTGAGTTCATAACGGGCATTGTCTCCGACTTTGCCGGAGAGAATATCAGTTATGAAGTCAGGACACTCGCTATTTGCAATTTTATAAAAGATAATAATGCGATGAATGAGCAAAGACAACAGTCCAATCTCGTTATACAGATTTATGAGTGGGGTGTACCGCGGTAATCCAGTTATAATTCGCATAGCCTCATTTTGAATGGTTTCTAGTTGTTTAGCATCCCGGTCCGAACACCCATCCCAGATGTTGCCGGCATATTCAAGTACGAGCCGCAAATATGCAGCATAGATCTTGAATAGGGTATCTCTACTCAAGGTGGCCTTCATTCGTCGCATGGTAGCTACAATTTTAGAAGCCCTTTTTACTATTAAATCAATATGACTGGACCATTTTAGATCCGCGAAAATTATTATACCTAGATACTTACAGTGTTGTATATTTTCTAACAAATTATCGTTTAAATAGAGATTTGGCGGTTGAAATGTATTGGAGTTTCATATAGGTAAGCTCACTGTCTTAGATGCATTATAAGAACTAACCACTGGTTTGCCCAATCAGAGATTGTCTTTAAATCATTATTTAAGTTTATTTCAATTTCATTGCTTGAGCAGCCTATGCAGCATAGCGCAGTGTCGTCGGCGTATGATCTAAGAATGCCTTCTATCTGTTCGGAAATATTATGTATATCTATAGCAGGAACAAGAGAGGACCAAGTACAGACCCTTGAGGAACTCCAGCTTCAATTTGATTAAATGACGACCTGTCCTGATTTACGACGGCACAGTGTCTTCTCATCGTAAGATCGTTTGTAAACCAAGAAAGTAGATTTCCACCTATCCCATACTCCTGAAGGTTGAACATTAAACCTTTGTGCCATGCTCTATTAAAAGCCTTCGAGATATCACAAACAACGATACATGCAGATTTATGCTCATCGAGGCCTTTTGACAGAGTATGGAACAGTTCAATCAGTTGAAAAACAGTGGAATAGCCAGGACGAAGCCAGACTGATACTTATACAAAATATTGTGCCCAATAAGGAAATTTTGAACGTGCTTAAAATGTATCCTTTCCATCACTTTTCCTACAGTACTCAGACGCGAGATAGGGCGATAGTTTTCAGGCAAATGTCTATCCCCCTTTTTGAAAAGCGAGACACTGTGGCTGTTTTCCAAGCATTGGGAAATATGCCGCTTTCAAGTGATTTGTTGAAAATCAAATGCAGTGGAAAGGCTATAGAATGCATCGTCTAAATGTAAGTGTTTTTATTATATCTGTTGTTTCGTTTTCGTGAATTAATATATCAGATAATATAGCTTGTGTCTTTAAATAAAATCTTGGGAAGGAACTGCCGTTTTCATCTACATTTGAGATAGAAATAAAATAATCATTTAAAACAGTTGCCTTTTCAAAATCCGAACTTGTAAATTTCATGTCACCGTTGTCATTATAAACTAGAGGTGGGAGGCTGTCTATAGAATTTCTATTTATCAATTGGTTGACAACTTTCCAATAGGGGCGAGGATTGTGAACAGTCAGGTCTTCCAGCAAAATATCTGCATATTCCAGAAAGTCACCCTTTGCTTTCTTTTTCATATTGTTGGCGTTGTCTCTCCGCTTTTTAAACTTACTCCAGTCATATTCTGTTTGAGCTTTGATAGCTTTTTCCTAATTTTATATCTGAGTTTAATTTCTCGTCTGAGTGCAGAACTAAACCAGGGTTTATCATTTGGCCTAATTGTTACTTCTCTGTTTGGAATAAATTCATTTACCAGATCTATAATATTTTGCTAAAGCGGTTACACATTTCGTCAGCATCTCCGCAGACTGAGAATAATGCTGTCCAAGGGGTATTTGATAGCTCTCGAGTTAGCTAATTGAAATCTGCTCGTTTATATAGCCAAACCTTTCTCTTGAATATACGATTAATTTGTAAAGGTATTTTTATTTCAGCATATGTCGTTGAATGGTCACTACATGCCATGTATCCATGTAACACACCAGACTCTACTGCCTCGATATGTCCAGATAAAATAATTGGATTGAGGAGTTTCGCGGTTTGGCGTGTAACTCGGGTTGGCTCATTTATTACAGAATTTATGTTGTACAAAATTATTATATCTTTTAAGGTTAGGATCAAGTAAATCATAGTTTAGTTCTCCAACTACGGCTAACGGAAGTGCCGTATCTATAGCCTTTTTAAGAGCATTTGCTAGGTTATCCCCTGCTAACCGAGGTGCATTTGGCAGTCGAAAAAAGACACCTAAAATTAGGGTAATGTGTCCATACGAGATTTCAAGGACAATATTCTCTAGGCCTTCAATCTCCAGATCTAAACGCCGCTTAAACCTCAGAATATTGGAGACATATATGGCTACTCCTCCACCAAGGTTTTCATGTACTCGATCATTTCTAATAGGGCCATTGTAGTTGTCCAATTGTAGAGTTTCGTCCGACACTGCTTCACTAAAGCAAATAATATCGTAGTCGGAAATCAAATCGTCAATTGTAGATAACTTGTTTCTAAGACCGTTGATATTCAAATGGAATACACCTAAAGTAGACGACTCGTTAGAATCATTTATAGGAGCGGGATTGCTTTCAGAATCACCACATCGTAGTAGTGTGATCTTTAGAATTGCGTCTAGTATAAGACAAATAATAAGAGTAGAAGCAAAGATTGTTAGAATGAAGGTTTTAGATATTTCCAAATTATTAAATAGTTGTGACGTGTGCAGGTGCCATCAATAGTCGGGCATGATATAGAAGCATTAAACAAACTGACTAAAACCCGATGTTGTATAATTGTATTACCCATTATCTATGTACAAGCTAAAACGCATCCGTGCTTCAGTATATTTGGGAAATGATAGCTTTGTTAAAATCTTAGTCAACCATATATGTCAAAATGTTTGCCAACTCATTATATTGTACTGCATACATACAGTTATGAATATATCTCTCGTGAAGAAAATAGTAAGGAAAGCAAAAAGGTAGTAGGTAATGAAATAGAAAAGAAAACTTAGATAGAAATAGATACGAGCAACCACTATAAAGGACTGTTTTAGTTTGTGGGTCATTTTATGCCCTTTGTTGTTAGTGTTATCGGGTTGAGGTCATGAATGTCGAAACTCCTGGCCATATGACATATAACAGATTTGTGGCTGAGTGTGATGTGTGAAGGGGGTGCGGTAAACTTTGGAGTAGCTGTACATTAAACACATTATAACTGGCATACTGTATAAGGCCCTCCCAATGCAATGCAACTAAATAAAGCTTAACATTTAATGGTTTCATTCTACATAAATTAAATCATTATGGTATGAATATACACCTTTACAATTACTTTTAATGGTTTTCTAAATTAAAAAGGCTTATGTATGATTTGCCGTCTGACGGTCTTGTTGAAAAATATATGCCATAGACCTATTTATCGGATTATAAACTTGTTGCTATAATTTCCATATTAAAACATATAATCTTCCTGTTCTAACGTGTTTCTGTTTATCTTTTACTCAATTGTTCCCAATTCTTCTTGATTTTTGTATTGACACATTTAATCCGTGATTGAAATTAGTAGTAATTTAAGACAACAGCAAATAGTTTCCCATAATGTACACACTTAACTCTTTTAAGCCTCGCTTATCAGCCAAGAACGGCTCCTGTAGTGGTCTTGAGAAATGTTCATTTACAGACCAAAGAAAATTTTATTTTGGACAATTTATGACCGAAATGTCTGGCTCGATAAACGAACCAGTCATTCCAGTGGTAGATTTTCAAAATGTCTTCATGTGAACCGATGTCGCTTAAAATGTATAAACCATACAATGAAGAAACCAGATCTGTCGCTCAAGTATATAACAACACACACAATTACGTCACTAGTTTACTGATACCACAATATTCATATTGATCGCGTATAGTCCCGTCATAGAAATGAAAAAGTCCGCCACTAGTGTACGAATTGGATATCTTTGATGAATTTATGATTTAATCAACATTCTGTTGAATATATGCCCCGCCCATATATAGCTATGCGCTACCCACGCTTTGTCTGAGTTGGGATCAATCGCTCTCTACACTCTCTGAATCCCCTTTCCAGAAAACTATACAAGTAAGATGTTGAATATTTTGAAAATAATATGACAGCAACAGCAGAAAATGGGACGAATCGTCCCGGAACGAATCGCACCTATCACGAAACGTCCCGGGGACGAATCGGCGTAGGTACGAAACGTCCCGATACCGTCAGTGCGATATCTACTCACGGCGAAGACGATGAACAATCTACAATCGTAGTTAAGGGATGTGAAGAATTGTTGTACACGCATTTCTGTCCCAAGTGTGTTACATAAGCAACGGATCTATGATGGTTTCTTTTCAAACAGCTAACGGTCGATGCAGATGTAAATAAACTGGCCCTTACCCTAGGTGCTTGGGAAGAACATATAAGGTGCGTGTATTTACACGCTCATATCTGGCAACATACTCTATTATTGGATCCATCATAGCCTTCCCATGTGAAACGTCGATATCAACAATAAGATGGCAAGCTGATGCCAGTGCTGTCCCAGCTTGCGCCAGTCCCACAGTCTGTATTACAGTCCATCGGGTTCAACTGTGGGGCAATACACTTTGAAGCGGCAAACAAATATGCAGGACGACGTTCCTGTAACAAGTCGGTGTGTACCGAAGTATTCTGAAGTGTGAAATTGTGAAGAAGATAATGAAAGATGTTCTAACACAAAGCCGGCCTTAATTGATGGCATTGGTGAATATTTAAGTGAGCTTGGGTAGCTGTTATTTCCAAGCATAACAGCGTGATTCAGTTAACATTTAATGTTCGTATCACCCATGCAAGTCTGTGTATAACTGGCATCTACATTTAGGGCACGAGATGGTGGTTCTTCAAGACGGGTGAACATATCTCTACATTCATAAGACCATCTTAGCGAACTGCCACTGTGCAGCAACCGCACGCTACCTGCGATGTTGTGTAATTGCTTTATAATGGATCATCAAATAATGACCACGTGACCTTGAAATATAGGTCACTGTAGTTGATTATACAACCCTCTAAACGTATCAGCCGAAACAGATGTGATGTGACAAAGATGGCACAGAATTTGCTCCGAAAATATACTTTAAATACTGTAAGCCCTGTTGTCAAGATTCCATCAATTATTTTCTTTTTTTACATTAGCCGGTAGACCACCGTGCATACTTTTAACATCTTTCTGTAGCAGTGTACTGATTTAAAGTGTGCAAAGGTGGTTACTTTACCAGAGCTATGGAGAAAGTGTGTTGCTAACACGCCATTTATTATTCAACAGTGCGCTATATAGAAATAGGCCTAGGCGCCAATTCCTGGGTCTTGGACTGTTGGTCATGAGTTTATTTTAATTTTCTTCGAAACCGGATGTTCTAGTTAGAGCATGGCAATATAACGTCACGTGCCTGCTGATTATGGAAGTAGGCACATAATTGTATCATGATTCCAAATGATTATACGAAACTCAACGCACCAGTCCATTTAACGCATCTGATATGTATATATCCTTGAACACCTCAACGTGTATTTAAAACCTTACATTCTGCAGGAGCGGCAAAACTATGCATTGCAGTTATGTTTATAATAGGGGCCTAGAGGGAACTTCTTGTGTCACCTCGTCTGTAATATTGACGGGCGTGCGGGTGGTTGAAGTGATGAAAACAGGGCATGTATCATCAAGAGCATTCCTGTGCTAGCGCATTGATATGTGCCGGGCGTAATTTCAGTTATATAGTGAAAAACACGCCCCCACCGCCCCGTCCCACGCCATGGGACCGTGGAGTGAGTCCCTTCAAACACAATCATCCATTCACCATTTACCAGCCTGGTATCATGTCAAATGTATTGCATCCCCACTTTGGCATTCGTTTCACCATATCCCTCTAACCTAAATTACTAAGCGGCCAGATGCTCTTAAGCTGGGCATGTATGTTTTACAGGTATCCTCTGAGCAAACTCTCAGAAATGATACATTTTGCTCGACAGAATGGACCCAAGACTTTTCCCACCACTCTCTACACTGTGGCATTCACAGCATGGGATGTCAGCATGCTTCATTCATTGTCCTACTTATGTCTACGCAAAGCTATAGCTAACTGATCTATCTACTATCGTCTTCATAACTGCAACACACAATGCTCATGCCATAGTCTCCACACCACATCACATACCAGTCGACCCATTACAATATATCAGTATATCCGAACAGAAATCCGGCTACACTTTTTGCTGATAATGCAACTTGATTAGAATACTAGTTAGAAGCCACACACCACAGAGAACACGTGATTTGAACCCATGTCATTCCAGTTGTCTGATGCGAATATATGTACTTGTAAGAGCATTTATAAGGCATTGACAAACGAGTGGCTGGTTTGTATTAACGTGATAAACACACCTTCGATGCGATATACCAGCTGATGATGCTACTTAAAGAGGCAACGCCGACAGAATGAAATATCAAGCTATTGATTCTCATCTCAGAATAAGAGGATCGATAGAATTCAATGCGGATGCAACCATGGAGCGAGCACATTAAATCTCACTCACTCACTCACTCACTCACTCACTCACTCACTCACTCACTCACTCACTCACTCACTCACCCACCCACCCACCCACCCACCCACCCACCCACCCACCCGCCACCCACCAACCCACCCACCCACCCACCCACCCACGGACGCACGCACGCACTCTCTCTCTCTCACTCACTCACTCACTCACTCACTCACTCACTCACTCACTCACTCACTCACTCACTCACTCACTCACTCACTCACTCACTCACTCACTCACTCACTCACTCACTCACTCACTCACTCACTCACTCACTCACTCACTCACTCACTCACTCTCTCCACTCACTCACTCACTCACTCACTCACCCACCCACCCACCCACCCACCCACCCACCCACCCACCCACCCACCCACCCACCCACCCACCCACCCACCCACCCACCCACCCACCCACCCACCCACCCACTCACTCACTCACTCACTCACTCACTCACTCACTCACTCACTCACACGCTCGCTCGCTCGCTCGATGTTGTCATGTACGTGCATACGACATGTTTAAATTGTCTGCTAGTTGTCTGCGCTAGGGTACCTAAGTTTAAATATAAAACGACACTGATTGATGACGTTTAGTGTTCCAAAATCATTGCAGCTAGATGTGACGATACCCTCAGGTTAAGGTATGGGACCATGATTTCTTTAGAAATGTAATATCACAGGTAAACTATTAAATCATGCGGAAGTAAACCATTTCCACAGGACCAGGTGCTGCCACAGCTTCTAGTTCAATTGTTTTAAAAACTATCCATCAAAATAATAATTATTTGGTATCTCGTCTTTAGTGTCCAAAGGGTTAAATGGGGGGGGGGGGTGGGGTGGGAGTGTGGGCGGGTGGGGTGGGTAGTATTACCGTCATCATCACACAGGCATTGGCTGACTCTAGCAGCAGCCTGATCATCACATACATTGGATGACTCCTGCCATCTAATTAACAGACATGACATTACAAGTGTAGGTCTAATTTATTATAAATCGGGTAGCATGTAAGCTGAGCTACTAGTGGCAATATTCACTAAATTCCGCCAAAGAACACGTTTCCAAGAATGCTGTGACGAATTCTGATGCTATATTTAACACTTTACATGCTCGAGTCAAACTACATGAAAAAAGCAACGCATTTAGCCAATCATGTTGATTCGCAGATATATTTTGGAGGACTGGGTTACTGGGAATGTATCATATTTCTTCATTAAAGCAACATTCTGCGTAGTTATTAGAATAGTGTCTATAATTGAGTAACAACACCTTTGTATGGTTGTCATCGCTGTGGGTTATATGCATAACGTTAACCAAGTAAAAACATAGTTACTCACAATGCATCGCATGTTAGCATAGATAATCTTACAGAGGACATTGGAACATCTTAATAAATATAGTTTTCTCAATTATTCGGTTTTGCATGGTGAACTGCTCCAGTCCAATACATATCGGTGTACGCAACCCAGGCATGGATGTACACCCTGCACATATGAGCCTACCGTAATATAACCATGTATTCACAGGTATGGATTAGTACGGAGCAGGTTCATGGTGTAGATAAGTCAACGTGTAGTGTCATATATATATATATATAACTCATACTCCATGCAATGCCAGAGGCATTGCATTCGGTGACCAAGTAACTCCGACGAGCCAATATGCACAATAACTTAATCAACGCCATTTATTGAGAACGACTTCGACTGATTATTTTCAACAGCCATATATTCTGCAAGGAACCTTTCCTGCACAGATTTTAGTACAAACACTGGCATATACCATACGCTATAATAGGTCTGCGCTAATAGTTTGAGCATATCGGTGCCTTTAGCAATGGCAATATCAGCTGTGCTGTATTTCATATAGTGCTACAGAGAAATGTATCATACCAATGGTAAATCAGATAATGAACATATATCTCGATCCAGGACATGGCGCAGTGTGAATGTGGGCGGCGCTGTGTTCAATAAGTAGTGCATTTATGCCGCACAATTTTAATTAGTTGTAACATACACTCGAGCCACGGTGAGAACCTTTTTCAGTGTGTACTGGTCCAGCTAATGCAATTTCTATTCTTGATCATGTCATATTCATTAGTAATCCGTTCTGTGCACGTTTCATTTAACTTGGTGTTAAGTAATATATTTATTTAGATGAGGGTTACATCGATGGTGTTTATTGACATTGGCCATTTAATGGCTAAACCTAATGTTATTCTCTGAGGTAGGATTATCAACATACTAATTCTGCTCGTGGTCAGTGAACTAAACTATAGGTATGGATTCTTAGAATTGTTGCCTATAGTTATAGTTTTAAATTAATAACCGCGTTCGCTGAATATATCTGAAATCTATGTCCAATCACTCACAGACCGAGTGATGATCTATGTATTTAGGTCTGGATGCGCGAATTAATGAAATAAATAATATATGTACTTGTGTTCGTATACGATCTCTAATGCATTGAGCAACGCAAGGCATGGATAGGCTGACACACAACCGGAGGCTTTTGTTCAAGGGACATCTAGAATTAATGACATAATTTAGCCGGATTTGAAATAAAATATGCCCGCAGACAGATCAGAATTCTAAGAATGCACAATGACCTTAGGATAAATCTCACGTCTCTCGGTTTGTAAATAGAAACGATTCCTGTTTATCTAAGACTGCGTGGTCTCCCCAATATACCATTACAGCCAATGCAATGCGATCATTCATTCATCTACCCTATTATTCATTTTATAATAGACCTTTATTTTCTTTGGAAAATATCTGTTGTATTAGATACGCGCGCGGTTATTTAACATATTCGGATATTACGCAAGCACGAGATATCTAGTATCACTATATAGGTGGCGAAAATGTATTGGCGTACTAACTACCCCTTTTATTGTACGTGCATCAGCGTTCAGAACATATCATTTTACAGATGGTGTGCCGCTCGGAAGTGGCTCCATGCACGCACCCGATAACCATATTACGGCATTTACTGGCGACATCATCACATGCATGCATGCCATAGTATTACATCCACATAGTCACTACTTACATACACATGGATCGCAGTACCACACCGCTAATCGGATTGTGTCTCAAACATGACCATGTTTTATCAATGATGACTAACACGGGTATGTTCCCATTCGGTTGTTGTTGATGTGTCATTGTATGTCCACCTGCTGCTGGCGTGCCCCACTCACCCACCCATTTATGTGCGCGTGGATCCATGCCATCTCCACCTGTTGTTGTTGCAAATATATGTGCGTTCATATGAAAGTGCGTCCATGTGCGCAGATGATTTTTTACGTTTTTCCGCCGAGCGAGAAAAATATGAGCCGGAGAAATGACCACTATGGATAGAGTTTGATGGGAGAATGGATGCACACTTCAGACAGACCATTAGCTTTGAACTCTGATGAGTGAAAGCAAAAGAAGACGAACAACTCAAAGGAGAAACACAAGTGGGGATGCACTAGCGGTCTATAACAGTTGGCGTTATATGTTACATTTTAGAGGGAACAAAAAGCGCTCGCGATCGTGCACTGCGACTCGCGCCCGAAGGCGACTTTGTAATTTAGTCGATAATTCATGATTTACTTGAAACATATTAATGAATTATCACACGTTTAATGTTTGGCGATATCAACACATGCATCTAGAAGGACATGGTTGCAAATGATAACACACTGCATATGCACAGCATAGAGACCACAGCACCGCAGCCCTTAGAGGTCGAGCGAGGCCAAACTGTGTCATCTGTATACACACAGATGGATCTATGCTGGCGAACATTTATATAATTCAGCGTAAGTGCATGTTACTCAGATGCATATGCAGCATATCCATTGTGCATTGTTCCACCGTTGAGTGAAGAGTAGATAACAAGCAAACCATAATTCACTTACCACTGAGACAGGCGTAGGCCTCTCATTTGCTAATAGTATTCAATTTGGCAGCAGGGCAGCCGATCCGTATAGCATCCGCCTTCCAAATAAGACCCAACACTACAGTTATTACATTAGAGACATTGTAATAAAATAATATTAAATACCCGTTGAATGTAAATACCACTTTGCTACCTGAGCTCCGTGACATCTAACATCATACATGTAACTTACCCCTGAAAAAGCATATATGTTTGAAGAGAGATGGCAAAGGGATACAGGAAAATTAAACTAATATAATTTGCTACGATGATAGTGGATTGAATGGCGATTCCTAGATTCATCCTTCCCTTCAGCGAGCCGGCCAAGCGTGCGTGCGAGCGTGCATAAGATCATGCATGTGAGTGCATGCGTGCGTGCGTACGTATGCGCGTGCGTGTTGCGTCATCCATGCATTCCTGCGTGCGTGCATGATTGCGCGCGTGCGTGCGTGCGTGCGTGCGTGCGTGCGTGCGTGCGTGCGTGCGTGCGTGCGTGCGTGCGTGCGTGCGTGCGTGCGTGCGTGCGTGCGTGCGTGCGTGCGTGCGTGCGTGCGTGCGTGCGTGCGTGCGTGCGTGCGTGCGTCCATACGTTCATTACTCCGTGCGCCCATCCGTCCATGCGTCAATCCCTCCATGCGTTAATCTATCGATATGTGCAAACACCCGTCTGTTTACTCGTCCGTACAGTCTGGTAGTCAACGCGTGCAACCACATTATATCAATTTAACGCTGTAAATGTCCTTTGTTCGATTATGTTTCTATGTTTTCATCATCATTTCTGCGAACGCACATTAGAGTTGTACTGACTGGAACCAAATGCAGAAACACTTACTATTTAGGCGCCTGTATCGTTGCCCAATTGTTTGTCGTTGAAACTCATGAGCCTCGAGAAGACTCAGAGAAAAAGAAACGTTGGTCGATACGCTGCCTGTGCAGCCATGCATCAGGTTCCATTGCAACAGGGAAATGTTAGTGAGAGCAGTGCCCAAAACCTCTCACAAATGACAGTGCAAGCAGTCATTTGACCATTGACAGTGTATTTACCTGGAGTAGCAGCATATTTACCAATTAGCCTTTACCTCACGCCGCTGGTATTGCAAATAAGAGGCCATATATGACAACTATGCTAATTAAATAATGTTAGGGTCAATGTTAGGTTATTAATATTGATTATTATAAAATTACGTCCACCTTATAACAAAGAAGATGGCAATTATACGTGTCACACATATTAAAAACGCAATCAGCTTTCTGACAGGGGACATTATCACTGTTTAGTACAGAATCCCGGGTCTTTATAACCATTAAGAAACTGACTTCTTGGAGGTCGTCTTAATATTCTGGTGAATTCTCTCCTCAATTTGTTCACCTTTTGTTAAATTGTGCTCCATGGAAACCGTCTCTAAACTTTGGGCTGCTGTCGGCGAACTCTTCAGATAGATTTAGGGGTTTCTCAGTAGCTTTCAATCAGACTGTTTCGTAAATATAACACGTTTCTAAAATAAGAAACTCGTAAACGTATTTCCTGGACATAACAACGCATACTAACACATATTTGTGAGCAGGTCGGAATTTATATATGCATTTACTATGCAGCAATAATACCCAAAGACAATTACATTAAACACACGATTTTATCTGAAGTTGTGTCTATCTTGATGCAATTATCTCCATAATATTCGGTAATTTTACATAGCTGAGTCCAATATGGATTGTTATTGTACTCGTCCACGGTGCGGTGCATATGAAAAATTGATATTGGACTCGAGTCCAGGTCGTGCTCAAATCGGTATTGGGCGGGAGTCCGCAGGTGTCGGATCCAATACAGAGTTGTTAACACAACGTGGACGAGTACAATAACAATATATAAAGGACTTAATAATGTAAAATGACCGTGTTATTCTGCACATATTACAATTATCAGCAAATAAAAAGCAACAATCAATAGACATTTACTTGAAATTAATTTGTTCCTGCAATCTATATATCATCTGGTAATCTCCCAATGGAGTCGCAGATGCATACCAAAGCTCTCAACTGACTCAATACTATACGCAACCAAACGGATTGCCGCCTAAAGGATTGAATAGCAAGGCGGCATACAGCCATGCAAACCACAGCGAGCTACATGAAGGTAAAGAAAAGTGGTTGGACGTACAAACTCGAGGACATTAACAGCGACCTCGATCATCCCAGCAAGCAGCATAGCTGGGAAAGTCTGGTAAAGGGAGCTGTGCATGGATTCTGGATACAGCCACTCATGTAGCGGTGCACTTCTATACCTCACTCAAGCATATAGGTAATGCAAGCTATACACCTGGTAAACTGCATCCTACATTACAATTTGGGTGCCAGAGCTCAAGGGAAGTAAGCCGCGTCATTGTCAAGATGAAGCTAGTAACATGCACCTACATCTTACAGTATGTGAGGTTGAGATGTGCACCTACTGCTACAGGTCTGCTATGCCTACTATGCATTAAGGAGCCATAAGATGTAGGGCACTTCCCTATCCTCTGTCAGGAATCGGAACAAGTTAGAGCTCCAATTCTCAATGAAATCAACCGCGCCATAAAAAAACCTCGCAGCCCAACCTAGTCAATCGGCCACGCTCAAACAGCATACTTATTCTGTTATACTGTACATTAGACCCGAAGGACAGTTCTGCTAAAAACATAATACACAGTATCCAATAGAATGCCAAATAAGAAGGCTGCTCCTTATCTTGCACTCACCTAGACGTAGGTCGACGACACCATAAGTCCATTTCGCTACAAATGTTTGTATGATTACTGTATTCTGCGGCTGTATTAGTAGAAACACCATACAGCTGCAATCAGTCCGTCTTCACTTTTGCCCCATGTGGCATGTACTCAGCCGATAACCTTAGCTTCCTGAGCTCCATTCTTGACGTTAGTGTACCGAGTCATGCTTTCTCGAGGTCACCCCGTAGCACGCCTAGCAGTTTTATGCAATTGCGTCCTCTCCTGGCTGTATATTTGCTGGCTCCGTGTAGGGCGAATTCGAACGCTCTCTGTGCTGGTGTGTCTTCTGGCATACTTAGCACATGGCCAAACATGGACCATCTTTGCTGGGCGAATTTTAGAGACAGCGGCGATGTATTACACATCTAGTATAGTGCATCAGTGGAAATTATGCTGTCTGGCCATCGGTGTCCAGTAATGGTGCGTAGGTGGCAGGAATCGACTTTGTATAGATCTGCCTTTGGAGCTGCTCAGCTAGTACAGCTATACAGCATTACGGATACACAGTTTACATTGTGCACACTTAGCCTTGCAATCAAGGGCATCTTTGATCTACGAATCTATAGCTTCCAGAAGGACTGTAAAGCTATGTTCCCCATGACGCAGCGTGCGGCAGTATTGCAAAGCATGATTTTACTTTTCCTTCATGGTTCGCCGCCACGAATCGGATCATCATTTTCTTTTGTCTCATACTTTGTAGATAGGTATATGAGGGTGAACTCTGTTTTGGATTCAATCATAAAGAGATTCTCAATTTTTAGTTTGCTTGCAGCTATTGGAAGAAGTTCGTCATGTTGTTTCTTTACCTCGTGTATGAAGTCCACATCATCGGCATATTCCATCTCTAGCAGTATACCCAGTATTGACCCTGGCGGATTTGGCCTTGTGGAACTTTCCCATACTGCTTTCAGTGACGCAGCAAGGTAACAGGTGAAAAGCACCGACGATAGACCATCTCCCTTTGGGGAGCCGATTGATGTCTCAAACTCTACCTCGACTTCACTGACGTGACTCATTCTCTCAGCTTGGTGTCTGCAAGCAGTAGTCCCACTAGTCGTGGCTCATCTTCATCGCACCTGGCTTGGCGTAGTACATCTAGGATCTGTGAGCGTTTACTTGTGTCGAAGACTCGTGACATGTTAATGCCCATTTTGTGAAAAGTCCAGTGTTTGGTATTGACTACCGACACAAGCATGCGTTGAGCCCATAAAATCTCTGCCCAGGTGCATGCACGCATATTTGAAAATGTCATTGCCCATGCCACCAAGTCTAGATGCACGTCCATTTTCAGGGCGCTAAGTGACTTCTCCACCTCTGCTGTTTTAATTGCCTGGGGTCTACTGAGACCGGGTGAAAGGGCTTATCATCGTGTCCAGTGACCTGTTCCTTGACACATTCTCGAATCGCGTCAACTTTGTCCTGACCAGTCCCGATCAAGTGTCCTTCAGAGTTGTATACAGTGAGTGGTGCTCTGTAATCAGTACCTTCCAGGGCACTGGCTGCCAGAAACATGTTGTGACAGCCATCAGATGCTGTGATTCCATCTGCTAGGGAGTCTGCTTGTTGAATAAAAAGATCTTTTAAGCATTCGCTATTGTTGCGCAGAATGGTATTGGACTCCCGGCGTAATCTGGAACGGTCTTTCACTTTAGCCACTTTGATTTGTGCATAGCCTTAACGAGTTCTGCTCTGGTGACCGTTTTCCTAGTATGGGGTCGTCACTATACCCAGTTTGGGTTTTTTGTTAAGAACACCTAGGGTGCTGGTAGCTGATGATTCTATAGATTTCGGTATTGTTGTTAGTGCTTCGTTCAGATCGAAGCTGACGTCGGTGTTAGCTATCTGCTCCGTGAGGGCTTATTGTATGACATTTAAGTATCGGTGTCGCTCATGGGTGTGGGTAGCTTGTAAGTGACGCTGCCCTCTTTCCTGGTATGGCTTGTATACATTAGGAAAGGCCGTTCATCTGACGGCGTGTAATGTCTGGCGTATGGCCAAATTGAGGTCTGTGCCTCCATATGAACCAGCATTCCGAAGTAGGGCTGTTGTTTCTGTCTTGCATACTATGACGTCTATCCGATTGAAGACAACTGTTGTAACCTTAGAACCTTTTGGGACTTTGTGATCAGCAATGTGTCCGGTCTATGTTGTCCGGTGACGATATGGGTGTTTAAAAGCCATATTTGTGGCAAATAGGCCATTGGAACTAAGGAAGGTGCGTGTCACCTCTCCATATTATCCCTTTGCAAATTATATACACTAATACGTAATTACGAATAACCATAGGTACGTATTGTCCCAGGATATCTAGTGTATATTAACTACACCGCCGATGGGCTTTGAACATATGTATATTACGTATGGTTGTAATATGTATACCCGAGAGAAGCTAAAATAATCACAATGTGATCACTAATAACAACTTAATAAATAACGATATTGATAATGATTACAACTTGAGACTCTAGTGAATGTTCTGCTTGGGCTAGCCTAATCAATTAATATTATGCATGATGATGTTTTTCTTTGGATGAGGTGAAAATACAATACAAGGTACAGGATAGTTGAGAAAACGGTGCATAGATGCCCGGTCTCTCAAAGACGCGTCAGAGCAAACGAATGACATTTTATGTTTTGTTTTGTTTTGTATTTTCTGACACTGGTTGATCATCAACGTTATCCATATCCTCTTCTGAAAGCATCTTGTAACTATTGGTAATGAACACGTGTACTTGTAACAGACGAACTCTATCAACACACTATGAAGAAATAAAGGTGGAAAGAGTTATCATTCTTTAACGTCCACTACGGTTCTTAAGTGGTGCCCAATCTTAATTCTACTCTCCAATACGGGTTTTGCGCTGTCCAGCAATTGGAAGTGTATCATTGGATAAACACACGCAGGCGTATAGTAAAAGCATGATATTCACCGATTTGATCAGTTATCCATGCAGTATACGTATCTTTCATATACTAGTGAATGTATCCAGGTCAAAGCATTGCGTTGTTATAATAATTGCCGTATGGTCGCTAGACATATATGCTAATGTGAGGTTTGCCATTAAAGTTGTCCATCACTTCGTCAGCAATAACAACATGCTGACCGTATCATCCAGCATTTAGCCCTGTATAATTTACAAAAAAGTATTCCAATGCGAGGCAATATCAATGCATTTTCTCTTCTGGGCCATGACAATCGCTTAACGATTTCTTACATTTCCTACATCTAACTTTCTCCTCAAGATACCTACATGGCACCGTCCCAAGGTAGCAATTGCAATGTCTAATATTACTTCTTTATTGATAATGCTGGGCGTATTGGCATGACTTCTTACATATAGACCTTTTGATTGCTGTCTCTACGTCTGGTACCGATGGACATTCGCTCATCTGGCTAAAATAAAAGCAGAAATCGATAACGGAATAGTACCTGACTGTGCGCTATTGGCATCATTCGTCTTCGTAAATACTACCTCTGGGGTATATCGCTTAATAATGAATGTGAATTACTCCAATGGTAGCTAGGGAGAGCATAGTTTATCATATTATGAAAATCCTACTGAGCATGTTGAAGAAAAAACCTCACGCCTAGTGGCCTAGAAACTTTACAAGTTCAGTTGAAACTGGTACTTTGTCTAGCACACTACAATTTGCACATATGTTCCAATTGTGGTCACTCTATCGTCTTGCATCCCATATTATTCTTAAGATCTTTATTCCAGTAGGTATTTAGTGACACTGTGACCTAGATTTTCTTCCATCGATCAAAAAAACAGACAGACCTGCGTCACCAACCGCAATAATCACACTGACATTTTGGGCCATGAGTAAGAATATGCACTTTATTGACTTATAACAAAGCATCATAAGACATCTTAGAGTGTATATGTTATCATGGCCCCGTTCTATGTGACGTGTTTTGGAGGTATGCCAGATGTATACGTGTTCAGTACTTTAAACCTAGAAATGCAAACATTACACATTAGCAAATGCAGCATTGGAGATATGCCAGCATGTGTGCACTGCTGTGGTCTCTATTTAGCACACGGGACATACAACCGCGTGGTGCATGTATTTCAATCTCGTGGAAGTGTGTGGCAACCATGTTAGTCTGGTGATACTGATGACAGGTGGCACAGCTAGTCAATTTTAAAACTAGAATGCAACGCTCTTTCAAATATGCATCCATTTCGATTTCTTAGCTGAATACGATAATATTGTGTTGCAAGCAGTGTGTGGGGTGTCTGCGTCTGAACGGATATCTGTGTGTTTCCATGTCAGTGTCATCACGAAAGATAACGCCCTTTCCGGGGTTGTCGTCAAAATAGCCCGATGAAATAGCCCGATGATTTCCAGTTACGTGTGTAGGTAGTGTTTGCTAGTTTCTTAACATGAGAATAGTTTTATGCATACGTTTTTGTTCGGTGAAACCTGCGCTTGTAACCATAGACCCTTTGTTCTCCATGGCTGTATATAGTTATACGGCATTGCACGTTCATTGCGCTTGTTTGTCTTAAGAATAGCATATCGTCTACGTATACTGGTGATGGCTTTACTGCTTTGTGTTTGTCAACATATGCTTTCATATTTGCTTTTATTTTAGCGGGTTTTTGGTTGCACACTCGTATCTGGAAAGCCGGCATGTATAGTCATCCCAGGTAACTTTGTTTTAATTTACGCCCGAATGAAAGTTCAGCAGGTGAATGTTCCCTTTATGGAATGAGATGGTGCACGGTAATTTCCATTTCCAGTTTTTATGTGTTGCGTTCGGTGCACGAATTGCCTTACCGATTGTTGTCATAAAAGGTTTAGGTAAATATGGTATGATTGCTCTGTGTGTAAATACCATTAACGAATCAGTTCTGCACTGATAAATTATGGCTCACTATCTGATTTAGCACATCCACTATACCATGCGTAGCGAAACTTATGTTTAGTTTGTTAATAACATGTGTAGCTATGATGGTTTTGTAGAATCCCTACCTCCGTGTATGCGAATATTCGTCAATAACAACCATAATATATATCAGTTTCCATATGTCAAAGGCCAGCAGAAATCTGCACTGACGTTGCTCCATGGTTTAGAAGGCAATTCATTCATGTGTAGAGGTTCTGGATTACTGGCATTGAATGCACGCACATAGTTAGTCATTCGGAGCAGACCACGAACATCTGACATTGGTAGGTGCGTGCATTTCCTTGATGGGAGCGACTTTGTTAGAAGCAGGACACATACTATCTTTGGAGAAATCAAAATCGAGATAGGTGCGATTAGATTGACCGAATCTGCATGTATCTATGTTGAGAGGCTGTCATTCCCCCCCTCGTCCATTGTATTGTGCTCCGTAGTAGAGCTGTATCATGAGGACATCAAATACAACCATGTCATTCGAAACGTGTGCCACTTCATCTATACCAGGGAGTACATGTTGTATAACATACTGGCACGTTTCTGATGCAGACGAAAGAGCGAACATCAGACGAGTTTAAAGTCGGAGGCATGTGTGCGATAAGAACGGTGTATGATGTTTGAATCATGGATCCATGTTTGCGAATGAAGAAGCGCAATCCAGGTGTCGGCATGACATGGCGGTCTTTATGAACTGCGAAATATGGAAGTCTTATATCTAAAGATATCCACATTTTTGACTGATCGTGTTTCTTTGGAAAGGTTACACTTGGTGACACCCGGCGATGTAGGATCGTCTACCATTTCTATTAGTCCAACTTGTTCAAGATCTCACAGTTCGCGTATTACCGACTTTCTACTATGAAAAGTAATGCGTGGAGCTCGCTGGACGGCAGGGTTAACTGTATCACCAATATGAATCCTGAACGAATACTCCTTTAGTTTCCTATGCATTGGAACAGAGCCAATTCTGCCTCAATGACGGTGAATGTTGAACAGTGGCCAATGGAATATTGTCAGCATTAGACAGGTCAATTAGTTCAAGGTCAGTCGCTTTAGCCTAATAATGATCCAGCATGGTTGTGCATGACAGAAAATGTTCCTACCCATATACGAGATGTGGGTGCTACAGTGGATCTACATTTTCCGACAATTGACAACTGACTAGTTGATCAATAAGCATTTAGACGAACATTTGTGGTGTGTAATTTCAGAGATTTATTTCGCCTGGTAATGAGTGCATAATGTTCAGCCTCTATTAGGTTTACTGATGCGGGGCAATAGGTATAGGCATTTGGACGCCAGCTACTGTAATGCTAGCCTTAGACTGTTTATCAATGATAGTAAGTACATGATTATCACAAGATTTATTTTTATTCAGTATGAATGCAAATTAGTCTGAAGATAAACTCTCTGCACTGGTATGGTGTTCATGTACTGTGCACAACATTCTGTTTTGATCCTGTTTACCCGATCTGTGTGTGGTCCTTGCTAGTTGTTTGCCTGAAGTGCACACGTGGTGAAAGTGAGTCAATTTTGAACATTTATGACATGGGTGATAGCATGCCGGTCATGGCTTGTGCTTATCATGGGGCAAACTCACACCAGTCCTTGATACAAGAACACGTAATTTAACAGTTTTATTATGCATACAGTGTCGCTGCTCGCGGGTTGCTGTGTGGTTTATGGATGCCAGCGAGTGCAAGTGAGCATCGCAGGACATCGGATGTTCCATTGAGTGCACCTACGTATCTTTGTTTTCCCTCCTATGGACGACCGGCCCATAAAATGCTGGGTGGCAATATATCCATATCGCACACTATTCTACGCTTAAGACGAGTAGAGGCACATTTTTCTAACACTTGGTCTGCAATAGCGCCATCAGAATGGACCTTTCCAGTTGTGGCTGCCCCTCTCTATATACGCTCCAGCCGCACCACGCTCGTGCTGGGCTCGATCGCCGTCGGACTATCAATTTCCAGAAAACTATACAGATATGCCATTGAATATGTTGGCAGCAACAACGCCCAGTTAAATTAGTTTCAAAATATTCGACAGCATGCGTATTAAGTAGCAAAATCATACAATTCGTACAACGTGTTGGACTATTAAGCGTTAAAGATGACTTTATATAATCAGTCATGGCGTCATGAGTATGCCGTCATCACACACGTCATATAGTTGCTTGTGATGGCATCTGCCTTCATATGATCGATAAATATTGTATCTATCGATCATATGAAGGCACATGCCATCATACGCAACTACATGACGTGCCATTAGTAAGTTCGCGCACCAACGACAGAGTCGGTTTCCATGTAGCAAACTGGTCGACTGATAGAGCTGCTTCTTGCGCTGCCTCTTTGAAAGCATATCTTTCATAACGAACGTTCGTCTTACGCAGGAAACAGTCACTCTAGTTTGAAGGGATGCATTTTGGGTTTTGTGTGAGCCACCAGTGTTCGTTAAGAAATGGCCAACTTTCTGGACCGATTCACGAGTTACGTATCGCAATAACTCCCCTTTCTGCTGGGCATTGCCCATTCACGCACAATCGAAGTAGATTGTAAATCTATCCTTCCAGGATGTACGCTTGATCTGCATTTTCATCGAATGCAGGTAAAACCGGTAAAGCAAAATCCATACGCGTAGCCCAGTAATGGTGCACTTCCACGTAAACCTTCACTAGAAGCTAACTTTAGCTACACTGAAATTTGTCTTAATTAATTTGAACTGTTAATTTCTGAAACACTAGATTTACAACATGTATATCTTCCGTCGCGATTTATAATACTGTGCAAGCAAAACATATGAACTTTACGATTACTACTGACTTTGAAATAAAATAATACACGATTTTGTTAACAGTTTGTAAGGTAGGAGAGCTGGGACAGAACTGACAATTTATAGAGAGTACCGCATATAAAGAAGCGGCGTGAGGGTGAGTGGCAGGACTATTTTACGAGCCATTTCGGGCAACAGCGATCGTATTCAGATAGAGTGTAATTGCTATGCGAATAGAGCTATACGAGGCCACATCGGTAAACTACGAATATGTGCTGCAAATGCCGTTAATGCAGAAAATCGAGACTTACCTTCCTGCATGTTTAGAGATTATTAAGAACACGTATATTTTCTTATTCTTTAACGCATAAATAACATCAGCTGATTCTTTCTATTGCTATTATACCCACGTATCCTCACATCCCGATCTCAAATATGATGTTATAAAAATTGTTGCAATGACGCGAATCCTTAGCATGTCACGTGACTTCGCAGTGATCAGCGTCAGATGAATTGTTCAATAGTAAACATTGAGATCGAAATTAAATAGTTTATTGGCGTTTTTAACTACACACTCCTTGATGACTAGTGTAGTTTATGCCGATAAATTGTACATACCATTGCCTATGATGTCACATTGATGCATTGTAATATAAAATCGTGACATCCCCCATATGTGATAAGGCGCATGTATACATGAGAGCTTCTTTAACTAAAGATCAGTCATAAATTGCATACGTCTGGGTTCTTGTTATCATGAATACGTACAACCAGGTAAGTGCATGATTAACTGATAAATAATACACACTTCTCAGACATGTCATCAGTAGTTGGTGCCTGTGTGAACTCGACCGTGTCCATGCTTCTGGAACATGCGTGGGAGTATATAATTATTATTCAATGTTTGTCCAGGCATTTTCCATTTCATAATCATGGTAACTAAGACTGTCCTCTCCGTTTTCTCTTCCCGATGACGGTACACTAGTTCACCTCAGGTATCCGAGCAATCAATACATAGTAGCCAGCAAACTACTGGTGGGAGGCAAATGCATTTGATAGAATAAATAGGGCGTCCAGCTTAGTTTCAATAGGGTATTGAGATGGGAGAAAATAAACCAAGATGGGAATGCTTATGTGTGCGCCCACATTTCACATGCTCTTCATTTTTGTCAAACACGACCATTACAAACTGGTTATTGAAAACAGAACGGAAAATGTGAGATATTGTATCATTTAAACTACCAATACAAAGGATATGAGATTACGTACCTCACATGTGCATCGCCATTCTAAGATTGCATCTCTAATATTGTGTTACACGAATCGTTTAGGAAATGCACTGTTTAAATGTCCAGTTTTTGGTGATCGAGGCGTCCACGGGCGTTTTAATACGAATCAAAACAATCGAATTGGCATTCCATTATCATTGAAATTTATCATAGATCTGTTTGAAAATTGCTTTGAAAATAGTGGCCAGATTTTGTATAGATAAATGCTTTATTACGGTGACATTGAACATGGTAGTAATTAGTGTGATTTAATTAATTCCATGGATATCTGTTATTAGTCAACGGCCGGAAGAGTTGTAGCCCCGAAGATGGTGGCTAAAGCTGCAATTGAATCAAGCAACATGGCCATGTGTGCAGATAAGTCATCAGCTGGTAAGTCTAACGAACACATGTAACAAAAGACGAAGAGCATGATTCATAAATGAAAATACTGCGCATTATGAAGAGTCCACAAATATGATTAGCTTTACGCGTAGGAGGGTGTGAATTGTTAGTGGACTCGACATCAATGGACCTTTCCCGTTTTAGCTATGCCACGCCCATCTCTAGCTAAGCTCCACCCACACATGGCTCGTGTTGGGATTGATCGATCTCTGAACACCGTGTCTATCAATTTCCCAAAAAACAACACAAGTAAGCTGTTGCATATTTTGAACCTAATTTGACTGGGCGCTGTTGCTGCCTAAGGCAGCAACAGCGCCCAGTCAAATTAGTTTCAAATTGTCAACAGCATGTTTCTTAAATAGCAAAGAATTACAAAGAGATGCAATTCATACAACGTGTCGGAGTATTTGAGATTTGATGATGATCTATATTTAACCCTTTGTGACGTAATGATTGTGGCGTCACCATACACGCGCTGAGCTTATTATGACGTCATACGAGGTCAGATGATGGACGGATACTCTGGAAAGGTGAATTGTCGCACAGTTGTGCTTCAAAGCTAGTCGCCACTAGTCTAAATGCAATGATTACATAGACACCCATATGGGTACATGTTAACTGCTTAACCCATCTAACTACCCTCATGGCATTGCGCACATCATACTGATCATAGGGATTGTGAACCTCCCATCTGCTACAATGCAATATAATACATTGATATAGCTAGTGTTGTGCAGTTGCTGATGCATTTGGGTGGGTGGGGTGGAGTGGCGGTGTGTCTGTGGTATTTTAGCGAGCCTGTACAATCTAGCTGACATCTACTAGATATTTCCTGCATCGCAAATGATCTTGTCCAGACATGATATTGTCATGCAAAGCTGTCAAGACAAATACTGCTGCTTAGTCTAGTGTCTGACCCATATCATACTGGATAGACCCTTTATTTCGTTCTCACCTCTCTCTCTCTCTCTCTCTCTCTCGCTCTCTATCTCTCTCGCTCTCTCTCTCTCTCTCTCTCTCTATCTCTCTCTCTCTCTCTCTCTCTCTCTCTCTCTCTCTCTCTCGTTCTCCCTCCCTCCCTCACGCCCGCCCGCCCGCCCGCCTCGATATCTCTCACTGTCTCCGTAACTCCAATCTCTCTGTTCATCTCCACCCACCCACTCATCTCCCTCTCTCTCTCTCTCTCTATCTCTCTCTCTCTCTCTCTCTCTCTCGCTCCCTCCCTCACCCTCTCTCTCTCTCTCTCAGTCTCGTTGTCTCTCTCTCCCTCCTTCGCTCCCTCCAGCCCTCCATTCACTCCATCTCCATACATCTCTCCCTTGATCCAACCATCCATCCCCTCTCGCTTGCTCCATCCTAGCCCCGCTATTCATATATCACTCTTACGCCCACTCTTTCTCTCCCTCTTTCCCTCCCGCCATTCTTCCTTTCTGCCCTCCACCCCTCTCTGTCACGTTCACTATCCATCTCGCTCTATCCCGCATTCCTTTCCTCATCGGTTATTGACGCCCTATGCATTGTCAGGTAGCACTTTTTAAGTTAGTCTTCTTGAGCCCGTATGCCAACAATAATGAAATGTTTTAAGGGTAGTGCTAGAAAGGGGAATATAGAGCTACACAGAATGCGATAGATTGAGGATTGGCATGATATAACCCGAGTAGGAGATATGTGATGGTAGAGTGAGAGCCAGAAAAAAGATGGTTGAGATAAATGGAGAGTGAGGGAGACAGACGATGGGGATGGAGTTAGGGAGAGAGAGAGAGAGAGAGAGAGAGAGAGAGAGAGAGAGAGAGAGAGAGAGAGAGAGAGAGAGAGAGATAGCAAGATAGAGAGAGGGGGGGGGGTAGAGAGCGAGAGAGAGAGAGAGTGGGATAGAGAGCGAGAGAGAGAGAGGGTTGGGTGGGGGAGAAAGCGAGAGAGAGAGAGAGAGAGAAAGAGAGAGAGAGAGGGGGGAGAGAGAGAGATAGAGAGCGAGAGAGAGAGAGAGAGAGAGAGAGAGAGAGAGAGAGAGAGAGAGAGCGAGAGCGAGAGTGCGAGATGAGTGGGTGGGGATGAACAGAGAGATTGGAGTGACGAAGACGGTGAGAGATATCGATGTGGTATCATCCAGCATGAAGCAGGCGGTGCATTGAATATTACAATACATATTCCAGTGTTTGTGACGCGTCTAGTGAATGCCAAAGAGGGCACGTGACATGGATAGATTACCTATTGTTGTCAATGATATGATACGATCCACTAGTATGGTGGCCAATATGTATCTACTTTTACTCAAAATGAGTGCATAGGTTCACGATGCAATCGCCGTGAATGCATGTGATCCACCTCTTCGGTGCAGTACGATGCATCAATCGCTTTAACCTTTATGTTCGGATCATTAGCTCAGCTTGCAAGTATTTAGACGCAGTAACCCTTATTAAATTCTTGCTATATGTAAATAAGGTACTGCTAATTGAGCTCATTGAAGCCAATTAGCATACACGGGAATTATCCCTACCCCCTCCGCTCGAATGAAATAGATCACGAGTCATAGCAAATGGGGACAAAGACTAGTAATGCTCTCCATGGAGAGAGGGTGTGGTGTTCTACTGTCTGATTACATTCATGGTGAAGATTATGTGCTGGTAAACATTGAATATGGTGGCAGACCACTATGTGATAGCGGGGTACATTTCTATACACTTGCGATACTTGGGCAATCAAAATGCAGAAGGTAATTTGATTTATCGCAGAGTGAATACTATCTACAGATAATGAAATGTACCGAGTATCTCTCATCGATGAGATTGTGGGGGAAGGAACCGCAGAACAATTGCTTCGTACAGAACGGACAAAGCATATGATATATCCGTATGCAATTACCAATTTTAGAAAATCTATCGCTTAGCAGACAATATATCATTAGACTATCAGAGAAATTAAAAACGTGAGATAATTAATCTCAATTGCAACTGAATCAGACATAATTGCTAAATATAAATTATTGGCACGGCTTGTTGGCAACAGTACGAGCCGGAATATGTGCCGTCGTGTAATGGGCAACACTTGACTGATAACCGATCTTTATTAAACACAGTCCAGCATTGTGGTTGTTATTGCTTAAAGTTGGTGAACTTTATTGACATCATGTGTCCACGTGAATGTCAAGAAAGGTTGTGTCGCGATTAGAATGCTCTGAACTATTCAAGAACGCGACGCTTTTATTACTCATCAACATTTAAACAAAGCTGCCGGGATCTAGTACAGTATTATCGCATTTGTAATGGTGAGTCTCAAAGGATTTTCCATTCTATCAAATTTACCACGAGAGATTCGTATCAAGCTTACCACGTGGGTTCCATACCAAGATCATCACACGATATGTTGCTAATCACCAGATCTAAGTTTGATATGATACGTCAACGACTTTGAATTATTTTATTACGTGAAGTTATTATATCAGATTTTTACACCGATTCGTGTTATGTCTTATCATCTTTTGTGTATTCACTGCATAGAGTTACGGTTAATGAGAGATAGAATACAGTGAGCGATACTCCCGCCATCTTAGAATTTCAGAATTACAATTAGTTTTTTCATGGACCGCTTCGACTTTCCTCGTATTTCCTCGGAAGCGTACCATCACCTATTATGTCCACTCATGCATTTCCAAAGATTATGTCAATAATGAGAGAAAGTTCCATACCTCAACCCTGCTATGCCAAGTGGCGGGTAGCAAGGTTACCAGCGTGCGTATTGCCATTCGATGTACAATTACAATGTATACATCCTGCGCACAGTTACTATTTCCAGAGCAGAGGGAGGGAAATGCCACTAATATGTCCTTGAGCGAAGCAAAGGAAATTCATTGTTTTCATAGAGCCTACAAACTAGTACACCACCTCGCAGAATACTTACATATCGAGGTTACTCACCATCAGACACACTAATGGCATGCAATATGTATTAAACGATCGATACTATGATGATATCGAAGTCCCGAAACTATATTTAGAATGACGATATCTGCACTCTAAATATTCCAAGCAAAACCTTAAATACCGTAGCCATAGCAATCGACATTACCTTATTTTGTCATCAGTTTCAGGATGCAGTTTCGAACAGGGAATTACATCTCAGTATTAAGCTAATGTCCATCCAATTCCATTCCATGGCAGAACGTTATGATGCGCGCTGCAATGGATATACACACGGACAACTGGATCGCAGTAAGACTCCTGCGAAGAATGCATACAGTAAGGGAGCCATTCCCTTTGCGTACCAATTTATCCATTTACCCAGCCATGTTTCATATGATACAGAGTGATACGAGCAGAGGTCATCTTGTTTTTCTACGGGATTGAACGAATTCTTCCCAAAGCCTATTGCAGAACTGTGAATCTCAGTATGCGGTTTTGCCAATGCATATGACGTCACATGTACGTTCACGTGGTTGCTTTAATGAGACACACAATAAGCGAGGAAAGAGAGGCAATGATTCCTAATCTCTTTCAGGAGGGACGGAGGAGGTTACAGCTAAAACAGATGGCCGTGTGCATGGGCATATGTTTGTTAGTGGAATGAACTAATTGACTAAATGATGACGTTGCACAGGAAAGGAGATTGACGAATGAAAAACAGGCAAGAACGGTTACTTTGAGAGGAAATGTAGTACCTATGAAGTTGCCAGATAAATGCGCAGAGAATGATTACACTCGCCAACATGATAACCAAATATTGTGAGCTGGCGAATGCAACACGGATTTGTGTGAACTTCTGTATGTATCGTCCTAACCAATGCCATCAGCCTGAAATTAATAGGATCACGTTTGGTGCACATACGCTCCCATCGATTGATAATATGGAGAACACAACTAGAGGTCGTATCTGAATCTCATTGCCGCAAGGTTGGCAGAATCTCCTACTTCGTCAGTTTGCCCAATGCCATGAAGTGTTTCATTCCTCATATACAATAAGTTTCCATTCCATAGTCTGCAATCAATCGTCAAAGCAATCCAGCTTTTAAGAATGCAATGCCATTTGCGACATCGCTTCACGGATACTGGCTGTTCTTAAAGTCCTGGGGGCATCGTGGTGTTTACTGCACAGTGCCTTCTATAGTTAATGTGCTAAGTAATACTTTCAGCTAATACACATCTGCTCACACGACATTATGTTTAGAGTCAAGATTACTCATAACATGGCTGTAGCCTCCGGGTAAGCTCTTATTAAGGAACATAGACTTGATAAAATGCCAGACAACGGGAAGATATTGCTGCCAAAATAAAGCCAGGCACTCAGATACTGGTCCAGCAACACGCAGTTTCTTACCCACCTATTAGGAGACCAGCAGCATCTAGGTGCTTTTGCTACTTGTGTGTGGCATATAGAATTCAGAGTCCTTTGTTATTCACGCCAACGGCTTATGGGTGCGCATGCCATCAACATCTTATGACCACCCAAGTCATGTGACGAGAATTAGTGTCAACATGGTGATAAGTAAATAGTGAAAGAAACAGATTGTGATTTGTAGCTTATATATTTCATCATAAGTTGATCATTCGTTAGTTTGCATATTATTTCGGCCAGAAGTTGTCTATTCGTTTGCTAGTGTATTATATCGGCCATATGCTGGTCATTCGTGTGTCAGTAGACTATGCTCGTTACTCATTCGCACTCCGTGTGCGCGCGTACGTATTTATTTATTTTAGGGCGAGAGAAATATACACATTTCGACAGAATCGGAACAGTTAATGCATTATGCGGTGGAGTGATTATCATTACCATCATGAAAATATATATTTATTTTGGAAATGTGGTTTCTGTCTATCTGATAGTGAGACCATTCCTCAGGACACCACGCTGATTGGCTGTCGGTTCTGGCATCGTGTTTTTTCAACCGATATGTAATGCATCCATATCAGTTTCCTCGTGCAAATAATTAGCCTAATGGCAGCCAGTATACAAAACCGGCATTCGTGTCTGTGCAATCTAATATCCATTTCTTTATTTCCGATTTCTAACGATTTCTCATCTCATGGGTTGTTCCCAAACGCAATATTTACAATCGCTAATATCACTGTGTATTGGTAATACAGGACGATGTTTGCAAGAAGCATCACTGACATAGGTTTTGATGAAATTGCTCGCTCGACATCCGGTCTTTAGGGATCCAGACGGATACGTCAAAAGGGCAAAAATAATTTATGAT
Organism: Chaetoderma sp. LZ-2023a; assembly: GCA_034401795.1. NCBI lineage: Eukaryota > Metazoa > Mollusca > Caudofoveata > Chaetodermatida > Chaetodermatidae > Chaetoderma > Chaetoderma sp. LZ-2023a. The sequence continues at coordinate 269,759,965 of CM067369.1, read as the reverse complement.
ACATTTTAACATGACTAAATTAGTTAATCAATTTCTCGACATTTCTGACAATGCCACATGTTGGGTATGGCGCGCATGTGTCTGCGTGTGCATCTGTGTGTGTGTGTGTGTGTGTGTGTGTGTGTGTGTGTGTGTGTGTGTGTGTGTGTGAGTGTGAGTGTGTGTGTGTGTGTGTGGGTGCGTGCGTGCGTGCGTGCGTGCGTGCGTGCGTGCGTGCGTGCGTGCGTGCGTGCGTGCGTGCGTGCGTGCGTGCGTGCGTGCGTGCGTACGTGCGTGCGTGCGTGCGTGCGTGCGTGCGTACGTACGTGCGTGCGTGCGTGCGTGCGTGCGTGCGTGCGTGCGTGCGTGCGTGCGTGCGTGCGTGCGTGCGTGCGTGCGTACGTGCGTGCGTGCGTGCGTGCGTGCGTGCGTGCGTGTTTGTGTGTGTGTGTGTGTGTAGGTGCGTGCGTGCGTGCGTGCATGCGTGTGTGCGTGCGTGCGTGCGTGCTTGCGTGCGTGCGTGAGTGCGTGCGTGCGTGCGTGCGTGCGTGCGTGCGTGCGTGCGTACGTGCGTGCGTGCGTGCGTGCGTGCGTGCGTGTGTGAGCTCGGCTATTCGAGCGGGCGTGAGTGTGTATGCGCGTGCGTCTGTGTGGCTGGTCATGCGTGTGTGCATGCGTGTGTGAGTGTGTGCATACGCAAGTGAGTGCGTGTGTACGTGCGTCTCCAATGTGAGCATTTTATTCACTAAAATATGCTAAAATATGAAGCACGTTCTCGATAATTCCACACACGCCATATTCTCTTATTTAAATTAGAATCCCGCCCTTTGTGTCTACTTGTTTTCCCGTAGTATATTGTTCTAACCTCGTACATAGCGATTAATTTTCCGAACGGTAGAGAAGTGATGCATATAAGTGTGTTTATTTACAAAATGTCCATGCGCACACACATGAATCAGAGACAACACAATGGCAGGCCCAACAGGTAAAACGTAAAACACAAACGGCTAGCTATGTATTTATGACAGATAATATGCGTCATGTGGCATTTAATAATGGTGTACTTGGTGAAATATGAGCGTCCAGATAGTTCAAATGAGATTGTTGAGCAATAGTTGTGCGCCAAATGGTCCTCTCTGTCTATCAAAGTGCAGGTAGTATGTCTCAGCCATATGATGGCAATGCCAGATTAAATAGGTAAACGAGTGTCGTGACTTAAGACTTATTTGTATATATATATATATGTGTGTGCGTGCGTGCGTGCGTGCGTGCGTGCGTGCGTGCGTACGTGCGCGCGTGCGTGCGTGCGTGTGTGCGTGCGTGCGTGCGTGCGTGCGTGTGTATGTCTTTCATATGCATATCAGTTTTACTCAAATTAATGTTTTAATCCGGGTTTCACAAGATATCTAGCTTGAATTGCATCGGATGTTGTGTAGTCTACATGTCATCAAACTATAACATTTGAAAATGCATGTACAGAAATAATGAAATATGCATACCCGAATGGCAAATAGGCGTCTCACGTCTCAAGCGATGTGATCGTAAAAACGGCATGTCAGGAGGGAACCGTCACTTAAATATTGAAAATAAACTCGTATTCATTAAGTTTTCTGACATAAGCAATGTGTCGCATGGCAGTGTACAGATTGCTATATTGATTATATGCGCTGTGAAACCCCTATTTATATACATATAATGCATTTATATTAGTAAAAGATTACAGTTTCACAATGTCCGTCAAAATATATCGAGTGGGATGATTGGGGAAAATAAACAGCCATTCTTGGTCCCAGCATCATTGGATTTCCGGCTCTGTTATACTTAGTGAGACAAAGGGCACGAGTGGGTGTTCGACCGACCATCAGTGTGGGTGAGACTGGTCGATAAAGCGCGTTATTTAGCGCTTCTAATTAGCAATTGACCAGTGCACGGAAAATAGACTGCATATTGCTGAAGCAGTGCACGATTATATTGTCTTGTATTGTAGCGAAATTGAGTAATTTGAGTTTGCTGAGAAAATGAATGCGGATTGGGTCCCGCACTACGTTATCTTAACTGTTTAATTATATTCAGATATATATATATATACATATATATATATATATATATATATATATATATATATATATATATATATATATATATATATATATATATATATATATATATATATATATATATATATATATATATATATAAACGTATTACATTGCGTATGTCAGAAAACAATGTGATTGAGTCTAGAAAGATATTACTAATTGCGTAAACTAGTGTATTTACATGTGGTTAGCACACGCTCTGAAACAAGCCTGCTACACACGCCTACATGACTTTCTACACAACAATGCTCTTTCTCGCGCATGCACTTTCACAGGCGCTCCAGCTCATATGCTGCTGTCGCTAATGATGGGTGTGAGCGTGCGTGCGTGCGTGCGTGCGTGCGTGCGTGCGTGCGTGCGTGCGTGCGTGCGTGCGTGCGTGCGTGCGTGCGTGCGTGCGTGCGTGCGTGCGTGCGTGCGTGCGTACGTGCGTGCGTTGTTGGTGCGTACGTGCGTGCGTGCGTGCGCGTGGCATGCATGCGTGAGCGCGCGCGTGCGTGCGTGCGTCGTGGGTGCGGCGTGCGTACGTGCGTGCGTGCTTGTGTGCGCGTGCTTGTGTGCGCATGTGCCAGTGTGCGCATTTGCGCATTTGCGCGTGTGTGTGCGTGTGTGGGTAGGTACGTATGTGAACGTGTGCGTGTGAGTGTGCGCATATGTGTGTGTGCGCGGGTGTGCGGGTGTGCGTGTGTGCGTGTGTGCATGTGCGCGGGTGTGCGGGAGTGCGTGTGTGCGTGTGGGCATGTGCGTGGCCACGTATGCGTGTGTGCGCGTGTGTGCATGTGTGTGTGCGTGTGTGCGTGTGGGCGTGTGGGCGTGCGTGTGTGCGTATGTGCGTATGTGCGTATGTGCGTATGTGCGTGTGCGTGCGTGTGTGTGTGTGTGCGTGCGTGTGTGCGTATGTGTGGGTGCGTGCGTGCGTGCGGTTGCGTGTGTGTGCGCGTGCGTGCGTGTGCGTGCGTGTGCGTGCGTGTGCGTGCGTGTGCGTGCGTGTGATGTGGTGTGGTGTGTGTGTGTATGTGTGTGTGTGTGTGTGTGTGTGGGTGTGTGTTTGTGTGTGTGTGTGTGTGTGTGTGTGTGTGTGTGTGTCTGCACGCGTGTTTGCAAATGTATGTATGTGTGCGTGTGCGTGCGTGTGTGTATGTGTGTGCGTGTGTGTGTGTGTGTGCGAGTGTGCTTGTGCACGTGTGCGCGTGAGTGCATGTGTCCGGTTGTGCGAGTGAGCAATTGTGCGGGTGTGCATGTGCGCGTGGGTGCGTTTGCGCACGTCTGCGTGTGTGTGTGTGTGCGTCTGCGCGTGTGCTCGTGCACGTGTGCGCGTGAGTGCATGTGTCCGGTTGTGCGAGTGAGCAATTGTGCGGGTGTGCATGTGCGCGTGGGTGCGTTGATGCGTGTGTGCAGGTGTACGTGTGCACGTGTGCGCGTCTGCGAATGTGCGCTTGTGCGTGTTTGCTTGTGTGCGTTTGCGCATGTGTGAACGTGCCCGTGTGTGCTTGTGTGTGCGTGTGTGTGTGCATGAGCGAGTGTGCGTGTATGTGCGTGCGCACGGGTTTGTGTGTGTGTCTGTGTGTGTGCCTGTACGCGGTTGTGTGTGCGTGTGCACGTGTGCGAGTGCGCGCGTGTACGCATAGGTGCATGTGTGCGTGCGCGTGTGCACGTGTGCGCGTTTGGGCATGGGCGCGTGAGTGCGTGTGTGTGGGTGTGCATGTGCACGTTGATACGTGTGTGCGTGTGCACGTGTCCACGTGTGGGAACGTGCAGGTGCGCGTGTGTGTGCGTGTGTGCGTGTGCGTGTGCGTATGTGTGAATGTGCGTGTGTGTGCGTGTGTGTGCATGTGTGTGCGCGTGGGGTGTGTGTGTAAGCGTTTGCACGTTTGTGAGTGTGTGTGCGTGTGTGCATATGTGAGTGCGTGCGTGTGTGCGTGTGTGCGTGTGTGCGGGTGTGTGTGTGCAGGTGTCCGCGTGTGCGTATGTGTCTGCGTTTGTGCGGGTGTGTGCGTGTGCATGCGTGTGTGCGTGTGTGTGCGTGGGTGTGCATGTGTGTGCATGTGGTATGCGTGTGTGTGTGTGTGTGTGTGTGTGTGTGCGTGTGTGTGTGTGCGCGTGTGTGTATGTGTGGTTGTGTGTGTGTGTGTGTGTATGTGTGTGTGTGAGTGGGCGTGTGCGCGTATGCGCGTGTGCACATGTGTGCGTTTGCGCATGTGTGCGTGTGTGCGTGTGCAGCAGTGCGCGTGAGTGTATGTGTGCGGTTGTGCGGTTGTGCGTGTGTCTGTGCGCGTGTGTGTGAGTGAGCAATTGTGTGGGTGTGCATGATGTGTGCACCGGTGCGTCGATGCGTGGGGGTGGGTGTATGTGTGCACGTGTGCGCGTGTGCGAATGTGCGTCTGTGCGCGTGTGTGCGTGGGTGTGCGTGCGTGCGCGCCTGTTAGCTATGTGGATGCGTGCGAGCATGCGTGCATGTGTGCGCGCGTGCGTGCGTGCGTGCGTATGTGCGTGCGTGCTTGCGTGAATATGTGCATGTGTGTTTGTTTGTGTGCATTTGCGTGTGCGTGCATGTGCACGTGCGCGCGTGTGCGCGTGTGCGCGTGAGTGCATGTGTGCAGGTGTGCGGGTGTATGTGTGTGTGTGTGCGCGTGTGTGCGAGTGTGCCCGTGTGTGGGTGTGCATGTGTGCGTGGGTGCGTTGATGCGTGTGCACGTGTGTGACTGTGCACGTGTGTGCAATTTTGCGAATCTGCGTGTGTGCGCATGTGTGTCTGTGTGCGTTTGTGTGCGTGTATATGCGTGTGTGTGCGTGTGGTGTGTGTGTGTGTGTGTTCACGTGTGCGCGTGTGTGCGTGTGCGCGTGTGTGTACGTGTGTGCGTGTGCACGTGTCCGTGTGTGCGCGTGAGTGCGTGTGTGTGCAGGTGTGCGCGTGTGTGTATGTGCGGTGTTGCGTGTGTGCATGTGCGCGTGTGCGCGTGTGCGAATGTGCGCGTGTGAGCGTGTGTGCATGTGCGCGTGTGCTCGTGTGTGCGAGTGCACGTCAGTGCGTGAGTGGGGGTGTGCGTGTGTGTGTGTGCGAGTGTATGGATGTGCGGGTGTGCGGTTGCGCAGGTGTGCGTTGATGCGTGGGTGAGTGTGCGGGGGCGCGCGCGTGCGAATGTGCACGTGTGTGCGTGTGAGCGCATTCGTGCGTGTGTGCATATGTAAATGAGATAGGACACATAGGTATGTGTACGTATATGTTATGCTCACATAAGTTATCATATTATTATACCATGTCATAACGATGTCTGGATGAATGGTCTTAACTCAATGTAACGGTGTCAGGTATAATCAATGTCTACACTATCTACAAGCATGGCACCACCCGTTCGTTCCATCTACCACACATGTGAGTGACTGCATTGGCATATGGGGAATCAGAGGCGACAGGTTCACGGACACTGCGCCCACTATGGAGACACGTGCGGTAAGCTAATTTTCCAATGCATAATTACCATACACTTTTAACGACTATGTGGCATACATTTTGAGATTACGGAAGAAAGCGATGCTGGGTTTGCACCGTACGCTGGTTGTCTGCTACACGCATGTGTGTGCGTGAAGAGCAATTCAAAGTATTGCACTATTGTGGGCTGGAAATCTCGCCAAACAAGTCCCGTGTGAATTGCGCGGTAATCTTTCAAACACAATGCTTTTGTTTTTGCAATGATTCAGAAAAATTATATCCTACCATTTTCCGCATGGCCGTCATGCTCACATTATGCCACTGAGCGCCTACAGCTCAATCTGCTCGGAGGGCGGTTTAAAGTATGCCTTCTTTGCAGAATGGTTCGCAATGCCGCATAGCAAATACAAGTCATGTCTTGAACCAAGTCACCTATGTAATATTGGATGTGAATACATTTTAATGGCAGGGTACATTTATATTCGGTAATGTTGCCGGATTTGTGAACGTTGGCCAACCGGTCTGTCCCCCTCACAAGTCCTAACGGTGTTTAAACGTGCACACTACATGATTTTTGCAAGTAAATTTTCTCGCTCAGTATTTTTAAAACATGTTTGCAACATTTGCTCACAGTTGTAATCCTGTGTGTGTGTGTGTGTGTGCGTGCGTGCGTGCGTGCGTGCGTGCGTGCGTGCGTGCGTGCGTGCGTGCGTGCGTGCGTGCGTGCGTGCGTGCGTGTGCGTGCGTGTGCGTGCGTGTGCGTGCGTGTGTGTGTGTGTGTGTGAGTGTGTGTGTGTGTAAACCAAATATCCCCACCGATTTCACACACTGTAGTGGTAAAACACCCGATTGCGACAGGCTGTGGCGTCATACTATAAGACAGTGTGCCAGTATTGTCCAGTAACCGCAATCGAACCCAGACCAGGTTTCGCAGTAACATTTTATTTTATAGATTTTCTACACGGCTATTCAGATAAGCTGTTTACTATGTTGAAACTATTTTGTTAGTTAAACCATTCTTTACATATCCAACATAATTCGTATTGAATTGTAAATTCATCAACAACATAGAATACATCCCACCAGAGAGCCAGTGATAACAATACAATGCAGTACTATGCTGGACAGTGTTTATCATTGCTTTAGTAACATTGTGTATCTGCATATAATCATCATATGCACTGCACATATTGCATTGCATACTACACATTTTGCGAGCGCCGAACTCTTATATTATAACTTGTGGCATATTGTGTCCAATGGTCAATTGTATTCTCGTAGATTGTCTTCCATACGGCTGTGCGAATGGTTCATTATCCAACCAGGTAAGGATCGAATGGAAGGAAGGAGAGAGGGTTGGTCGAAAGAAGAGAAATGCAGTCAAGAGGGAGAGAATGTAACGACGAATTTATACATTATTTTAACATGTATTGTCTGTGCGTGTGTGGGGGTGGGCGTTGTATCGCGTATTGCCAGTGCACACAATATCCGCGCAATTTACCACTTCACTCGTGCAATCTGTTCCCTCAATTGAAACTCAGTTACTGAATGATATTATTGATATATTTTGTTAGAACTATGCTGACAATATCGACTACATGTCACGACCCCATAAACTCAGAATGTTAAAGATACACTTATTGTCCCGTCCATCCCGGTAGTGAGCTGCTGCCATTCAAATAAAGAACAGATCTTTTTCCTAAACAAATCGCAAGACAACTGTAGAACAAACGTTGTGCTATATCATTCATTGCATTATATACATGTCTGTGTTTTCAGAGCATACTATCCAATCACTGAATGTCCACTATGTTGTTTCTCTGCGCATTTACACTAACGTAAACATCTTCTAATTACAGCCATCACGTTGCGCAATTATATTAACACGGTTCCCGTAAATGGCTGTCCATTACTAAATCAATGAACCAGAGGTCACGCTATAATTAAATTTCACAATCTAATTACGCAGTTATCGTCACTGTCGTCACTCTAATGGTGATATTGCGAAGTAGCTATCGGCAATGCAGCTACAACTTAATGGCTGTTCATTAGTAGAGTTAGTTCTATCAGCTTTTCAGTCGAATGGACCTTTCCATTTTAGCTATGCCCCGCCCATCACTAGCTAAGCTCCACCCACACCTCGCCGCGTTGGGATAGATCGATCCCAAAATGTCCTAGCTATTACTTTCCTGAAAACCATACAGGGAAGCTGTTGAATATTCTGTACCTAATTTGACTGGATGCTGTTGCTGCCTACGGCAGCGACAGCGCTCAGTCAAATTAGTTTCAAAATAGTCAACATAATATTTATTAAACAGTAAAAGCAAACAATTTGTACAACAACGCATAGACCGTCTTCAAATATGCGTTCGTGACGTACTTATCGACACCATTCATGACGTCATTGATTATGATGTCATTCTACACATCGCGCAGTTCAGTATGACGTCATATGATGGGTGGGTACTCTGGAAAGGTGAATTGCGTACAGCATCGTTAGCCACATTCCTTTTGACAGTCTGAGGACTGACATAGTGGGATTATTTCATGTACTCAGGTATGCCTACTCAGGAAAATAGTATCTAAAATAAATATTATTGCATGAATGGCACCGTTACCGCAGTCACGGGGTTACGTTTCATAAGCACATTTTGCTACCAAACACAGCCTTTTAAGACACACGTGTGATATACAATGCAGTGTTCAGAATTAAACCAGTTTGTAATCCAAATTCCATGACGAGTATCCTTAATAGTGAATGTAATATTCTAGTGAGCGGCTCCTCTGATGGAGCGAGTCTTTATGCTACTCAAGTATTCAAATACGCTAGTTATTAGCTGACGTCACAAGTAAGACGAGATAAGTGCTTTACGAATATGCCAATACACCGTCAATGTAATGTTTAATTTTGGCAGCAGGTGTAAAGTGTTTATGAAGAGTTCAAGCTCCCAAGCATATGCACATATCAGGTGTGTTGAATATACTGCTGTATTGGGTAAAATATCACAGACTTGTTTGGCATCATAATAGCATTTTTTCCTGGTCCATAATCGGCAGATACGTCGCTTATATTTCCATGCTCTAACTAGAATATACGCTATCTAAGAAAATCAAAATAAACGTGACCCACCGCCCAAGATCGAGGAACTTGCACACAGCCCTATTTCTACATAGCATATAATTTGAATTGTAAAAGGAATGGTAGCCATACACTTTATCCATAGCCTTAGTAGTTTAATAAAAAAAAATGTGTACTTTGCATCATTGCACTGCAACACAAAACTGCTACCAGTATGGGCTGTGGCTGAAAATAATTGATTCTACATCAGTGTCTTGGAATATGCCTCTGCTTCAATTATTCAAGTTGTAGTTAAAGGAAATGTTCCTCATGAGACTGAAATCAACAATACAATCAAATATAGCTTCCTATATATCACATTTTGAGTACTTTGAAGATAAACCTTGCTCAATTATTCAGATAACGGTTTAACGGCTATAAGTTAAGTATCAGCCTAACAGTTGGTATGCCGCTCAGACGCTAAGAAAACACGGGTTCGGTAACAAAAAAGAGATATTTACAACACATTTGTCACAGAAGTTGTTGTAAAAAAGTCATAGCCCGAGTTTCCTTGGTAACCTGTCTGAGACAGTCGTGTAATGTAAGCGGTCGAGTAGGATTCTCCGGGACAATACACATTATTGGTGTTACAGTTTAAAGTTGAACATCATAGATGGGCGCAGTAAGCTAAAACTGGATTCCTCCATTGTGTTTGGGTCCACAGCTTAAATCTTGATGAGAGATATACTGTCCAAGATATAACGTCATGAATATATATGTTCGCGGATAACGTATACAAATAAAATAATGCCACTGACAATTGAATATCGATATTTATGCACAGCTACATAGGAGCTGTTCTCTGAGAGCATCCCTATTTCAAAATTTCCGGGGAAGACATTGGGACTCTACTCGGTTTGATACAGGGACGTCGTTAAAGGAAATGTCCAGAGGAATCCCACATGATGGTAACTTCCAATACTAATAAAAATACTACCACAGTTAAAATCCGGAAATGGCTTGGTACAATTTGAGGAAAACATGTAAGCACCATGTATGCGCTTTGCTCACCCTGCAACCAGTTGATAACGCTGCTGGCCCTTCATGTATCAACTGCATGTGCAGGTACTGCATACCTGAATATCGTTCCATGAGAGGTACACATAAACACATTCCATATGCGCTAGTATAGAACAACTATCTCGCTGTGTTAAATTATTGCTGCTTATTTGTGAAAGCAAAACAATTGAAAGGCACTGGCCATGATGGAAGCAACGATGTTCAGTCTGAAAGTTTTTGAAATACTCTTCTGGTTGGCAGGGTCGTACCCCGACTATTGTTGGATATTTTGAATCTGTTCGACTTAAAGTAGGTCCTGCCACTGGAAACAACAGCGTCCAGTCAAAATGTCAAAGGTGCATAGTATGTTCCTTCACATAAATTATCTTTATATACCTTTTTTCAAACCATTCCGATTTATCTGCATTTTTCCTGGTGCATTTAGTCTTATTAGCATATATTCAACCACATTTTACATTTCCCTCGCCCTTCCCTCCAAGTGTCACCCGGGCCACCCTTGGAGTAGTGGACATACTTCACGATGCACTTATTTTTTAAATGCTGGCTTGTCTAATTGTGGAAATGCTGAGCTTGTCTGTATGTTGCTTGGTTCATCCGTCAGCCCATCAATCACAGCCCACCAATCGCCTTGGCAAGATGTTCACTCTTAGTTCAATTCACTACACATGTGCAATGTCGGTATATTCGCTTCAGCTGTACACAAATTAGTAATGACCAAACAGTTCTGGATGTCTGATCAGGAGTGTTGCTCCTTTTCAATCCGTGTATCTGCTGCTCCTCTGATGGCATAGTTCCAAGCGCAATCATAGTATGGTCCGATAGCACTCATGTATTTGTAATTTGACATACTCTGCCTAGAAGCATAGAGGATATTGCCCTTTCATTAGATTGTTGGCAACATCCAGCCTCCTGGGATGTAAACTACGCACGCTATATAGCAAACACGATAATGCCGTCTTTGAACCCACTGGTATTTAGATATGTGTCTGGTCATTATTGCCATGGTACATTGTACCCGTGAGAATGACCTGGCCTTGATAATAAGATGTGAGTTGAGAAAACGTCAACGCAGCAGAGACATTAAGAATGTAAGTACTCGGCAAGTGTTTCCAGCAGCTGCAAGGGAATTGCGAAACACAACTTTGTCAGGAGTTAGATTTGGCGGACAATGAGACTGCCACAGAGGTTTGGACGGCAACGTTAGGAAGAAAAGAAATAGAAGGGAAAGATGGAATACGACGGCGGAATCCACCATGCACAGGTGCCATATACATACATAGTGTATTGTCCTGTTCATTTCTTTTAATTCGAATGCAATGCAATATGTAGCAATCGTCGCATCAACTCAACCCTGCAATCACTGATTGCGGTTATAATCATTAGCTGCGTAATTACGCAACCTAGAAACTCGGCACTAGCCATATGTGTTGAATACATCGGGGATACTCTGTTTGCAATACCGCTTACACAGACACTCGGGATGGAGAGTTAGTGATCAATACACGATAGCGTGGTGCGCACATCAACATAATAAGCGAACACCATGTACTTGCACGATATAGTTAATCCATGCAGACGCGATAGACTGTTAAGCGAGCTGCTAGTATATACTTTCTTATCTATATTACTGTTTGCAAAATAAATAAGCAACCGTTGGTCAATTAAGACACGCGTATACATAATACAATAACAGATGCGTCTTTCCCGAATTATCCTTAAACATGCTGACAACAAATATAAAACGCATAATGCAATCTCAAAAGTTCTAGACAAAATACACGTTCGATCTTTCCCCGTGGCGGCAATAAATGGGCGCACTTATCTTATCAGTGGGGAAAGGAACCAGCGTTCCTTGCCACAACAACGGGTTACAACGTATTTATATATGGCTAATAAAACCCCAAAACTAGCTGATTTGGAAAGGCTTAATCACGTTACATGTATTTGATTCACTAGTGTATTGATATGTAATGCCACCAGAACGACCATATTCTAACTGGCCAATATAAAAGTATCTCTCTGCGCTTAAAAAATCCCTATCAATTATGCTCCGCTGTATTATTAACCTGATTAATAGTATTGCTATTATATGGACTGATCGTTTTGGTGTATATGATACCATGAACATACACACGTTCTTTGGCTGTCTGAGATGAACTTGGCATATTTATATGATTATTATCCCATGACAGTGTATCTGGTTTATGTCAGTAATTTTTTTTTTATCACAAATAGATTGCCATCACCTCCAGAATATAATCTAGAACAATGATTCAATAGGAAATGTGGCTGGCCGTATTGTAATTGGAATCTAATTTACATCGTCAACACACATATGATTCCATTATGTACAGTGATTCGAGTTTCTACAATATGTTCTTCAGTAACCAGTACTCATTCATCTAATAATTACCCACACCGTGATGTATTTGCGTGAGCGCGTGTATGCGCATTGGTGTATGTGTGCGTGGGAGGGGGCGTGCAGGTGTGTGCGCGCGATCGCATGTGTGCATGTACCAGTCCAAGCGCCTCTGTTTGAGAGACTGCTTGCCTGTCTACCAGCTAATGGTTCCATTTCAGACATTTGCAACAAAACAGAACGTGCGCAAACCAGTTGTTCAGTTCAGCGAGATAAAACAAACCGCAACTATGACATATTTCTTAAAGTACATACCACTTCAGTCGGCATCCCCTATATCTATCAGCCAAACACGGACTGTTAGAGGAGTACTGATAATGAAACAGGACATAGTAATGGTGCCACAAGCAAGTCTTCACTTATTGCACTACACACACATAATTAAGAGGAACAGGAAAATACGCACAAACACCTGCTGCTTACAGCATGCCCGCCCACATGACAGACTAATTTTCAATTATGTATCCATTGATAGCATGCATGCAATTATATGTGCGCGAGTGTGGACAATCATGGTCGAATTTAGTGTTCCCAAATCGGACTATTCTTTAATCAACATAAACAGTGGATAATGTCCATGGGTGCTGGTCTTCCGATAAACACTGGGTATTGTCTCGGCAGGTTCCACCTTACGACATCACCCGCCTGCCCTTGAGGAGAAGCAGAACAGACCACAGAGCACATACTTCAATGTTGCAGTACGTATCTGCTGCTGAGAGAAGAGATCTGGCCTTTGTCAACATATTTTCTTGAAAAGCTGTGGAAGAACTGCAGAAAACCACATATTTCATCTTGAGAACGGCTCTCCAAGTGTGATACAAGCGATCGAAAAGAAGAAGAAGAAGTCTCGGCAGGCAGGTTAGTAATCAACACAGTACTAATTAATGGGCCACACTTTTACAAGCTAAGCTCCACGCACGTATTTCAGTATGCAATTGTAATACTAACACAGTGGACATCTTAGATTCGTAGCAATACTACCGGGATATAGTCAATTGCAAAATCGTGCATCTAGTAGACTCTAAAACAGATGTATGTTATTAAACTGCATGATTGACTGTGTCAACGGGTGCTTCCTTGAATGCCACGGGTGCTCAGGAAAACATGCAGGCCGTGTCGAGCATGAGACAATTGTGACTACAGACATACAGTTATGAACCCACACGGTTGATATATGCGGTAATGGAGGGTGAATGTTGGAGAATGTATCGACATTTGCAATGGTCTATTGCCGCGAAACCAATTTCGGGGCCCACACCAAGTCCAGTTCCATTAAACAGTCGTTCAGATTAAGTGACACCGGTTCACTGTATCCATAATTTCGAGTCAACACAAGCAGGTCTATAAATAGTGTACCACACACTCATAAACAGTACCGAATGGCTACCACGTTGATACACCGGGAGTCCTCACTCTATGACAACGGTAGTACCACTTATGTCTGAGCCATGAAATCGGTGGATATAATTATCATTCTCTGCAGACTGACATAAACTCCCGTCGGGAAAGTCTGCTACCGCTAACAATGTGCTTGTCTATTTCTCACACTAGGTCTTTGTTCTTGGTGGTTCCAAGAGAATCCAGACCAAATCCCACCAGTAACTCGTACATGGAATGGTACGGCTGCCACAGTCCACGTATAGTGAAAGGTTGAAACCAGAGGTGCAGCCTATCAACGGTTTGGAGAACCGGTTGAATTGGAACGTGCAGACAACCGATGATTAGTGGTCACGTCGCTTTACCCAGTGACACGCATTGAACCACTGATCACCAGTACTGTTCTAATCACTACTGTTTACACATACACGCCTCACCCCGTACCTTGGTATCCAAATATATGCATAGACCTTTCTCCCATTAGGATACCTGCAGCTAAATTAAGGTAGCCCATGAACAGAGTTATAACACTAAGAGTATATTCTCGTTATTATGTTGGCATAGTTTGCTATGCAACACTACGGTTAACACAGCGCCTCTGCTATATCTGACCATGCCAGAGTTAATAATGCTTGATACTGTTCTAAGAGGAACAGGTCCAATAGAATTAGCAACTCCTCCATCAGAAGTGCCTACTATGGGCGGAGTTGGTAACGCAGACCGTCCAATACGGCGAAGTGCGCATGCGAGTCAGGAAAATACCATGGATAAATGGCATAGGTAAATCCAAGATGTGTCATGGTGGTGACCATGTGTATACTCCCTGCTAATGGCACCGCATACCACAGCATGGTATAGATACCAGACTTAGCAAGCCTCTAATTTACCATTGCGCGTGCTCACGGTGGTTAGATCTGTGCAGGTGCACCCGACTCTTTAATTATCATTCAGTCAGAGCAATATTTTATCAATGAATGAAATAGAGAAATGTATGTATGTATACGCCAGATACATATCGATGAAAGTGACACCGCGAATGCAGCTCATGGCATCTCTCCAACCCAATATCACGTATCGTGCAGTCTCAATCTCATATTTAATATAACAGATCAAATGTCATATGAGGCCGATATTTGATTTATTATTAATTTGCTCAGTATATGTTTCATTTAACTCTCTGTCAATTAATATATTTATTTAGGGGATGGTTACATTTACTATATGTATATTCGAGCAGCTCAGAAGAGCAGCTATGTTTATTCGAGTTGACGACCCAATAGGGCGTCGGTATACTTAATATGGCAGGTGGTGTGTAATAATTAAAGAAATTATACTCTGCACGTCCGCATTCCGACTAATAACTGAGTGTTCCGTTGCTGTAAGGTTCACGATCTGTCCTATGAGTCTGTCACGTTTCACGGGGCGTGCCGATCATCCAACCGTATCCTATAGTCGTATAGTCGCGCGTGCGTGTCTGGGCGTAGCTATAGTCAAGCGCATGCATGCGTTCGTGTCTGTCTCTATGTCCGGCCATTCATGTTGCTGGGTCAATGGAATGGGGCAATGCCCCCTTGCCATAGTATCACCAAAATGCATAGCCCGTCTGGGACAGCTCACAGCACACAGCTATTCGGGATATATATGTGAAACATCGGCATAACAGATAATACATGCAGTTGCCCATGAAACCGGCCATACTTCGGCCAATCCGTTGCCCGTTTTAAACCGACTACATGCAATAGATTGGCTTCATAAGATTTATTAATAACAATTCTATATCTACTATATAAGTATACATTATTACTAATCTTATTATAACTAATTAAATAACACGCTTAAGCGTAGCGGCATAGAACGCTCGAGCGTAGTAGCATAGGGTACACTTATGAGAGGCGGATACGCAGTTATACGGACGTAACCTGACCGTAAAAAATGCAAAACATACCACGTGATAGTCATAATATGAGCAATTGGCAAGTAATATGTACAATTAAAGTGGATACAGTATTTTGGCCAATAATCAGCAGAGCAGCGGCTACTACTATATTTTACGAGTCTCAAGGACGAGGGAAAGGTCCAACCCACAGTAGGGGGTGGGTAGTACTAAACCATTGACTGTAGTAAATGTAGACTAGTACTGGGGTCAGGGCGTATGCATTGAAAAACACTGTCACTCTGCCAGTCCCCAAGAGCTTTGACTACCGGGATAGGAACCCCCGCACAGATAAGCCAAGTAGCGCCACCACGACGCAGACTATAGGTGTTGTATTCGTCTGAGAGACCAATAGCTGCCTAAACTATTGTTTTGTATGAAAGAGGATAACATCCATAAGCACAGTGCACGTTGTAATACCAGCATTATCCGAGGATAAATAACACTTTTAATCTCCCCGATAACACAACATACGGACCCATTTCTAGGCAAACCCCGCCGATGCCTAGCTACGCTCCACCCACTATTCCTGCATGTTAGAATTAATGTATATACCGTATATCACGAATTCTCAGAATCCCAATTTCAAGACAGTTCTATTCCCAGCCCTGCCCATTCCCAGCTGCTGAAGATTTTGAAACTAATTCAACTGTGTGCTCTTGCCACCTAGTATCGGACTATTCAACAGAAGGTGTATTACATCGTACACCCATCAAAGGCATAGGTCTACAATTCGTACACCTGCCGCACAGTGCAATGGCCATGACAGATATAGACACGTCACACTGCATTGTGACATCAACCTACATGTGATGTATATTGGGAATGCCGGCATATATTTGTCGTAAAAGCTTGTCTCAACTAAGTAGTAAGTGGCTTCAATCCGGCCAGCAGATCAAAGTGTGAGCAATATTAGAGCTCCACTGTATAACCGGACAGAGATATAGCCTCTGCTTAGTTATGCATCTAGACACACGTAGAAAGGAGGGTTTCCCGTTTGCACAGTATTCGCCTCGCCTGCATGATGTATCCACCCATGGACACGTTGTTGCGCATATGGGTATGATGTGGGATTAAGCAGAGAGTTATCTTTGGTGCACCGTTAAACAAACGAATTGTGGTCTAAATGCTATGCGTCTTGAAAATTGCGGGCGCAAGAGCAAGTGTAGTGCCTATCCCATCAGCGTATTATAGACACAGTTATCCTGGCTTGTTGCGTGCGCTGTATTGTCTGGTGATATCGGGCAATCATTTAATTTAGGGTGTGTATTATAACATTCCATGGGAATGTCTAGGTTCATGGTCTTAGCACAATGGATCGAGGTCCTGAATCATCAATGCGTACCGTTATGTATCTTCCCCACATAATTGGTATTGCTTACGTTGTTGTCGCCAATGGATCCTCCTACACCGCATGCTCGTTCCATCCAACACACATTTGAGTAATTACATTCACATTCCTCGAGGTCGATTTGGCAGCTTCACAGACATGGCTCACGCTACAGAGACACGTGCATTAAAGCAAGCAGCCTCACAGACACGGCTCACGGTACGGAGATACGTGCATTACAGTAGACAGCTTTGCAGCCACGGCTCACGGTACGGAGACACGTGCATTAAAGTAGGCAGCTTCACAGACACGGCTCACACGACGGAGACACGTACATTAAAGTAAGCAGCCTCACAGACATGGCTCACGCTACGGAGATACGTACATTAAAGTAGGCTTCCTCACAGACACGGCTCACGCTATGAAGACACGTGCATTAAAGTAGGCAGTTTCACAGACACGGCTCACACGACGGAGACACGTACATTAAGGTAAGCAGCCTCACAGACATGGCTCACGCTACGGAGATACGTACATTAAAGTAGGCATCCGCACAGACACGGCTCACGCTACGGAGACACGTACATTGAAGTAGGCAGCTTCACAGAAACGGCTCACGCTATGAAGACATGTACATTAAAGTAGGCAGCTTCACAGACACGACTCGCGCAACAGAGACACGTGCATTAAAGTAGGCAGCTTCCTAGACACGGCTCACACTATGAAGACACGTACATTGAAGTATGCAGGCTCACAGATATGGCTCACGCTATGGAGACGCGTGCATTAAAGTAGGCAGCTTCACAGACAAGGCTCCCACTACGAAGACACGTACAATCCAGTAGGCAGCTTCACAGCTACGGCTCACTCTACGGAGACATGTGCATTAAAGTACACAGCTTCACAGACACGGCTCACACGACGGAGACACGTACATTAAAGTAAGCAGCCTCACAGACATGGCTCACGCTACGGAGATACGTTCATTAAGGTAGGCATCCTCACAGACACGGCTCGCGCTACGAAGACACGTGCATTAAAGCAGGCAGCCTCACAGACACGGCTCACACGACGGAGACACGTACATTAAAGTAAGCAGCCTCACAGACATGGCTCACGCTATGAAGACACGTGCATTAAAGTAGCAAGTATCACAGACACGGCTCACACGACGGAGACACGTACATTAAGGTAAGCAGCCTCACAGACATGGCTCATGCTATGGAGATACGTACATTAAAGTAGGCATCCGCACAGACACGGCTCACGCTACGGAGACACGTACATTGAAGTAGGCAGCTTCACAGAAACGGCTCACTCTACGGAGACATGTGCATTAATCTACGCGGCTTCACAGGCATGACTCACGCTAGGGAGACACGTGCATTAAAGTAGGCACCTTTACAGACACGGCTCATGCTACCGAGCCACCGAAGACTAGTCAACAAACTAACCCACACCAACCTTTGCAACATCATTTTATTTTGCGATGGTCTACACGGCTATTCAGATGAGATATTTAATATTTTGAAACTATTTATACTGGTGGTGTCGCTGCCTACAACTCACGGTCAAACTAGTCTTTATATAGCCAACTACATGTTTATTAACTTGTAAAGTCATCCAAAACACAGAATTCATACAGTTTTGCGATGGACGTTTCCATCTCCGCCATTACGGTTTGCGAAATCATCCCAGCAGAGAGCCGGTGATAACAGTGAGATGGGGTAATATCGTGGACATTGTTTATTATTGCTTTAGTGTTCTTGTGTACCTTCATATACTCATCATGATCACTGCACGTATTGGCTTACACAACTGCACATTTTGAGAACACGGGCCTCTTATTGTATACCAAGTGGCGTATTGTCTGCGCTAATGAATTGTATTACTATAGTTTCTCGCACACGTCTGTGTTAATGGTTCATTATCCAAATGCACTAGACTGTTCGATCAAGTCGAGGTCAAATGGCAGGAGATAAGAGGCGGTGGGGTATGTTAAAATAGAGGGATCCGGTTTAGAGGAAGAAAAGAGAAGAATGTAACCAGGAATTTCTAGCTATATGATGGGTGAACGACATAGAGATAGAATGCGAGATAGGCACTGTGGAAGAGGTAGATATATGATAGATAGAGAGTGACAGAGAGAGAGAAAGAGAGAGAAAGAGAGAGAGAGAGAGAGAGGGAGAGAGAGAGAGAGCGGGAGAGAGAGAGAGTGTGTGTGGAGTGGGGGACTTGGGAGTGGAGAGTGAGAGAGAGGGAGAGCAGATGAAGAGAAAGTGAGAGCCAGAAATATAAAAGAGAGGGAGAGAAAAAGAAAGAGAGAGAGAGAGAGAGAGAGAGCGGGAGAGGGAGAGATAGAGAGAGAGAGAGAGAGCGAGGGGTGAGGGAGGGGGAGGGAGGGAGAGAGAGAGAGGGGACAGAGAGATAGAGAGAGAGAGAGAGAGAGAGAGAGAGAGGGTGGAGTGTGGGGACTTGGGAGTGTAGAGTGAGAGAGAGAACAGATGAAGAGAAAGTGCGAGCGAGAAATATATGAGAGAGGGAGAGATAAAGAAAGAGAGCGAGAAACGAGGAAGAGAGAGAGAGAGAGAGAGAGAGAGAGAGAGAGAGAGAGAGAGAGAGAGTGAGGGAGAGAGAGAGAGCGAGAGAGAGAGAGAGAGAGAGGAAGAGAGAGAGAGAGAGAGAGAGAGAGAGAGACAGAAAGATCCAGCAAACTTGTGCACACTTTCTATTTGAAAATCTTGATTATCAGTCGACAGGAATTAACAATTTCAACGATTGAAATTGTATTTGAATCGTGTATGTACAGTGTACACAATAGCCGTGCAGATTGCTAAGTCACTCATGCACGCCATTCCTTCAATTCAACATCAGTTACTGAATGATAGCATTGATGCATTTCTCCGAAAAAGTTGGTCCGGATCCCAGGATGATTCATAATAAGGAAAAATTAGTTACCTCTCCGGTATGTAGAAATGTTTGAGTGTAGCTTTCGTGACAATCTCGGTCACTTCTTCAGCACTAACTGACGGTCGCTCGCAACGTCACTCTGGCCAGTTCTTGTGGAGTCACGTGACAGCATGGACTGGTTGACTGCTGGTATACGGTAGCCTTCGTCTCTGTTCATGGTTGGTTGATGCTTTTAGATTTCTATGGCCTCTTTAACCTTCCGTTTGAATAAGTTGGTCTCAATGTTGATGACCGAGGCACTGCTGGCGGGGATGACGTGGCCAGTGGATACTGTATGCTCTGCAGTTGGAATTGGTTTTAAGATGTTCTTTGACTCTGGTGTTGAGAGGCCTTTTGGTTTCGCCTATGTATGTCCCCTCACATTGGTCACATTCGATCTTCTAGATGACTCCAGAGCGTTCATCTGTGGTCAGTTTATCTGTGGGTCTTACTAGTTGTGATCTTAAGGTGTTGACGGGCTTGTGGTAGACTTTGATGTGGTGTTCTCTGAAGAGGCTGGCAAGGTGTTCTGATAGGCCTTGGATATGTGAGTAGTGAGTATTAGCGTGGGAAAAGGAATGCATCCCTCAAAGAAATATGACCTGAAGCCAACCATCTGAAGACAGTATACATGCAATTAAGTGTGTGTGTGTGCGTGCGTGCGTGTGTACGTGCGTGCGTGCGTGCGTGCGTGCGTGCGTGCGTGCGTGCGTGCGTGCGTGCGTGCGTGCGTGCGTGCGTGCGTGCGTGCGTGCGTGCGTGCGTGCGTGCGTGTGTGTGTGTGTGTGGGTGGGTGTGAGTGTGGACGATCATTGTCGAATTTCGTATTGCTGAAGCAGACTGGTCTTTAACCAACATAAACAGTGGATAATGACCCTGGGAAGGGGTCTTATGCAAAGGACAGTGTATTGTCCCAGCAGACAGGCTAGTAACCAACACAGTACCAATTATTGGACCACACTTTTACAAGCTAAGGGCCACACACATGTTAAGTGTGTGAATATAGATTAATCCAGTGAACCCAGATATTTGAGTATCTCAATTGTAATACTAACACAATATATGCATATACCATGTTTTCAGTGGATATCTTACATTCATTGTGATAATACCGTGAAATAGTCAATTGCAAAACCGTGCATCTAGTAGACTCTAAAACAGATTTATGTCATTAAACCGGACGATTGGCTGTGCCAACGGGTGTTCCTTGAATTCCTCGGATGGCATACACGTATTGTGTGTTGTGTCACAAGTTAAAAAATGGTCGTGACAAGCATGACGAAGTTGTGGCCACATGCTCTTGCTGCGAACCCAGATAAGGTGTCCACAGAACACACGTCCCGTTCCAGTAAACAGTATTACAGAGTAAGTGGCACCGGTTCACTGTATTCATGAGTTTGATGAGAACACGAGAAGGTCTATAAAATAATGTACCACACACTCGTAGACATTGGCCATTGACAACCGCGTTGATAAACCATGAATTCCCTATCTAAGGCCGCAGTATACACCTCTTATGGCTGGGCCATGGAATCGGTGGATATAATTATCATTCTCTGCTGAGACAAATAAACTCCCGTCGAGTAAAGCTGCAACTGCTAAAAATGTCCTTGTCTATTTCTCATGCTGTTGTTCTTTGTTCTTGGTGGTTCCATGAGGAACCAGACCGATACCCACAAGAACTCACACTCGAAATGATATGGCTTCCACAGACCACATACAGTGAAAGGTTAAATACAGAGGTGCAGCCTATCAACAGTTTGGAGAACATGTTGATTTGGATTATGCTGATGACCCATAATTAGTGGTCATGTTGATTTACCCTGAGATAACCATTGAACCACAGATCACCACTACAGTTCGAATCACTACAGGCTGCGCATTCACCCTCCCTACACCTTTTGCTGAATATATGCATATACTTTTATCCCATTAGGATGTCTGCAGCTAAGTTAAAGTGGACCGTGACAAGAGTTATTATAATTGAGGAGTATATTATCGTTATTATTTTGGCATGGTTGATATGCACCCTAAGATAAATACTGCCTCTCTGTTGGATTTGACCATGTCAGAGTTATTTGTTACTGTTCCAAGAGGAGCTGCATGTCATATAATTAGCAACTCTTCACTCAGTAGTTCCTTCTGTGAATGGGCTGTGCGACTGTCCAATATGGCGGCGTGTGCATGTGGGTGAGGAAAATATTAAGGGAATAGCTAAACGACTAGGTAAATATAAGGAATCGCATGATGGTGGCCATGCGCACACGCCAATGTATTAGAGCTGCGTGATAAAGCAGGGTATAGATGTCAAACTTGCCAAACCTATAATGTATCATTGCGTGCGCACAAGGTGGTTAGATTTGTGAGGTACACATCACTCTTTAATTATTACATCACACCTGAAATAGTAATTATACAGATGCCTTATGGGGTCGTCAACTCGAGTAATCAGAGCTGTACCCACTGAGCTGCAGGAATATGCATATCACACATGTAACCCTTCCTTAAAGAAATATATTAGGTTACAATATCTTTCAAAGACACGGTTCGCAGATCTATAATTTCTAATGTGGACACAGCTGCGCAAACATTGTATGGGCTCAACGCATGCTTGTGCTGGTAGTCATGTCCAAAGACTGAGATTTCCACACAATGGGCATTGCCATGTCCAGAGCCTTCTACACAATTAACTGCTCAAAGATCCAAGATGTACTATTCCAGGCCAGTGCAATGAAGATGAGCTACGACTAGTGAGACTACTGCTTGCAGACACCAAGCTGAGAGTACGAGTCAAGTCAATGAAGTCAGTAGAGTGTGAGACATCAATCGGCTCCCCACAGGTAGATAGTCTCTACCATGTGGTCTTCATCTGTTACCTTGCTGCTGCATTGGAATCCGTGCAGAAAAATTCCACAAGATCAAACCCCCACTGTCAATACTGGGCATGCTGCTAGAGATGGAATATGCTGACGATGCGGACTGTATAGATGAGGAAAAGAAACCCCTTGACGAACTTCTCCCAATAGCTGCAAGCAAACTAAAAATTTAGAATCTCTTTATGAATGAATCCAAAACAGAGTTCAACCACATATACCTATTGACAAAGCATGTACCTACAGAAAATGATAACCCACTCTGTGACGGCTACTGCCATGGAGGAAAAGTACAATACTGGGCTCACTGCTTTGCAGTACTGCTGACAGTGCCGCACGCTGCATCATGGGGAACATAGCTTTCCAGTCCTTCTGGAAGCTATGGCTTCTTAGTAAAAGGACTGCGTTTATACAATGCAACCTGCGTATCCTTGATGATGCATAACTGTAACAGCTGGGCAGCTCCCTAGGTAGCTCTAGACACACGTGACGCCTGCCACCATACACGCCTACGCACCATCAGTGGACGCTGATGGCCAGAGAGCATAATATCCAATGATACACTAAACACGATGTGTACTATGCCACCACTGTCTGTAAACGTCACTCAGCAAAGATGGTCCATGTGTGGCCATGTGCCAAGCATGCTAGAAGACACAACCAGCAAGAGAGCCTTGGAATT
The DNA here is from genome assembly GCA_034401795.1 of Chaetoderma sp. LZ-2023a. NCBI lineage: Eukaryota > Metazoa > Mollusca > Caudofoveata > Chaetodermatida > Chaetodermatidae > Chaetoderma > Chaetoderma sp. LZ-2023a. The sequence goes on along the minus strand of CM067369.1, from coordinate 269,736,756 downwards.
CGCCCTACTCGGAGCCAGCAAATACAGAGCCAGGAGAGGATGCATAAATTTGTTAAGCGTGCTACGAGGTGACCTCAAGAAAGCAGGATTAGGTACACTCAAGTCAAGAATGGACATGTGGAAGCTAAGAATTTTGGCTGAGACTAGTCACAGTAGACACAAGAGAAGAAGGACTGATTGCAGTTATAGGATGTGGCTACTACTACAGCCGCAGAATACAGTACTCATGCATATATAAGTGTAACATGGTCACTGGAGTTACACCAACGTCTGGCCCATCTGGCTAATGACCCATCCCAAATTAAAGGCCTGTACGAAAAATCAATAACACTGAATAGGACACACCGGTATGAGCAGGCTGCATGTGTGTTATTCATAACAATGTTTGGATTGTGGTGGCTGTGCATTGATGAATAGAGAAAGGTGCATTTATAATATCCTACTGTTACCAATATTGGCTTGGGCGAATGCTAATCTTGTGTATGTGGGTTTTTGTCGTGACTGGAACGAATTATAGTGACCCGGGAGTAGGCCATGGAACTTGTTGAAATTGTGTTATAACAATAGCGAATATAACAATTTTCAATATCGGTAATGCATGTGACTAGAAATTTCGACAGCATTATATCGGAAAGCTGTTGAATATTTTGAAACTAATTTGACTGGACGATGTTACTGCTTATTGCAGCAACAACACCCAGTCAATGTGTTTTCAAAGTATTCTACATAATGTTTATTAAATAATAAAGTCATACAATTCTTACAACTTGATGGTCTATTAAGCGCTTATAAGGGAATGGTCCTTTTCTTTATTGTCTAGGCCCTACCCTTTTCTGGCTAAGTTCCACCCACACCTTGAGCGTGTTTAGATTGATCGATCACTGAACACCCTGACTAGCAAACAGATGTTGTTTTGTTCTAATGGAAGCACGACAAGTCCTGCATCATATAACCGTCTCTCCAATACATATACACATATAATACAATAAATTCATCAAGGCGGCGGGCTGTGTAGAATAATTAATACATTGTAACCCTTTTAGACACAATTACACCATCAAGAAGTAAGAGCTTCTACAGTGGTCAGGAGACATTCCCGTTTGCAGATCAACAGAAGACCAACCACAGACTGTTAACTTTGAAATGACTTGCTAGACAACCTAGAGAGGAGGGAGAGAGAGAGAGACGATAGGTAGATGAAGTATGTGGAAGTTTTAGATATAACATACAGGGGTAGACCCTTTCACGGACAAAATCGTCATATCACAATTGTAGGTAATGCAAACAGGAAAGCTGTTAATGTTTGTAATAGTCCTGAAGCTTTCAATATTTAGATATGCCCCACCCATCTCCAGCTAAGCTCCACCCACACCTCAGGCGTGTTGGGATCGATCGATCACTGAACTACCTGACTAGCAATTTCCAGAAGATTATATGGCTAAGCTGTTGACTATTTTGAAACTAATTTGAATGGATGATGTTACTGCTTATGGCGGCAACAATGCTGAAGCAAAGTAATTAAAAAAAATTCAACATACTGTTTATTAAATAGTAAAGCCATACAATTCGTACAACTTGACGGCTTATTAAGGGAGTATAATGGAATATCTTGCGTTATTCATCACGTAATGCCTGGAGTCACGTGATTTAATGAGAGGGCGGGGCTTCACTATTAAATGAGTTCCCAAATACCGGAAAAAGACGAGTCCAGACATGCAACCGGTCATGATATCAGTCGTATTGGGTTTTTTAATTGAAAACTGAAATACCCATCGCCTATAATCCGTCCAACCCATGAGAACTCAATTGAAAATTGATTCACTGAATTTCGTACACCTCTGATGATCGCTACATGCGGTCGGAATTGCTTTAAAGCACAATTAGTTAAATTGTAATTGGGTGGAGTAATAACTAACAAATTGCCCTTATGCAATAGAGTGAGCCTTGTACATTACAAAGGATCTGAGGTTCAGAAGTTTAATGATCAACCCATTAGACTAACCGAGGCCTCTTCCACAATCGCTTGGCAAGTACCCTTATTTGATAGATTGGCCATTTAGAATTAATCTCCCATGATTGAATGAGTTCTCAAAGCAAGGAAAAGACGATTCCAGACATGCAAGCTGTCAATAATCATTACGAAATACATTACACCTTGCACGTTTCGCCTAGCTCGAATAGATCGATGTTTAATTACCCTCATTAACCCTTGTCAAGCGTCATTACAGTATAGGACACGAGGAGGCACATGATTTAACGATGGTGTTGGGCTCCGGGATTGAATGACTTCCCAGAGTCCTGAAAAGACGAGCCCAGATTTGTAACCTCTCAATCATCCTTACACAATGCATTAACCCATGTCAATCATCAGTATGCGAATTACCCATAAGCTCACCTGACTGGATGGCAGGAGTCACATGAGTTAATGCTGTGGAGGGGCGTATAACCACCATCTACACCTAACATCCAATCACACTGGAGAAGAGCTGGGCGCTTCAAAATAAAACAAACGGACAACAATGCGGCAAAGAGCAAAGGAAATGGGGTATGAAAATAACAAAGGAGAGGACAAAGGAAAGAACACAAGAAAAAGGTGTGAAAAGGTGGCCCTTCGACCCACCTCTACTCACATATGTGTGTAGTAAAGGCGTGTCTCGACTAAGTATTACCCTCTGTGTGCTGGCTTCCAGTTGGCCAGCGAATCACTATTTGAGCAGCATAAAAGCTCTATCAGATATTACCGCGTGGATCTAGCATTGGCTTAGCCATGCATCTATACACGAGTGGAACGGTGGGTTACACATTGTCACAGAATACCAACTATATGGATATGGTGAATGGAATACGCAGAGAGTTACGTTTTCTTTTTTGCACAGTTAAACAAATGGTTTATTCTCGAAATTCTATGTGTCTTAAAAACTGCTAGACATATGATCGGTTTCATGGAACACTGAATGCATTATCTGTCACATTAACGTATCACATACATATCCCGAATAGCTGTGTGCTGTAAACCCTACCAAAATGGCTATGTATGTTGGCGATACCGAGCAGTCATGTAAATCATTTAGTATAAGATTTGTCGTAGATCATGTTATACGAATGCCTGGATGAATGGTCTTAGCGTAATGTACCGATGTCGGGAGTAATCAAGGAGTATTGCTATAGAATATATATTGGTTACGTTAGTATCGCCACTGGCTCATCATACACTATTTACACGAATTGAAGCGGCCATTCGTTCCATCCAACACACATTTGAGTGAGTTGCCACCTTCACGGGCAGCGCACTCGCTACAGAGGCTCAAGTTAAAATAACTTTTCACGGGACAATTAACACCCCCCGGCAGCAACTGTGACCTGTGCATTCTAGATCGTACAAGAAAGGGATGCGAGATTTGTTTTATTGTAGTGGGGGACGATTATTTAGACAAACCTGTCCCAGGTCAATTTCACGTTAATCTTTCAAACAAAATACAAATTGCGCAATATTAGCGCTCCATTTCACAACTGCACATATACCTAACCTGGGATTAGCTATGCATCTAGACACCTGTGATATGAGAGATGCCAGTTTGCTCTGTATACCCATCACCTGTATGATGCATCTAGCCATGGACATATTGAGGTATATATGGGTAAGGTGACGGGATTAAACAGAGAGTTAGGTGTTGTTGGTGCACGGTTAAACCTTAAAAGCTGTTCAGGCAATAGTGAATGTATGATCTATCATATCGAAGTATGGCTGACACAATTATTCAGTTGTTTTTTGTATGCATTCAGAAAGAAAATCGCGTCCTGTTATTGCCATGGCCATCAAGACCCTATTAGGTCATAAAACGCTCCCAACCCATTTTGCTTACTGGCCGTATATTGTGTATTACATTGTGCATTTGATAAAGCCCTGTTTAACGCAAACGTCTGGCCTGTTGCGGACTGTGCCAATATTCATGGCGATCCAACGTCACCTGAGAGGCAGATGTTATCTATATCGAAAATACAATTTTCGTTAAATCTCAAATGAATGTACAACATTCTATCGTCTGTAGGTATATTGGAATGAAGCAACCTTCACGTGATTATCATATTATCCTTGAATACTACCGGTTAGATTGTTGATACTAGCATTTAATTTAGGAAATACTGTAAAACTGCACATGTTCAGTTAAAGATGCATTTGAAGTAGAAACAAATCATTCGCGAATTAAATAAAAGTCGCATAATCAGCTTGTGAGCGGCGCGATGACAAAACTAAGGTCAGCGCCGACAGCTTGTTATGATCTGGCTATCGCAACCCGCGAGCCCGAAACAAAACTCATCGGAACGAAATAATTAAACGAATATTGCATTGCAACTGTATATTTATTAATCACTTAACTCTGACAACAGCCTACAATACAGCGCAGAAATTACTTAACACGTGCTGTTGACAATGTTTTACATAATTGGTATAGAAAATATTGCTGCCTATTGCCGCAATATCTTTCAATCCAAATATGTTCCAAATCCTCAACATAACATTTCTTACTTCCTGTTCACATTTGCACTACATAATATGTTCTGTGTTTCGTTTTGGAACCATGGTGTGCTATTTCTGAGCTATGAAGTGAGTAAGCTGAATTTTTAAAGATATACCCTTTTCGCTTGCTGTAATTTATCATCTTTCCGCTTGACTAGCAGCGACAGCCATACGACCAGAGTGAGGTGTCCTTCTTCTTATTGTTATTTAAATCAACGTATCGTTCTTAATGGAATGGCAGCTGTCTGCAATAGCACGCAGTACACCGTGTGAATTCTTTTAAAGGAAACCAGTCTCGCCAAGACTGTTTCATATATGGGTACATTTAGATAGTCCTGACCCTTTCAATCAAGATGTTCTCGAATCTCGATCTCACGGGAATGGCCAGGACTATTTTACAGTTATTTTGGCGGGAACCTGCTGTAGCTAGAGGCAACTTTCTTGCTGGTTGTCTCCCTTACAAAGTAACTTCAAACATATTCATCAGACTAGTTCTTACTTTCTGGCATTTTGTGTTTCGTGTTCTGCTGGCTAACACACACATCTCAGCATGTCATTGTTGTTGTGTTATGCCAGTGTTATATCATTTGAACTAACTAAACAGTCATTCCATACAGCTCTGATATAACACTATTGCGGCAGGTGTATAACTGGCCAGTCATATGGAAGAAAGGCTATGTTTGACAGCATACTGCGCCAGAAGCTATGTTTATAGACAGACGCTTGCCACGTTGATTAGTATGCATTGGTACGAATGTCGATGAAATAACCACCACATTGAATTATCAACACGCGTTAATCGAGATGGAAGTATACACATTACGAATGCAACCCTGCCCTGAATAAATATATTAATTACTGGCATCGAGTTGAATGAAACCGTTAGACAGACAAAATTAATAATTCATCGAACATCGGCATTACGCGACATTTGATTTGTTAAACTAATCATGGAGGGTGATTGCAAGGTAGTTGAGACATGTGGACCACTTCGTGTCAGGTATGCGCGGCGTTTCCCTCTGGCGATAAAACATATTTATGAATGTTGCTTTGAATTAATAGAACATATTATATTTCAAAATAATTGAATATGTTGCTGGTAGGTCAGCAGCGTCATCGCAATAATCATCACCGTACACACCGCACAGGATGTTGTTACTTAACTAATGCCTCCATGCATTAATTCCAATAGAATACATCCGCTATCAAACAACCATCTGCCATCTACGAAATGACGTGAAACAGGCTTGCAATTCTCAGCCGAATCCTGCAATTGTCGGGCTCACGCTCCATATCCGATGGCAGACCAGACTGCACTTGAGCAGATGCTGACTTACACCGGTACACTCTAGTTTGCCAATGCACTTAGTGACCACGTAGCCTGGATGGTTGACCGTTCGTCCTGAACATCTAATTACATCGAGCCGATTGCAATATAAATGGAAGTGTTATAATCGGTGATTGTACATTTCTTATTTCCAGAGTTACGGCCAAAATGGGAATCTTGATATGGCCGCGATAACCCAATACACTAGATAGTTGACAATTTAACTTGCACGTAACACAATTTCCTGTCGGCCACACAATGCATGAATGTGTCAAATCTCGTGATTCTAGCGTTTTGTATTGTAGAGCGTATGGCCAAAATGTGTATGAACCTTGTGACCACGTGACCTAGATTTCTGACCTTATTTCCTTGACACCCTCACCATTTCGGAAACCCGGGCATTTCGAGCCAAATACTATATAAATTGATGGGTCAAATTATGTGATTCTACATTCGCGCTTTCTGGAGATAGGCTGCATACGGACAGACAGACAAACAGACACACGGAGAAACAGACAGACCGACTGCACCGACCGCATTATTCACACCGGCTTTCGGCAGTGTGATTAATTTCAGACATGACACAAGGAAAACACTCAATATGCTTGAGCGGTAGACCTGATACAAGAGTAAGCCCGAGCTCCCATAACAGAAGATGAAGCGAGCGCTTAGCCCACACATACCAATAAACAAATGATTGAGCTACTGGTTCCCACACCCCTGTGACAACAGGAGACAAAGCAAATGTTTTCAAATGTTCATGACATCGTATCTCAATGACGTCCATCCATGCATTTGGACGATATCTGTCACAAGTTCTACTAAACTCGCTGCTAATAAACTGTCGATGCAAACATATACTCGTCTTAAAGTTATCCTGAAGCAATAAGACTAACATTAAATCGATAGAAAAATTAAATTGGGATCATTTTCTTCGACGCCGAACTTTAATATAGATATGTGCAGGTGTCATTATTGGAGATTATTATGCCCTTGCTTTTGCGTACTGTTCCATATACAATTTCGTCTTCAGGATAGTACAGAGATACATGTCCTGTGACCATACAATCTCAATAAGCAAACAAGCAGAGCGTTTCTTGTTCAAACTCTATGTAAGGCCACGTTCAATTGAATCATAGTTCCATCAATGTTGACTGAAAACAGGTCGTATCAATGATGTGATTAGGAGTCTTAGGGCTGGTAATAAAACGAAATTATTCAGTAAACCACGCATCTATAAGCAATATGTATTGATTACGTCCTCGTCTAGACTGACAAATTGTGTTCCAACGAGGAATACAATTATTGATATATGAGCACAAATTAAGGGAAATTGGGTGAAGAAGACACTGGTAACCTAAGCAGCCATGTGTTAGTTACAAATAAACCATCTCTTGTGTTTCGAAAGGTGCAAGCGATTGTAGCTAGAGTGCAATCTTTACTGCGATGGTACGGATAGAAAGATCTGTTTAGTAATAATGCGGAAGAGATGATCATGTATGATTACTGTATTCTGCGTCTGTGATAGTAGAAACATCATACAGCTGCAATCAGTCCTTCTTCACTGTTGCCCACTGAGTGTTGTCCTCAGCCAGAACCATTAGCTTCCTCAGGTCCAGTCTTGACTTCAGTGTACCGAGGCCTTCTTTGTTTAGGTCACCTCGTAGCACGCCTAGCAGATTTATGCAATGACGTCCTCCCCTGGCTTTGTATTTGCTGGCTCCGATTAGGGCGAATTCCAAGGTTCTCGGCGCTGATGTCTCTTCTGGCATCCTTAGCACATGGCCAAACATGGACCATCTTTGTTGGGCGACTTTTACAGACAACGTCGACGTATTACATATATTGTGTAGTGCATCATTGGAAATTATGCTGCCTGGCCATGATGGTGCATTGGTGTTTGCGGTGGCAGGCATCGCGTTTGTCTAGAGCTGCCTTTGGAGCTGCCCAGCTGTTACAGTTATACAGCATCAAGTATTCGCAGGTTGCATTGTATAAACGTAGCCTCCTTATCAAGGTCATCTTTGATCTACGAATACATGGCTTCCAGAATGGCTGGAAAGCTATTTTCCCTATGACGCAGCATGCAGAAATGTCTGCAGTTCTGCAAAGCAGTGAGCCAGGGATTTTGCTTTACCTTCATGGTTCGCTGCCACGCAGTGTGTCGTCATTTTCTATCGTTTCGTGCTTTGTCGAAAGTATATGTGGGTGAACTCTGTTTTAGATTCATTCATAAAGAGATTCCCACTTTTTAGTTTCCTTGCAGCTATTGGAAGAAGTTCATCAAAGGGGTTCTTTTCCTCGTCTAAGAAGTCCACATCGTCGGCATATTCCATCTCTAGCGGCATACCCAGTATTGACAATGTGTGTGTGAGTGGGGGGGGGGGGTGTGTGTGCGTGTGTGTTGGTCTTGTGGAACTTTCCCGCACAGATTTCAATGTGGCAGCAAGGTAGCAGGTGAAAAGCATCAGAGATAGACCATCTCCCTGTGAGGAGCCGATTGATGTCTCAAACTCTGCAGACTTCACTGACTTGACTCGTACTCTCAGCTCGGGATATGCAAGCAGTCGTCTCACTAGTCGTAGCTCATCTTCACTACAAATGGCCTGGCGTAGTACATCTAGGATCTATGAGCATTTAATTGTGTCGAAGGCTCTTGACATGTCAATGCCCATTTTGTGGAAGTCCCAGTGTTTGGACATGACTACCGACACACGCATGAATTGAACCCATACAATGTCTGCGCACCTGCGTCCACGTTTGAAGATACTTTGACATGCTCCGGTGAAGTAATCGATCTTGTCTCGGATCCGTCATGGAGTACAATTGGATAGGATATTATGTATGCTGTTGAGGAGCACAATGTGCCGCAGATTGGCTGGGGCCCACGTGGGTTCCAGGGCGTGGGTATTGCGATAAGCCTGCCTTGGCCTACATCGTTGATGGGAATGTGGTGCATAAAAGCTGAATTGAGTAGGTGCGTGATCGGTTTTGAGATAATGCCACTTGCATATTTGAATAGTATATTGCTCATGCCATCAGGTCCAGATGCATGTTCATTTTTCAGGGCTTTAAGTACCTTCTCAACGTCTGCTGTTTTATTTGATGCTCTTAATGGCCTGGTGTCTCCTGCGAATGGGTGCAGGTACTCATCATCATTGAACCATTCTCGGATCGCCTCGGCTTTTCCCTGGTCAGTCCTGATAAAGTGTCCTTCAGAGGTGTGTACGGTGAGTGGCGGTGTGTAGTCAGTACCTCTCAGGGCTCGGGCTGTCGGAAACCTTCTGTGCCAGTCATCCCAGGCAGTGATTTCATCTGCTTGGGAGTGTGGTTGTTGAATAGGAAGATCTTTTAAGTGTTCACTAATGTGGCGCAGAATAATATTGCACTCCCGGCATAGTTTGGTGCGGTCTTCGCTTTGGCCACTTTGATAGATGCGCAGCCATAATGCTTTCTGCTCTGCTGACAGTTGTACTACTAGAGAGTCGTCAGTATACCTAGTTTGGTTGTTTTTAATAAAACCTATGGTGCTGGTAGCGGATGAGTCAATGGATTTCAGTATTTTGGTTACGGCTCCGTTTGGATCGGAGCTGACATCGATGTTAGCTATCTGCTCACCGAAGGCTTTTTTATGACATTTGAGTGCCAGTGTCGCTGATGAGCTTGTGTAGGTTGTAGGTGACTCTACCCTCTTGACTTGTATTGTGTTTATATATCAGGTAGAGATCGTTTATCCGAAGGCGTGTATTGACTAGCTTATGGTCAGAATTGAGGTATGTGCCTCCATATGAATGAGCATTCCGGAGTAATGTTTTTGCTTCTGTCTTGCAGAGTATGAAGCATATTTGTTTGAAGACAGCTGTTGTAGCCTTAGAACCTTTTGGGGCCTTGCGATCAGTAATGTGTCCAGTCCCATGTTGTCCGGTGATGGCATGGTTGTCTGAAAGCCGTATTTGTGACAAATAGGCCATTGGAACGAAGCAATGCCACCAGTGCATCCCCATTGCTGTTGCCTGTGGCCACAAGCACATGTCAAGTCCTGAACTTTCGTCCGCAATTCCGAGTTTACCTATTTTTGAGTTGAAATCTCCACACACGAACAATTGCCATCTAGCTGGGATTGTAATGGTGGAGCTCAGTTCTGCATAGAAGGAATCTAATATTGCTGGACTCTTTTTGGCTGTTTCGGTAGTTGGGCCGTATGCATTGACAATTCAACACTTAGTGGTGTTGTGTTTTCACGTAGGTATAGCCAGGTCGATGAATGCATCGCGATCACTGACGTATCCACAACTAATGACATGATTCATGACCCTTGGTCCGATTACGAAGCCTAAGCCCCGGTATGTGGCCTGTTTTTCCGCCATGAGCACTAGCTTATGGCGTGTCTATAGTTGCTACTCTGAGTGTTTAGCTACTTTAGTCTGTTGAATGCATGCAATATCGATGTTACAGTGTTCACAGTCTGCACCTACGGTGTGCCTCTTTGCTGTTGCACTTAGCCCACGTACATTCAACGTAGATATGGTAAGCTACTGGGAAGATTACGTCGTCTGAGGATGTCAAGCACAGTTTCTTGTTTGAAGAAGGGTAGACATAATCAGAGTTGCCTCTGTATGCTGATGTCAACCGGCAATCCTTGATGACATAGTTTCCCAGCACAGTTGGTACTTACGGAGGAGACCGGCGTGAAGGTGTCATCTTTCTCATAATCATATTTGATTGAAAAGTGCACCATGAACGCATCCTTACTGTGCCTCTAATTCGCGCTAAAGTTAATGTACCATTTGCGTAGTATATATACTAATTGTTCAGCTCATGTCTGTTCACAAATTACAATGTGCCATGTCTAGGATTATGCCACATGTTCACTATCCACGTCACCATTGCTACACGACATGCCTCTAGAGTATTATTAGAAATACAACACAAAAGTGGGAGATCATTTCGACAACAACACGACAAGGTAGCACCCTACTCCAACAATTAGCCAAACCCATTACAAATTTAGGATCTCTAATATATATTTTAATAACAAATTGTTTAATTAAAGGTTCGTCGCAGAATATGTGGGCGCTGCAAATAGTCGGTCTTGGCGGTTCTCTCTAAGTATTGACATTGATTAAGTTATTGTTCGCCTATCTTCTATCATCCAATATTTCACCTCTTCCGTCCAAAGATGGAATTATCTCATTATTGCCACAATTCAGAGTCGACAGCTTCCGTGCACGTTTGGCCAGAGCCAATTGAACATCTAATACAATATATCTGACACTGTACGGACCGTGGCTTGTGTACTACAACACTATTTGCCGCATTGTCCTAATAAATAAATACATGGCCACTGTTACATTGATACACATATACAGCATTCCATCAGCAGTACGGTTGTTTATGGAATGTGAACATCGATAGATCATGAGTGCGACGGTTCCATCTTAAATTACGCTACTAATTGAGAAAACCATATTTTCTATGAGTTTCCAATGCCCACTTTAAGAGTATGTATGTTAGCATGCGATGCCAACGTGTTAATGAGAAAAATTATGCATATGACATATAGCGAGGCCTATCATGTAGGGTTAGAAAGATGCACATAGTGGTCAGTAATCTCACGGTAGCATAGCACGTGACACAGATATTGTGTTTATAACCAGATACCACTTGATATATGCAACACAATTGAGTAATCGCTGTGCCAGAGGCTAACTGGTCACCGATATTGCCCGCTACATACAAGAAGAGAACTGCGCATTGCTGTGCCTGACAATGTGCTAACAAAAGAAGATATTGGTAGTAACATCTTAGAAAGCGAGTGTTAGACATCATTTGAATGATGTTCAATTATTTCGCATGATGTTGTTATTACGATAGTGGATAGAATGTTTATCTTTGAAAATAGCACATGTTACGTTACGGAAATTACCACAGCAATGAGCGTCAATAACTTGCTGTTTCACTCTGTCGGCATTGCCTCGTTAAATGGCATGACAGACCCTATGCCGTGTTGGAGGTGCACTTATACAGCTGCTGTAATCGAACCAATCGTTTGGTAATGTCTTATAAATGCTGTTCTAAGTACGTATATTTGAATCTCATAACGGGTATGCCTATCTTACGGTGCATTGCCCTCTGCCATCCCAATTGCCATATCAATGCTGCATCTTCTTACTGATTCCAATCACACGTTCACCTCAATGAGCGCCAGCGAAGAATCTACTCAATCGAGTTACATTATCAGCAGGCACAATGGCGAATAGTGTCGCCATATTTCAGGCTGAGTATGATAATAACACACTGTGGTGGACATACCAGTATGTGATGCAGTATGAAGATATGAAGATGAAAGCATATAAATTGGGTGTTACATTGAAGAAAAGTATAGTAGATAGATTAATTTGAAGAGAACATGCTGATATCCTGTGTGGTGGGTGGTCGGCGAATAGAGTGGTGAGCAAATGCATAGTTCCATTCTATAAAGCAGAATGGGTGATGTCTGAGAGTTTTCTAAGAGGAAGCCTCTAAATCAGGCTGGTGATAGTGGAGTTCGAACGACGCCGTCCTTGCTGAAATCACTACAGCCATCGGCTCGCGTGCTAAACAGGTATATGATATAAGCCCAGAAACAAATACACGTTTCATTTCTGCTCCCATTATCGCCATGTACAGTTTCCTTAAGCAGTTCCAAACAGGATATACATTGTTGAAGAAATGTTGAGATTTTTAAGGACAGTGAAGAAAATGATAGTAGATAGAGTAATTTGAACAGAACATGCTGACATCCTGTGTGGTGGCAAAGAGGGTGGTGATGAAATGAATAGCTCCATTTTGTAAAACAAAGTGTGTGATGTCGGAGAGTTTTCTAAGAGGAAGCCTCTAAATCAGGCTGTTGATTGAGAAGTCCGAAGGACGCCTTCCATATTACAGCCAATACAACCATCGGCTCGCCACACAATCTGATATATGAGATGAGGCCAGAAGCAAATACATAGTTCTTTTCTGCCCTCATTATCGCCATGTACAGTTTCATTAAGCAGCTCCAAACAGGATGCACATTGTTGAAGACGTGTAGAGATGTTTAAGGACATGCATATGGACTAACATTTGGATAAAGGCTTACGCAATCACTTGGAATCATGACACAAGTGTACCTGCCCCTCATGCTCAGCAAGCACTTGATGTTGTATTCCTATGCTGCAAGTAGGCCCTGATTTAAGGAAGACATGTACATCAGCCAACTTCCGAGTCCAAATTATGAGAATCACAGCATTATATCTATGTAGTGAATAATAGGTGGTTTCTTAACAATGATGCGCGTTTATATAATAACCTTAGTATGCTAATACATCGTGCATACAGTAGTGCCATGTTACAGCAAGATGCTCTAAGATTCTAACTAATTATTCCGGTTTTATTTATAGGAACCGTTCTTAAGGAGCACAAAATCAACATTAAAAGTGCATGTGTCTTCCTATATATATATATCAGTTGTATCTATATCTTGGCGCACATCTAACATTTTGTATGCCACTCACACACGGTAACAAAAAATTGTTAACAGCCAAGAACCGAATTTCATTTGTAACTTGTCTGAGGCAGTCTTGTAATGCAAACAGTGGAGTAGGCTTCTCACATACAATAAACAGTGATATGTCAACGTTCACGATTGAATTGGGGGTGGGAGGTGGTACTGGTGTGACTGGCATTGCTTTCTTATCCTTTCAAAGCTAAGTAGACAATCATTTTGACGTTGGCTATACTGATTAGTTAGAAACATTGAACAATGCATTGAGGGTTGAGTCACTCCATACTAACTGTGGCAAATAACATATTTGATAATAGTTTATCCAAGTTCTGACTTACAGATACTACATATGGCATGATATCATTGAGCGATGCTGCACATGATTTACTTAATACGTTAAGATTAAAAATATTATTCTGGACAATGGGCAAAATAAAATAATGGCACTGTCAACTGAAGGTCCTTACTTCCCTTCCGAAACGTGGGATATGCTCGGAGAGCATCCGCATTCAACATTTACAGGGAAAGACCGCGGAACCTGTCGTGAATATAACATATTTTCTGTGTTCTATTTGTTTGGGGTCAATAAGGTATATGTTCAATGTCCGTTTTCTTTGTTAGGACGAATTTGATTGGGGTCGATATGTGTCTTAGTCGATTTTCCCCTTAGGTATAATCTGGCAACACCACTGTTGTGGGTTTCTACGCTACCATTTTAATCCCGTGCGGATCGTATCAATTCAAGATATAGTTATCATCAATTCATAGAAAATCAACATGAGAGATCTAAAGGACAAATCGTTCCGACAATGGTATTGTTATATTTAACTGTCACCTCGATATTATCTGTGTATCACCATTATTTGAACTGTTATCACCAGTATTCGTATCGTCCAGAATACATAAATCGTACACCATGCTATGCGCAACCGAGTATATCCTTCCATCCTTTCATCCTATCTGACCATCAAACACAGCGAGAACATTCCCAAAGAACCCTCGTTGGCATGATACAGGGGCACCGTTAAAGGAAATGACAGGGGACACACAAATACTGTTGAATGATAGCTGCATAGACTAATGCACATGCTACCACAATTAAAATCCTGGAATGACTAAAATTAGTAAAATTAGAGAAAAGCATGTAAGCACCATCTATACGACTATAATATGTTAGCCGCTTTGCTCATCCTGGACACGAATAGTGATGCTACCGAACTGTGTGTGTGCCCAGGTATGTGTCACCTGTGTGTGCCGATACTCCACTGTCCATGAGCAGTACACATACACTCCTTCATAGGCGCTAATATAGCGCGATTATTTCACTGTGCTAAATTACTGCAGGGGTGGGGCGAAAGGGGGTATGTGGAGACAGAAAACTGATGAAGTAGTGAGAGCTAGCATCCGAAAGTGAGAGGGGTGGGGGAGAGAGATGGGGTTTGAGGGTGTCGAGGGAGAGAGAGAATTCTGTGTGCATCATATTAATGAGCATGCATAACCATATGGCATTACTAGTGTGTTGAAAAACCTACACTCCCAGTTATGGTTAGATACCTAGGAATCAGTTTCTGTGAATCATCTCGAAGGGATTTGCTGAGCATTTCCGAGAGTTATGATGGGACAATCTAAAAACACCATCTATGAACATGTGCAATTTACATTCTGAAGCCGTTATATTCACTATCATTTAGCAATAATGAATGCCATATTTTGTAGGAAGCTGGCGCTACGGGCTTGTATTACCACTGCGGAAATAACAAGTCAATGGCGTATACCTCGTAATTGATAATGATGCTGCTAATGATAACGCCGACGCCGCCGACGACGCCGACAGCGACGCCGATGATGCCGACGCCGCCGTCGACGATGATGGCGATGCTACTGCTGCTGCCGCTGCTGCTGCTGCTGCTGCTGATGATGATGATGAATGATGATGATGATGATGATGATGATGATGATGATGATGATAACCTAATAAACGCCATTTTGGATGATCCCCGAGTTGAGTAACACACATAGTACCACACTATGCAGAATGCTCGAGAAGCGTGTACAAATAATTCATGTGCGGCTGCGCACGGAATATGGATAATTAAACAATATTTATTTGTTATTGACTGTCACTGGCTGTAAATCCCATGGATAGATTGGTGTCATCAATAAATATATACAGCTGCGCTTGGGTATTCCGTAATGGATAGAAACGAGGCGGTATCATTATTGAATTGCTGAGGCTTGTATACACGCTATATAGCTCATGGAAAGATTTGTCTGAGCTGTTATTATTAGTCATTAGCGCTTATGTGGTGTGTCTAAACTTATCATTGGAACCTTAGACTCCCGGTTCTACGGGTGCATCAGAGATCCGTCTATGTGAAAGGAAGTTAATTCAATCCGTCCGAATGAGTACATTTAAATGTGGAATGGCTGTAGCGATGCAGAACTACATCACCGGTACACACGAATGCGTTCAAATCTAGCCGAGTAAGCTGCCCACACAGCGTCATCGAACGGTATCACATTTGCATATGCTCTATTTCCCTGGCATTAGAACAGGTGCATGGTTATGAAGTGAGGATACCCACCCCAAGACAGTGCTCATATCAATTTACCATCGATTGAAGTAGAACGTTAGATCACCAGCGTGTTTGAAGCTACTACTGGTGGAGCTGATTACGTGGCCCTCATAGTTCGGGAGCCCAGTGGCATTTAATTAGACATTTGAGTACAAGCAATTTGATGTTAGACATTTAGTTATGGACCAGTGCTGGGATACAAGTTGCCATTCTTAAGTTTCAGAATTGGTGCTTGAGGTAGGGGGAGCCACTAGAACAGTCCGCTAAAACATGTTTTAATCAAAAGATGATGTCATGAATCATGAATTCACTGAATTCCAATTTCACTTTCCAGCCATTGTCTGCCCATGACCAGCTGTCGATGATTTTGAAACTAATTTGACTGTGTGTTATTGCTACCTATTATCGAACTATTCAACATGATGGCTATTAAATCGTAAATCCATCAAATACATAGGCTTAGAATTCGTACACTTGCCAGACTATTCAAGGGGCTTGTAGTGTGACATCAGCCTAGCTGTGATGTATATTGAGCATAAGGGCATATGCTTGTAATAAAGGCGTATCTCAACTTAGTATTACCTTTGTAAGTGGCTACAATCTGGCCAGCAGATCAATATTTGAGTAATATCACTCCTCCATTGTATAACAGGGCAGAGATCTAGCATGTGCTTAACAATACATCAAAACAACTGTCGAAAGGATGGTCGTCCATTTGGACAGTATACGCATCGGCTGCAATATGCATTCAGCCATGCGCATAATGAGGCACATATTGGTATGCTGACGGGATTAAATATAGAGGTACATTTTCTTTGGTGTAAAATTAAACAAAAGGTTTGTTGTCTAATGTATCTGGGTTTTAAGAAATGCTCACGCAAGAGCGAGTCTAGTGTCTACCCCATCAACGTACCACAGATATAACTATCCAGAAGTGTCATGTACTCTGGCCCATACTAGCTATATCGTCTGGTGATATTGGGCAGTCCTGTAACTCATTTAATTTAGGGTGTGTATTGTAGTATGCCATAGGAATGTCTGGGTGAATGCCAACTGTTATCTATCTTCCCCACACAATTGATATTGATTACGGTGTTGCCGCCAATGGATCCTCCTGCACTATCTATGACCATGACACCATTCGTTCCTTCCATCGAACACACATGTGAGTGAGTCAGATGTGGTAGACACGGCTCATGCTACGGAGACACGTTTAATCCAGTAGGCAGTTTCGCAGACACGGCTCACGCTGTGGAGACACATGCATTAAAGTAGACAGCTTCACAGGCACGGGCCTCCATATGGAGGATCAGTTCAATGTATTGCAGTATAGCGTTGGGGTGGCGGGGTGAGGGTTGGGGGTGTGGGGTGGCGGGTGGGGGTGGGAGGGGTGGCGGGGGGGGGGGGGGGGGTGGTGGCGGGTGGTGGGCGTGCAAATATAGCAAACGATTTCCGTATACATTTTACCGTAATCTTGCAAACACACGGTGTTTATGTATGGACTCAGAAAAATACATCTAGGCATTCCCCCATGACCACTGCAGTAGATCAAATACAAGCCTGGACTTGGACTACGTCACCTATCTAATATTGTATGTATACATATGTTAATGCGTGTGTACACTTATATTCGGTTAATGCGGTCGAATCTGCGCATGTTGGCGAACCGGTCGGTCATCTCAAAAGTCCTAACAGATTGTGAGTGTTCACTCTACGTGGTCTTTCTTTGCATATGAAGTTTTTTTTAATATTTGAAATATGTTTCCACAGTTTCACATCATACACAGTTCGTATTGTTTGAGTACAGGCACAATATCCCTATCGCTTTCACACACTGTAGTGGTAAGACACCCGTTTGCGGTAGGCTGTGGTGCGATACCGTTGTGTCCGCCTAGCACCATGGTATAAGACAAGGCGCCAGTAGTGGCCGCTATCAACAAACTAACCCACACCAACCTTTGCAGCAGCATTTTATTTTGAAGATGTTCTACCCTGCTATTCAGATTAGATGTTTACCATTGTGGAACTATTTATAGTGAGGTGTTGCTACACACAGCTTACAGTCAAATTCGTCGTTTCAAATCCAACAGAATGTGTATTAAATTGTAAATTCATCAAAAACATCGAGTTCATACAGATTTGCGACGGACGTTTCCGATCTCCGCCAATACGATTTGTGAACTCATCCCAGCAGAGAGCCAATGATAACAGTGAGATGAAGTAATATCTTGGACATCGTTGATTATTGCTTTAGAATTATTTTGTACATTTAGATACTCATCATGATCACTGCACATATTGGAGTACACGCTGTATATTTTGAGAACACGCCCGTCCTATTTTATACCCTGTGGCGTATTCTCTGCGCTGATGAATTGCATTACCGTAGGGTTTTGTCTTACTCACGACTGTACTAATGGTTAATTATCCAAATGACCGTAGACTTTTCGAGAAAAGGGTAGTGGGAGTTAAAAATAGAGAGGTCCGGTACAAATGAAGACAACCGACGAGGGTAACATGGGATTTCTAAATAGACGATGTGTGAGAGCGAACGAAATAGAGAGAGAACGTGAAAGATGGGCAAATTGGAGAGCGAGAGAGAGATAGAGAGAGAGAGAGAGAGAGAGAGAGAGAGAGAGAGAGAGAGAGAGGGAGAGAGAGAGCGAGAGAGCGAGAGAGAGCGAGAAAGAGAGAGAGAAATAGAAAGAGAGAGAGGGAGAGAGAAAGAGAGAGAGAGGGGGGGGGGAAAGAGATAGAGAGAGGGAGAGAGAGAGAGAGAGAGAGAGAGAGAGAGAGAGAGCGAGATATCCTGAAAAGTGTGTACATTATCCTTAGTCACTTTCTATTTTAAAATCTTGATTATTAGCAGATTGAAATTAACACTTTAAAAGTGTTAAATTGTAATTCTATCGTGTATGTACAGTGTACATAATATCCGTGCAATGTACTAATTCACTCATATAAGCCTGAATTTACTAAGCCTAAGTTACTGAATGAGAGTATTGTAGCATTGCTCCTCATTTACACTGACGTAAACATCTCATAATTACAACCATCTTGACGCACACTTCCATTACTAGGATTATGTTAAGTGGCAGTCCATTAGTCAAGCAACCAACCAGAGATCCGGCTATAATTAAATGTCACAATCTAATTATACAGTTAGCGTCACCACCGTCACTCTATCAGTGGTATCGTGAAGTAGCCGGCAGCAATGCAACATACAGCTTCATGAGACTATTCATTAGTGTGGCCGTTTTTTATCAGCATTTCAGTTGAATTACTTCCAGAATCGTTAGCCACATTCATATTGACAGTCTAACGATTGACACAGTGATTAATTCATGGACATATGAGAAAAGGACGGAATTTCAAATGTTTCACTGCGTCATTTATTTATTGAGTAACTTTACAATTTACTCATGTATACCTACTGAGGAGAAAGCCATTTATAGTATTGTGTGAATGGCACGGATCCACAACGACATAAACATATGTTCTACCAAACACTGGTTTTTTTAAAACATATGTGTGATATACAATGCAGTGCTCAGTAAGGTTTTGAAGAAGGTGTCCAAGCATACGCATATATTAGGTGCGTTGAAGAGACTGGTGTAGTGGGTACAGTATCGCAGAGCCATTTGGCATCATATTACAATGTTCTCCTGCTTCCATAATAGGCAGACAAGTGACGTTATCGCCTTGTTCGCTCACGAACCAGGAACTATTGGAATGGGTTGAAAAATGCATATGCGCTGAAAAATGTTTACGGACGCGTCCATCTTTTATGATGCATAACGGGCCTGATTTAATACATTTCTTTGTGTAAATAGATGCTAGGTTTCGTTTTTTATCTAATGTACGTATTAATTAAAAATAATCAAGCGATACAAAATCCTTTTAAAAAAAAAAGACAATATCACAAATAGTTGGAGTTGCGAACATTTCCGAGGGGTAATCGGCTAATCGGAAAGGCGCGAGTATCTCTGCTTGAGTGAAGACGGAGTAATCAGAATGGCGAGGTCGTAAGGTCATTCGTGTTCTTGCCCGATGTTAGCGTAGTAATTTCTCAGAGAAGTTCGGGATTTGTTTTCTTAAATACCAGGACGGTTAAAATGCGAAGAAATCAACTATGTATACACCTAAAAAAAAGTAAGCCCCCCCCTAAATATTGGCCAATATTTTCTAAAAGATGTATCTAATTGTAATGAAATTTCACACAGTTCATTAATTCGACTATGGCAACAATCAGCGATAAAGCTTATCCCATATGTCGTGTTTTGCCTCAATGCGCTTTCGCTAAATGCAAAATTGGCCCATTTCAAAAATTGCAGTGAACAAACAATACAGATTTTATTCAGTAACAAGAGAATCATAGCAACAGTTAGAATGCAGATTTTTTTGGTAACAGTATTGACTATCCATTAATTTCATTACTTGTAAACCATAATAAAGATTTCATTTCAAAATGTCAAAAGATGTGTTACATCATAACAAACTGTCAACAAAGGACTTGATCACATTTAATAATGAGTGTATCCACCATTTTTCGCTATCACATTATTGCAACGTGCTCTCATACTGTTGATGAGGCAGGCGATCCGATGTTGTGGGATCGCCATCCACTCCTCCTGCAACAGCTGATGGATGTCACCAAGAACAGTGACGGCAGTCACTCTCCGGTACACCGCTCTCTTTAATTGGTCCCACAAATGTTCTATTGGGTTCAGATCTGGCGAGTTTGCTGGCCACACGATCCTCTGGATACCATGGTTAGTAAGAAAGTCATTCGCAATTCTTTCCCGGTGCACACGTGCATTGTCACTCATGAACACAAAACCATCACCTATGGCAGTAGCATACGGCAGTACATGTGGCTCCAGGACTTCGGCTAGATAGCGCTCGGCATTAAGATTACCATTGATTGGAAAAAGTTCGGTTTCTCTTCTTGCGCTGATCCCTGCCCACACCATCACACTGCCTCCCCCAAATGATGTGGTAGGCTGCACACAACATTCAGCATATTGTTCACCACGACGACGCCAAACCCGAGACCTTCCATCAATGTGGCGAAGGCAGGCGCGCGTCTCATCACTAAACATGATGTTTGCCCACTGCTGCCTTGTCCAGCGTAAGTGGTCTTTGGCCCATTCAAGCCGTGCTTGTATATGGCGTAAAGACAAGGCTGTCCTCTTGACCAGGCGTCGAGCATGCATTCCAGCAACATGGAGACGGTGTCTCACCGTTTGATCACTGGTTCTTCTGGCTCCAGTTCCAGCAGCTGCGCTCAAATTTGTGACGCAACTTTCTTATTGCTTTTGGGGTAACACCCATTCTACGCGCAACTTGCTTCACACCGAAATTGGCCTCCAGAAGACCAATGGCAATTGCCCTATCCTGGTTTGATAAACGTGGCATTATTGAAGCACAGAACTGTGGACACGTTACTCTATGCACAACTAGTGACAGATTCAGTGATATTCCTCTGGCAAAGGCCATGTCCAATTTCGCAATTTTTGAAATGGACCACTATTTCATTTAGTGTGTGCTCGATCAGGCATGACTGACCTTATGAGGTAATCGATTTCACATATTAGCGATATAGTGGCACTAATCACCTGTGAGAATTTTTATTTCAATCAGATATATATCTTTGAACAAATTAGACCATATTTAGGGGGGGGGGACTTACTTTTTTTAGCTGTATATATAACAAAGTATATTATTTAACCTAACACGCACCGATGGTAATTTAGCAGCCTACGATATAGATGGTTATTATAGAGAAAATAGTCCCGTTTTTTTGCTTATATCCAAAATGGCTGCGCCCATGACAAACACAGATTTTCACTACTTGGAGCTGTGCACATACATATATATACTAGTGTTGCTGTGAATTTACTAGAAAAATCGGTCGAGGCATTTGCTGCTACATTCGTCCATGGGTATTATGTCGCTGTTCTGTCCACGAGATAAATCTAAAGCCATGCACACAGTATAGTCGACTAGCCCAGTGAGTGATACCAACACTAGTCATCACCTATGCAGTTATGCAAGGCCAAGCTATATGATAAAGCAGTAAGTGTGTAGCATATGCCTATATATTTCTCTAATCCGGTCGGTCGGCACATTGCTATTCCTCAAGACAACTACAGAGGCTGCTTTTGTCATGAACGTTGTAACCCCTTCAACGACAAGTCCAAGTACATTATTTGCAATGCACGTGTAACCTATTACTATTTTGTTCACTGTTTTGAAATTAATATGACTGAAAGCAGTTGGTGCCTAAGGCAGCAATGGCTTCAGGTCATATTAATGTACAAATATTTAAAAGATGACCTGTTTTGTTTGTTCTGAGAAAGAAATACATTGAATGTGTTGTTGAAAGAGTTAATGGTCAACCGAGAAAAATCAGAATTTACAGTGAGTTTGGGAAATGTGTATTTGTAAATTTTGTGGGCCAAGAAGACTATTTAAAAAATTTCACTTCTGGAATGACTGGCTCGATGATGATGCAATTCATTTGAGTGGTAAGCGTTTTAAAAAATAATGTTCACTTGGTCCGACTAAAAAAGAAACAATTTGAATTTTCGTTTATTGCTAAAGTCGGTCGGTTGCTCAAATCTGTCCAGTGAGGTTCAGTATAATTTTTAGTTAACCCTTTAATAGCAAAATTTGGTCAACAAATATTTGATTTATATTGAATATACATGATTTGCAGGCCAAGAAAATACAATTTTTTTTAAATTTACAACTGAAATGACAGGCCAGGCATTTCACTGGTACAATTTTCAGGAATAGTCTTCTCTTGGCCTGCATATGGACATTCCTCAATATCACTACAGAGGCAGGTTTTGGCCGGCTTCACTATACACTTCCTTTTCAACAACAAGTCCAAGTACATTCGTTGCGATGTGTAACATATTTTGTTCAATATTGTGAAATGAATATAACTGGAAGCAGCTGTTGCCTAAGGCAGCAGTGGCTTCCAGTCATATTAACTCTAAAATATTAAAAAGACGTCCTGTTTGTTTGGCTTGGGATTGAGATACATTGCAATTATCGGTGAAAGTGTTAATGATCAAACTGACCAAAAACCAGCATGTACACTATACAGTCAGTTTGAGAAATGTGCATTTATTGTCCAAGAAGACTACTTTTTGAGAATTGTATCACTGGAATAACTGGCTCGATGACAGCGCAAGTCGTTTGAATGGTAAACTTAAAAAAAATAGTGTTCTTGGTCCGGCTAAAAATGGACATTAAAAAAGCAGCAATTTGAATTTTCTGATGTTTGTTACGGTCAGTTGATTGCTCCCATCTGTCCAGTGAAGTTCAGTATAATTTTTAGTCAACCCTTTAGTAGGTAAATTTGATCTAACAATATTTGCTTTATATTGAATAGCCATAATTTGCAGCCAAGATATTTTTTTGCCAGTGAAATGACAAAAATAGCCTTCTCTTCTCTTGGCCTGTATATATGGACCTTCCTCAAGCGCACTACACAGGCCTGTTTTGGCCGGCTTCGCCATACACTTCTCTTTCAATGACAAGTCCAAGTACATTCTATGTAATATATTTTGTTCAATGAGGTGAAATTAATATGACTGGAAGCAGTTGCTGCCTAAGGCAGCAGTGGCTTCCAGTAAAATTAGTTATAAAATATTCAAAAGATTTCCTGTTTATTTGGCTTGAGATTGAGATACATTGAATTTATCGGTGAAAGTGTTAATGATCAAACTGACCAAAAACCAGCATTTACACTTTACAGTCAGTTTAAGAAATGAGCATTTGTTGGCCAAGAAGACTATTTTTGAGAATTTTGTCACTGGAATGACTGGCTCGATGACGGTGCAAATCATGTGAGTGGTAAATATTAAAAAAAAATGGTGTTCTCTTGGTCTGGCTAAAAGTAGACATTCATAAAGCAGCAATTTGAATTGTTAAAGTCAGTCGGTTGCTCCAATCTGTCCAGTGAAGTTCAATACAATTTGAGTTAACCCTTTAATAGCTAAATTTGGTTAAAAAATATTTGCTTTATAATGAATATCCATGATCTGCAGGTCAAGGGAATACTTTTTGGAAAATTTACCACTGAAATGACAAGCCAGTCATTCCGGTGGTACAATTAAAAAAATAGTCTTATCTTCTCTTAGACTGCATATAATATATACCTCAAGAGCACTAGAGGCGGGTTTTGGCTGGTTTCACGAAACCCTTTCAACGACAAGTTCAAGTACATTCTGTGCGATGGGTAACATATTTTGTTCAATATTTTAAAATTAATATGACTGGAAGCAATTGCTTCCTAAGGTAGCAATAGCTTCCAGTCATATTTATTAAACAATATTCAGTAGATGTTCTGTTTGGTAAAGATCATACTGATAAAAAAAACAGCAGTTAGGGATGCTTTGAAATTTGGGAAATGTGCATTTGTTGGTCAAGAAGAGTATGTGTTAAATGTTACCACTGGAATAACTGGCTCAATGATGGCGCAAATCACTTGAGTGGTAAACTTAAAAAATAGTGTTCTTGGTCCGACTAAAAATGGACATTCATAAAGTAACAATTTGAATTTTCTGATGATTGTTTGGGTCAGTTGATTGCTCCAATCTGCCCAGTGGAGCTCGGTATAATGTTTAGCTAACTCTTTAGTAGTTGAATTTGATCCACAAATATTTGTTTTATATTGAATTGCCATAAGTTGCAGGCCAAGAGAAGAATTTTGAAAATTCACCACTGAAATGACAAGCCAGTCATTCCAGTGGTACAATTAAAAAAAATATTCTTCTCTTCTCTTAGCCTGCAGATGGGTATTCCTCAAGAGTACTAGAGGCCGGTTGTGGCTGGCTTCACCATACCCTTTCAACTACAAGTCCAAGTACATTATGTGCGATGTGTAACATATTTTGAAATAAATATAACTGGAAGCAGTTGCTTCCTAAGGCAGCAATGGCTTCAAGTCATATTAACTTTAAAATATTCAGTATATTTCCTGCTTGGTAAAGGCTTAATGGCTATACTGTTCGAAAACCAGTATTTAGGGTTGAGCACTTTGAATTTTGAGAAATGTATATTTGTTGGCCAAGAAGACAATTTTAATAATTTGACCACTGGAATGACTGGCTCGATGACGGCGCAAGTCATTTGAGTGGTAAACCTAATAAAATAGTGTTCCTCTTGGTCCGGTTAAAATGAACATTCATAAAGCAACAATTTGAATTTGTGTCTGGCTTGAGATTGAGATACATTGAATTTATCGTTGAAAGTGTTAATCGTCAAGCTGACCAAAAAACAGACTTTACTCTTTACAGTGAGTTTGAGAAATGTGCATTTGTTGGCCAAAAAGACTAATTTTTAAATTGTACTACCATCATTTCAGTAATATGTTTAGTTAACCCTTTAATGGCTAAATTTGCTACAACAAATATTTGCATTATAATGAATATCCATAATCTGCAGGTCAAGATAATACTTTTTTGAAAATGTACCACTGAAATGATCAGCCACTCATTCAAGTGGTACAATTTTCGAAAATAAGTCTAAGGCAGCAGTGGCTTCTAGTTATATTAATTTTAAAATATTCAAAAGGGTTCGTGTTTGTTTTGCTTGAAATTGAGATCCATTGAATTTATTGGTGAAAGTGTTAATGTTCAAACTTACCAAAACCCAGCATTTACGCTTTAAAGTGAGTTTGAGAAATGTGCATTTGTTGGCCAAGAAGACTATTTTTTAAATTGTACCACTGGAATGGCAGGGTGATTCATTCCAGCGGTAAATTTTCAAAGAAATAGCATCTTGGTCTGCCTAAAAATGGATGTTCATAAAGCAACAATTTGAATTTTCTTGCTATTGTTAACGTTGTGATTTCTTTTATTTAGACCATAGATGTAATATTGTGTTTATATTTCAGGCAACTTGCCAACCATACATGGTTTCCTCAACAGGCATTTAGCCAGCTGCTGCATCCAGCGAAGCATTTACATATGCAAATACAATCATGTTGACAATACCAGATAAGTGTACATTTCAGCATAGAGCATGCTGTAATGTGTGCATTCAGGGTGCTAGCCAGAGCTTTGCAAATGGTGCATAGCATGGTGATATGTTAAGGAGAATGTAATCAATAATTCTGAGAACGAGTTAACTTCGGTTCATAACAATTATAACGCAATGACATTACTTGTAATTGGCACCCATACAAGATTTCTGACCCATCGGCGATTTCGACAGGTTTCTTTCACAAACCTACCCCGATTTACTTATGAAAATTTCATACCGATCTGAAAAACAGTCGCATGAGTAATCGTCTGGAATCGTCAATGTTGCAGAGCTCTGGTCTCTGCTAGACATACTGGATTTGCAACAAATCTTGAACAATGGGAATATTGTAAAATATATTTAGAACTGATGACGATACTATAATGACAGTGAAAATGTGTAACATCATCAGCAGATGTAATCTGGCAGCGGGTTCCAGTGTAAATGTGCATTAGCCTGGATGACTTGGAAACTAAATGGCTAACATATTACATGAATTTGGTATTGAAAATCTGTTAAGTGCTTATTTTGAAGTGTCACTGAAAGTTAACATATCGATGATTTGAATGTGTATCGATCTACAATTCCAGCACTGTGAACAGAATCTTCTATAGATCTATTTCAGTATTTCTATCATTCAGTATTGGTATCCTGTCATGTGTTAAGTACTATGACTCTGAAAATGTGTATCTCATGTCAAACTACAGGCTCTATTTATTCAATAGAAATAAATACAAAATCCTAGTAAACTGAATATCTAATGTGTAGTGATTTGACATTTTTTGTTGCGACTATTACTATCGACTACTAATATAATTGCAACTGCATTTTCTGCTAAACGGTTGAAAGCATGGACAATTTAAATTGTAACGTGTGTGATTCCCATTTGTAAAATAATATGGATAATATTGATACGCTCGAGTATCACTATTATCTATATTATCTTTCAGCCAGTTTGGTTACTAAATATGTGTTTTATGCACATTGTTCTTAATGGAAATTGACCGGAGGATTAATAAAATTGGTCTACAAATTGATAAATTAGTTATAGACAATGTATGGAATTTCAGGTGTATGACGAATGCCCATTTGCTGGCCAAGAGAAGTCTGTTTTTGAATATTTACGACTAGAATAGATGGCTAAATTGATAAGCCAGTCAATTAATGTTGTGGTGATTTCAAAAAGTAATCTTATTGGCCTGAAAAAATGTACGTTCAGTGAGCAACATCTTAGAATTTCTTGACAAATCTTGACCATTAAAGGGTTAATTTGACTAATCCTGATCATTAATCCATTTAACACTCAAGCCAGCCAGAACTTATTTTGCTGGGATGTTGAGAAATGTTCCTTTTCAGACCAAGGACTGGCAATGAGATTAGTTTTGAAAATGTACTACTGGAATGATTGGATCGATAACTGAGCCACTCATTCCTGTGGTCACTTTGTCAAAATACGATCTCTTGGTCTGCAAATTGACATTTTCGATGAGAAAATTTCAATTGTATTGACAAATTTGAGCATGAATATAAAGTATGGTATTAAACTAAAAAGGTCCTGACTCTCTTGGAGTTTAGCCAAGTAAGTCAGAATGAACATGGATACCTATGTATTGCGAAATGAGATGAGCCAAATGGTCTAATTGGGTATTATGCTATGGCTCGATTATGTAAGATGACAACTAGAGTTAATATTGGATGTGCTCTGAACAACTCGGTCATGATGTAATATTGTACCATTATATGGGTAGCCGTCCATTCTCATGCTATGAATTGGTAATTTACATTATGCTATAATGAGTGTACACACGTCTCTGACCAGTTGGTGGATCTCATTGAAGAATACTCACTATCCAAAATACTCATTGCGCAGGTCAAAGCATTATATAGCTATATGGGCAGTGATCTCTACGGGAACCTTTAAGGCGCCATGGTTAGCCTTGGATCTAACTACTCGATCTGACTAATTTGTAATTTTACTAATGGTCTTTCTGACCACTTTTAGACAAATCATGCTGGTCCGAAGAACACTATCAATTTTGTTGTCAAAGGGCAATGTCTGTTGACCTAATTAATTTCGTAATATTGTGCTTCTGGATAATAACTCGAGTTCTCTTGAAGGGATCGTTGCGAATCTGATGTGGCTGCTTGTCCTTGGTGGTCCGAAGAACCCTATCAATTGTTGCACCAAACAATAACCAAGCTATGTATGTAGACAACATGTCATTCAACACCCTTCACTGAATGAGGAAATGTAGTAACACATCTGAATTTGTAAAGTTAAATGTTGACATTTTAACTTGGGATTGTCAGCCGTATTGAATGGTGTTGGCCTATGTTGGATATTGGTCGTTTGGCTTACTGGTTGTAGACCCTACATACTCCAGAAACAAAACTGTTACTGTGTCATGACTACCCACATTCCAGATATATTGGCCTCATCATGATCGAGGTTGTCAACAATATCCATGGTAAAACTCCATATGTCATAGTGGGGTCGAAATGAAAGTGGCTCCGTGCTGCTCACTACAGTGAATGATAACATATCATTATGATGACGCATTGGCTCGTCTATAGCGCATGGAGGAACTTTCCATGTACACAATTTTGCTAGTAGTTTACCAGTATGGCACAGCCCATCCATCCCTTCATCCGTACGTCTATTTATTCTCTACATCTTTATTTGGACCGTGGTTTCAAGACGTAAGTGTATGATCATGACATTGGTATGTGCATACAACTTAGAGAGAAGGTGTGCAGCTATTAAAACTTGGGTAGTCTGGTCATATGTCCGGTTACCCACTATATGTTTGTCCGAGCCATAATTGTATGACTTTCCTGTGAGGTAATGAGTCGGAAGTCGGAATAATAAGTCGGAAGATTTTCCATGGACAATTTTCCGAGCTTCCGAGTGGACAATTTTCCAGAAAGTTACCCAGACATCTTTTCCCGGAATATTTTCCAGTTTTTATCTGAAACTTAATTTCCCATCACATTGCGCAAATTGTATTATTTTTTCTTAGAATCACGTTTAACGTAAAGTAATTAATAGAAAAATTGCACCAACAACATGTGTTATGTTAATACTAATACGGCAACGAGTCCAATACGTGTTGGGAACTAAAAGAGTTAATCATATTGAATTGTAGAACTATGTGTAACCTACTTTTCCTGCATTTACGTATGATTAAACCTAAGAATGTATGTTTACACCAAGGTTGATAAATTACTATTGTGTTGAATATTTTGAAACTAATTTGATTAGGAGCTGTTGTTGCAGCAACAGCTTCCAGTCAAATTAGTTTCAAAATATTCACCAGTTTGCCTGTATCATTGTCTTGAAATTCGGTTTTCTGGGACTGTATCATTTAAAGGGTTAACAAGAGGCCCAAAGGCCCGTAGTGCGCACCAGGACCATTAGCATTTGAACCATTTGCATTTAAATATATATGATGGATACTTTTCGGAAAATCCAAGATGGCCAGGCACAAAATTTACCAATCAAAATTCTGAATAGAAATTCTAGTCTACCTTGATAGCATCACTATGGCCAAATGTGTTTCAAATATGTCAAGAAACTAAGGAGAAGCAGTATTTTGACAATTTCTGGTACATTTTTCATAAAATCTAAGATTTTCACCCAACAAATTGATCAATCAAAAGTCTGAATAGATTTTCTAGAGCTTACCACCATAAAACCCATTGGAGAGATGTTTTTGAAAATATGTCAAGCAGCTAAAGAGGTGTAGCAATTTGCCAATTGCCGGTGAATTATTGATACAATCCCAGATTTTCATGCAACAAATTGATGAATCAAAATTCTGATTGGAGGTCCTAGAGCATACGACCATAGGGTCCTTTCAGTCAAATGTATTTGAAATCGCTCAGAATGGGAAGGAGAAGAAGCAATTTGACAATTTCCGGTAAATTTGTAATACAATCTAAGATTTTGACCCAAAAAATTGAGGAATCAAAATTGTGAATGGAAGTTCTGGAGCCTATGCCGATAGGGTCCTTTCAACCAAATGTGCTTGAAATCGCTCAGAATTGTAAGGTGAAGAAGTAATTTGACAATTTCCGGTAAATTTTTAATAAAATCTAAGATTTTGGCCCAAAAATTGAGGAATCAAAATTCCGAATGGAGGTTCTGGAGCCTACGACTATACGGTACTTTTAGGCAAATTTGGTTGAAATCTCCCACGCAGTTAATAAGGAGTAGCGTTTTAAAGCAAAGGTTAACGGACGACGGCCGGCCGCCATGGCATAAGCTCATTTGGTCTTTCATGCCAGGTGAGCTAATAATGCTTACAGGGCCTACATGTAAGACAGCAACAACTTTCAGTCAAATTGATTTCAAAATGCACACCAGTCTTTCTTCTACCATTTCTTTAAAACTGGATTTCTGACCACCAGCTTTCATTCCACCAGCTCTTTAACCATTTACATTTATCACTAAATATTTTGTAATTTTGATATGCATAATGCACATGCTGTCGTTTGTTCACTGATTTGAAAAGAATAATTCTAATTAACAATTTAACTCGTTTCCTTTAAACAAATACGAAAAACTACATCTAAGACATAAGTGAAAAATTTTCTGATTTTTCAGGAAACTGTTCCGGAAAATATTTATGAGTATCCATCAGTTTACTGACATGCATCGTGAGCTCAGCCATGTCAGCTGACTAAGCTATAGTGATCACACGTCATCTGGCACTGAGCCATCTTAAACAAGTGGCATGTTTTGTTATTTCTGGATGGATTGAAACAAACCTTGTGTCAAAATGGCCATATTAACATCTAATATATGCGTTCATACTCCAGAGTTATCACCCTTTAATATGTTCAACAGTATGAGATACAATGGAGAAAGATATTTCGTTAGTGCACTTTTCTTCATATTTAGAGCTATTAAGTCGTAACTCGGTGGGTGGCTACATCAGAAATTTAGCCCACCTGATCTGAAAAGCTAGACGTCGTCTTATTATGCTAGCTACTTCTTATCAATGATCTGATTTTAACCAAATTTGGTTCAATGGATCTTATTTTGCTATTGGTAACATTTTCGGCGGTCATCTAGGATTTCCAAAAGTTCTCAGGAAATCACTAAGGAATGCTCCTGGTCAGTCTGACCTAGGTTCCAGATAATATAGGACAATGGTAAAATTTGGAACAAAAGGTCAAAGTCAAAGATATCCTAATTAAGGTAAATTATT
Organism: Chaetoderma sp. LZ-2023a; assembly: GCA_034401795.1. Taxonomy (NCBI): domain Eukaryota; kingdom Metazoa; phylum Mollusca; class Caudofoveata; order Chaetodermatida; family Chaetodermatidae; genus Chaetoderma; species Chaetoderma sp. LZ-2023a. Next base: position 269,705,555 of record CM067369.1, on the reverse strand, counting down.
TTCTCTGAAAACAGAAAAATAGTTTTCATAGATAACTTTACAGTGAGTTGTGTTACACATTGTAGTTATGCGAAATACAGAGTACGGTACATGCGTATTTCATGATACTAATAACTGTTGCATTAACTAATATGGTCTCACCATAATAATACAATACAGTTTAATATGTTAATAGCCAAGTCAGCCTTTGCCATTTACAGTTCGAGCATAGACATTTAAAAATGTGTTGATTGAAGTCAGCCATGCCACTGATACATTTCACAATGTCTTACTGCACAGCTCGGTAAATCTTAAGTTATGTCAATTTCAATGTGACAATGTACACATACGCTATGCGTCTCCTAGATATGTGCTCGGCCATTCGGATTGAGCTTTTGTTTCTTGGTTATTTTTAACAATTTATTTCTAATGAAGATATCTTTTCAGTTCAGCATCCAGGTGAACATTATGGCCATGGATCCATCTATTATTTATTGTATACAAATAGTGTGGAATTATGTCGACTGGCAGATGTTGCTCCCATAAGACAAACTATTCTTTAGATTAATATCCCTTGTTATCACTCATCCAATTCTACATCATTATACACGTCATAATGGCGGGTAGGAGTTGACATAATGTGTATGCTATATAGCATCATTTAAAACTGGTATTTCGAATGGTTACACTATATTATCATAAAATGTAATCAAGAAACATTATCTTCACATTTATCTAAATGTATAATTGTTTCAAAAGCTATGGAAGGTCTTGATTTAAATATTTAGGTATATCCTTTAACTCACCAATTGGTCATCTTTCTTTAGGAATCCTATAAAAGACACCACGGTATATATTTTGCAAATTTTGTCTTCTTCTTTTCGATCGCTGGTATCACACATGGAGAGCCGTCCTCAAGATGAAATATGTGCTTTTCTGCAGTTCTTCCACAGGCCCATACAGCTTTTCAAGAAAAGAGGTTGACAAAGGCCAGATGGTTAACGGATGATAACTCCGTTACCGTTTGTCGGATCGCATTTCAAGTTCACAGGACTAGGGCTTTGGAAGCAACCTATCGAAATCGACAATGATCCGAAATCCAAGACGGCTGCCAGCCACTGGCGGCCATCTTGAATATTGGTTTCCGGATGATAACTCCGTTACCATTTATCAGATCGCTTTGAAACTTCATGGAGTGGTTGGACTCGATATGGGGAAGAAACATATCAACATTGACAATGATCGGAAATCAAAGATGGCTGCCAGCCACCGATGACCATCTTGAAAATTGGTTTCCGGATGATAACTCTGTTACCGTTTTTTCGGCTCACTTTGAAGCTTTATGGAGTGGTTGGACTAGGTTTGGGGAAGAAACCTATTGAAATTGACGATGATCCGAAATCCAAGCTGCCCGCCAGCTACCGGTGGCCATCTTGAAAATTGGTATCCAGATGATAACTGTTATCGTTTATCAGATCGCTATGACAATTCATAGAGTGATTCGACTACCTCTGGGGAAGAAACCTATCGAATTTGACAATGATTCGATATCCAAGATGGCCACCATCCACCAGTGGCCATCTTGAAAATTGGTTTCCAGATGATAACTTTGTTGCCTTGTATCGGATCACGGGCTGCAATCTTGAAAATTGGTTTCTGGATGATATCACCGTTACCATTTATCGGATCACACCATCTGGTCGTTGAAATATGTCTGGTGAAGAAATGTATCGAAATTTAGGATAATCCGAAATCCATATGGCCGCCAGTCAGCGGCGGCCACCATGGAAATTGATTCCGGACGATACCTCCTTAACCGTTTAACGAATCACTGTGGCACTTCATAAGGATAACTGGTCTGTGGCTGAGGAAGAAATACATATTTTCTGAAAGCCCTCATTCATTGATTTGCGCAGTTTGCAGAACTCTTGTTGGATTAGGTAATTGTAGGTTTGTTTGACCGACAGATAGTCATTAGTCAACTATAGTAAACTACTGTTCGCGAGTTGAACGATGCTGTATTCTGTTGTGGCCATCAATACTAAATCTATCGTCAAGTAAACCTTTGAATTACAGCTCAAATGTTACAATTTTAGCCACCCCAACAGCAACGTAGATATGAATGTGTGTTTTTGAATGGCATATGCCTTTATTTAATCAATATAGTACCTAGTCCTCTTCTTAATCGAGGTATTTCATCGATAGTCGATTATTTTTCCTGCCTATTATTTAATCGAGTGTAAAATAAAATAATTGAAAGGTCGATTTAATAGAGTAAAAATCGAGTATTTATTTTAATCAGGCATGACTTAGTGTTTAGCTTTGTACTACCGCGTATGCATCTGTGGATTGATCGCTATAGCAAGGTAGTGGTATAAACATCTATCCCTGACCTTCAATCCTGCATCTCCCGAGTCATAATCTATGCACGTGAATGTTTATATTAGTAATTACTTTATGTCAGAGATCGCAAACGTCTGACTGCTACAGTTTATGGAACAATATCTGAAGGCTATAGGCTGGTTGGTGGCCATTCTGCCAAAAATTAAACAAAGTAATTACTGTTTATTCATAGTAAATTCACAAAATCTCTATGTACATTTTCACAAACTCTGCCGAATGTTTTGCAACTAGTTTGACTTAGTTAAATGATTCTTAAACTATTCAATATTTCTAATGCTGGAAAAATAGGGAAACGCCATAGATACACTACGGGATAAAACTATAATATGGCCATTTCGCGAGAAAGTGCCAGAAATTGACTTACTGTTTTTCGTAGTAAATTCACACATTTTCGATACAATTTTCGAAAATGTCTGCCGCTTGTTTTGGAACTAATTTGACTGGTGGTGTCTAAGGCTGCAACAACCCACAGTCAAATGATTTTCAAAATTGTCAGCTTTTCCGACGCTGGAAACTAGGGAAATATCGTAGATAGGACGAGCTCTATATAATTAAAAGTTAATCTAATGTTAAAATTAAATTGGTGCCTTTTTACTGGCTTGAAAATCTGGGCATATGCGCCAGAATCTTAAAACCATTATACAATGGAAATGATGGACAGTAGATTCCAAATTGACTTCATTATACTGGGCAGGGTTGTTCACCGCATTCAGCCAATCAGATGACTGGTTGATATAGTTTGTTCTATTGAGCTTCTTGTGGTCATTTCATAGGCCTACTTAGTTGTGGTCATCTAAACCTAACTAGGAACCAATTTACGAAATTGCGTATTCTGTTATTTTTCTACAAAATCAGTTTTTAGCAATTTATTTATACTTGTATTTAATTATCTATTAATCATTATTAGCTCACCTGGCCTGAAAGGCCACGTGAACTTATGTTGTGGCGACCATCCATCGTGTGTCCATCCGTCATCCATCTGCCAACTTTTCCTTTAAACGACTTCTTCTCAAGAACCACTGTGACGATTGTAATTATATTTGGCAGGAAGCATCCTTAGGGCATAGGGATCCAAGTTTGTTCAAATGGCACCAATCGGCCAATTTGGCCGGCGGCCATCTTGGATTTCGACCGGTTTTTGGAAACGTCTTTAAAAATCTTCTTCGAAACCACTTGAGGAATCGATTCAAAACTCATGAAACATCATCTAGGGAAAGCAGTAAGCCAAGTTTGTTAAAAATGACTTGATTGACCTAATGGTTCGGTGGCCATCGTGGATGACCTAGTTTTCCAAAAAAAAAGACTTCTCCAGAACTGCTGAAGGGATCAGGCTAAAATTTGGGAGATATAATCAGGGACTAAGGGCCATTAACGTTTGTTGATCCGTCAAATTTGCCATTTTCGAAACCGTCGGATAAACTGTTTGGCGGCCATCTTGTATTATTTTCCTGCCAAATGGCGCCCATACTAAAGCAATGGGAAATTTGTAATGTCTTCTTCTGGAGGACTGCTACGCCAATTCCAATTATATTTAGCAGGAAGCAACCTTATGGCATATTGATCCAAGTTTGTTCAAATGAAGCCGATTGGCTAATGTGGTCGGGGGGGCATCTTGGATTTCGGCCGGTTTTAGGAAATGTCTTTACAAATCTCCGAAATCGCTTGGGGAATCGATTCAAAACTTATGAAACATCATCTAGGGAAAGACGTAAGCCACGTTTGCTCAAGACAATTTGATTGACAGAATGTTTCGGCGGCCATCTTTGATGACCTCGTTTTCCCGAAAACGACTTATCCATAACCGCTGAAGAGATCAGGCCGAAATTTGGGAGATATGATCAGGGACTAAGGGCCATTAAAGTTTGTTCAAGAGAAGTTGCTCCGTCCAAAAAACATGGCCGCCTTGGGCCAATCTATGTGTAGCCTGTTTGGCGGCCATATTGGGTTTTTTTTTTATTTGATGGATTTTCTGCCAAAATTGGTTCTATATATGTTTTTGGGTATTCGGGGCTCAAATATGCGATTTTGTAAATTGTCGGATAAACAGTTTGACGGCCATCTTGGATAATTTCCTCGTCAAAAGCTCCTATTCTAAAGCAATGGGAAATTTGAAATGTCTTCTCGAGAACTACTAAGCCGATTTCAATTATGTTTGGCAGGAAGCATCCTTAGGGCATAGGGATCCAAGTTTGTTCAAACGAACTCTGATCGGCCAATTTTCCCGGAAGCCATTTTGGATTTCGGCCTATTTCAGGAAATGTCTTTAAAACTCTCCAAAACCGCTTGGGGAATCTTTATCTAGGCCAAGAGGTAAGCCAAGTTTGTTCAAGAGGACTTGATTGACCAAATGGTTCGACGACCATCTTGGATGATCTAATTTTCCAGAAAACGACTCCTCTAGAACCGCTGAAGGGATCAGGTCGAAATTTGGGCGGTATGATTAAGAATTAAGGGCTATTAAAATTGTTCAAGAGAAGTTGATCCATCACAGAAAAACCTTGGTACCATGGGCCAATCAAAATGTAGCGTGTTTGACGGCCATATTGCACTTGAAAAAATGTCCACACACTCATTTAAACGACTACTAAACCACCCACCAACAATTTTGACAAAAATTGATGGTGCTTCAGGTGAGCGACACAGGCCCCTTGGGCCTCTTGCTATTATTATTATTAAATTTAAGAAAGCTATACTCTCTCTCTCTCTCTCTCTCTCTCTCTCTCTTTCTCTCTCTCTCTCTCTCTCTCTCTCTCTCTCTCTCTCTCTCTCTCTCTCTCTCTCTGCACAGCACATTGCGACCACCACAGTTCCAAGAAAAAATAATCGATTATCTGATTAAATGATTATTTTCCAGACATCATAATCGATTATGTATTTCCATAATCGAACATCCGTCCCTATTGTTAGTACCTGCGTAATTGTATACCAAACCCTACCGGCGGTAGGCCGTTTCATCTTTGACAATGTCTAGCCCCAGTTATCTTGACTTGTCACATTGCACCAGTTTATGCTGTTGGGAATTTGGACTTACGATTTAATCGAAAATACAACTTTTTTTAACTCAAAGCAAAAATCGTGCAAGCCTACTTAATTGCAATTAGAAAATACTTAAAATTGTAATACAGTTATTAGTCCCACTACTTAGTTAATTAAATTTAAGTAGAAGTTGTGAAGCCTATTTAGTGAAGCAATCATTCAATACACCATTTCATAATTGCATGTGCACCTGTTGCGGAAATTCGTATTTCACAATTTCAAAAAAAAAATAAATAAATACAACAGATCTGGTGTAAATAAAATACATCTGGTTTAAATCAAAACAATCTGAGGCTTTAAATTTGTAAAAATCGGTAACCATAGTTCTATAGCTTCTGGAAAGTTACTGGAGCTGAATTATCATAAATGGCTATTCTACGTTTACAAATGTTGCTAATTTCCGTCCAGACAATCAACTTGATGAACACAGCTTGCCTAAAACCATTCATAGTCAGGTTTTATTGTATATCAACCCAACCCAGCCCACAGTTTCACAAATATACATGGAGAATAGTATAGATATAGCATAGGATTGTTATCCTCATTGACTAAATATAATAGAACCACCCATGTTGAATAAATAATACATGCTACACATGTGTTTATGTTATATTGGATTTGCTTTTGAACTTATAAATACAGCGGAACCTGGCTCTTTTCTTTGATGCATTGCCTCAATATGTGTACTTGTATTACCATATACTAGCCAGAACATAATATATCGAGGAAAAGCAAAATGAGCCTATAACACACAGCCAAAGACAGATGATTTGGCACACAACCCTAGTTCTAGGTAGCGTATCTTTTGAATAATAAACGGGTGTTGCCCATAAACTGTCTCCATAGCCGCAGTATTTTAATCAACAATGCACACTTTAAATCATTACACTGCTACAGAAGGATGCTGCAATGATGTTTGAATATGAACTCGGCATATAAATGAGTATTATTCAATGATAGTGTATCTGTCTTGTGTCAGTAAACCCCTTTTCTCACAAATAAATTACCATCACCTCCAGAATATAATATATACTAATGCCTCACTAGAATATGTGGCTGATTATATTGTGATTGGAATCGTAATGTGTGTGCGTGCACGTATGTGTGCGCATGTGTGCGCATGCGCACGTGTATGTGTGCATGTGTCAGTCGAAATGCGTGTGTCAGAGACTGCTTGCATGTCTACCGGCTAATGTTTCCATCGCACACATTCGCAAGAAAAGAGAACAAACGGCACACCAGTTGTTCAGTGTATCGAGATAAAATGTATTGTCCGTCCCAGATCTCACGGAATGTTGATCCTGCAATTGAATTCTTCGGTGGACACTCTGGGCATGAACTTTCTTCTGGCACCAGCCCTTCCCTAATGCGACTGATGCAATGGAGATGAAAGTATGATGCACGGCAGATATATATGTTACTCGCTTATCCATGTTAAACTCTGGTTAGCACCGTTTGGTCTGCAGCATTACGAGTGTTACTGCGTCTCTGGTAGATCTGGCCATGCCAGAGTTAATTGTTATTGTTACTGTTCTAAGAGGAGCAACTCTTCACTCAGTAGCTCCAGCTGTGAACGGGTTCCGCAACACAGACTGTCTAATATGGCAGACTGTGCATGCGGGTGAGGACAATATCAAGGGCATGGCTAAACGAACAGGTAAATATAAGGTGTGACCTGGCGGTGATCATGTCTATACGCATTGGTATTGGTAATGCATTGTTATAGCATGGTATAGCTGTCAGACTTAACTCGCCTATGATTTACCCTTGCGCGCGTTAGTTAGATCAGCGGAGGTACATATGGCTCTTTCATTTTTAAACTCAAAGTGAAATATTAATTACACAGACACCTTATTAAATTGTCAACTCGAGTAAATATAGCTCTGCAAATTGAGCTGCTGGAATATAAATATTATAAATGTAACCCTCCCCTAAATAAATATATTAATTGACAGAGAGTTAAATGGAACATGTACAGGACACATTAATATTAAATCAAATATCGGCATCATGTGATATCTGATCTGTTTTATTGAATAGGCGATTGCGATTCCACGATACGATACACTATATTTGACATGGAGAGATACCAGGAGCCGGATTTGCGGTGTCACTTTCAATGAAGTACATTCACTGTATATACATACACACATATATATAATTTTGTGTCCACGATTTCATTTGGCATAATGCATAAACAATTGTTTTGAATGAAAGCGGAGATCACCTTGTACTTTATAACACCAGAATTTCCCGAAAGCAAATAACGCTCCTTTAATCTCCCCAATAGCAGAGTCCGTGGATCCATTTCTAGCAGTGGCCCGTTCATTTCTGTCTAAGCTCCATAGTCAGCACCACGCCCAGTCAAATTAGTTTCAAAGTATTCAACAACATAGTTGTATAGTTTTCTTGAAATTCGGATTCTGCAAATTCAGGATTCGAGGTATATACTTTGATTCTAATACAAACTATTCAACAGAATGTGTATTAAACAGTAATTGTCCATGCAGCAGCTAAATCACTATGTATTGTGACGTCGGACTACATGTGACGCAATTAAGTGTGACGTCATACGCTTGATTGAGAGATCGGATCCCTACCTTGAGTTCTAATGTTTCGAAACTTTCAGTAATAGTCAAAATCGATATGTAGAAATGTGTCTTCTGTAGCCATTCCGTGTGCGGATTACTCAGGTATGTGTAGTAAAGGCGTGCCCCGACTAAGAAATACCTTGGGTATTTCGGGTTCAATCAGGTTAGCTAATCAATAGTTGGGCATCATTAGAGTTCACTGACATATTCACGCATTGATTCACGCATTGATTTAGCATGGGCCGAGATTACAAACAGCAACGAGACAAGTATCCCGGTATAAGAAGAATGGCCAACTACCGCAGAATGGCGCCAGGCTTGGCTATGGGTCTAGATACGGGTATTCATTCTCAAAGCAAACTTCTTATATGGCCATTATGACGGGAGTAATCAGACAGTTAGGTTTTCATTTTTGTAAAGTTAAACAAATGTTTGGATGTCTAAATTCTCTGTGTCTTAAACACCGTTCGAAATGTAGCCGGTTTCGCGCCAGAGTGAATGTATTATCCGTCACGTTAATATATCACATAGATATCCCGCATAGATGCATGCTATGAGCTCTCCCATATCGGCTATATTTTCTGGTGATATTGAGCAGTCATGTACTTCATTTAGTTTTGGATTTGCATTATATCTTCCAATACGAATGTCTGGATGAATGGTCTTAGCACAATGCGCCCATGTCGCGAGTAATCAATATCTAGTCATATTCCTCATAAAATGGATATTGATTAAGATAGTGTCGCCACTGGATCATACATTAAGTATTAACTATGACCATGACACCCAGGCGACATCGTCATGGGCCCCGCTCATGCTATGGAGACACATGCGTTAGGTAACTTTACAAGGTCGAGTTATCTTAGACCTGTAGCTACTATTATCCATACATTCGAGATTGAGCGAGAATGGGATGCAGGATGTATGCTGCACGCCAAGTGCATGTGTGCATGAAGAGTTGACCCGTTTGTCTCCTGGTGTGTCTGTCTGTCTGTTTGTCGTTGTTCAATCGTGGCTAAGTTTTTGCTTTAGCTCAACTCATGCTTCGTTATATCTAGAAGATTGAGCACAATGATATTGCGTTTATGAAGTCAAAGGTCAAAATCTCTGTGAATTTGGTATTTAACTCTATTGTTTATGGCTATAAAACATTTTGCTTTAGCTCATCATATAATCGTTTATATTGATATTGGCATAGATTCACCGGCATTGGGACTAAACTTGGTCACATGCTTCTTCCTATCAATGGGAGCACAATGATATTGATGTCTCGGGGTAAAAGTGCAATGTCACTGTGAATCCGGTTTTAAACCCTATATTACGGTTAAGTTTCCAGCTTATATCGGCATGTATGATAACTGTATTCCGTGGCTGTATTAGTAGAAATATCCTACAGCTGCAATCATTCCTTATTCGCATGTGCCCCCTGTGTCGTGTTCCCAGCCGAAATCCATAGCTTCCAAAGGTCCATTCGTGATTTGAGTGTACTGAGTCCTTCTTGCTTAGGGTCACCTCGTAGCATGCTTATCAAAGTTATGCAATGAGGTCCTCTCCTGGCTTTGTCTTTGCTGGCTCCGAGTAGGCGAATTCCATGGCTCTCTGTGCCAGTGTCTTTTCTGGCATCCTTCGCACATGGCTAAACATGGACCATCATTGCTGGATGACTCTTACAGACAGCAGCAACGTATTACACAGCTTGCATAGTATCGGTTTCCAGTGAGTGTGCGTATGCGTTTGCGGTAGCAGACACCAGATTTGTCTAGAGCTGCCGTTGGAGCTGACCAAAGGGAACTCACGATCCGAGTTAACAGCCATGGAACAAGATTCGCCATTGCCTTTCTCAAGACATAAATTGGAGACTGCTGTATTTTCCTTCGGTAGGACAATCAGACATGATTTCTGGCAATCGAGATGCAACACAAATGGGGCGGAAATTCTAGAAACACCCATACATCTTCTTTGAAGAATGATTTAATAGATAGATATCGCTGTTTGGGACTTTCAGCAAGAAGTTATGTAGGTTCTGTATATCTATGCCAAGCGTCATCTAGTTCAAGAACATCGCCACAGATTAAGGCCAACTTCAATTCTTGTACATCAGTTTGTATAGAATGAGAGTCGCCATCAGTGTGATATATACTCCCTCCATAAGGGAGGAGGACTAACATTTCAGGTGGTATTTAGCCATCAGAGGGGGCGAGGTCAGTGGTACACGTAAGTCACTGTAAAAGTTCAGGATTTGTATTTACGCCAGCCAAAATTATGTTTGATATTTCAGGTGTTTGAACCTTCCGTAAAACTGAACCATGCTCATTTTTCTGATAGAATATGCACATGAGCCAATCGATTTTACTGATAGATCTTCGAGACGGAGGTCTCGATCATTGTTCATCTGCTGTTGACGAGGATGCGTCTTCAGATACGGTGGACTTTTGTAGTCGTGATATCCTTTGGTCACTTTTAAACGCTGAATAACAGTCTTTATGCCAAAGCATATTGACTGTCCAGTCAGCAAAAACTCGTAGTCGCTAAATCACGCAGTTTCGGTCACTTTGCCACAACAGTTTGTACACGTTGTTTATCACTTTGTGTACCCTCTCGTAAAAGACTATCCTTAAGGAATTGACAGAAAATGCATTTTGCTAAATCGGTGTTCATCATTTGTTTTCTTTTAAGCTTCCATCGTGTCTTTTATTAATTACGTAATGCATACTAGCTAAAGCATACTGAGTACTTAATTAGCCGGCCTTCTGCAGACGATTCTGTTTCCATTTTACTTATTGCACACTTTCTAAATTTACCACGGTCCATTTATTTTGTTTACAAGAAAACTCAATTTGAAGATTTAAAGTCATTCATAGTAGAACTAGATTATTAGACAACAATTATCGGTACCAATATTATTTATTTTTTAAAAGAGTTGGCGCCAATGTAAAACAATACTTATAAAACACTGTTCAACAAATGTTGCGGTCGCGGCCTATTTTGGACCCCTAAATGATGGCAGGGCAAAAGAAAAGATGTCATCCGGCCTCAAGATGTTGCCGATATATAACGCGCATAGTATGGACGACACGTTGTACTAGATTGTGCCTGTCATTTTGAATGGTGCCACTCCACTAGATTGGTTATCAAAAGATGCAATGATGTCCTGCTGGCAGCTCAAGCTGATTCGGGATGGCCACCTAATGGGCACTGTGCTTTCCGAACCATGAGCGTGATGCTGGTTACATAGAGATAATGCATACCATGTGTTCTATTAACTACGCCGCTAACCCAGATTAATACTACGAACATATCACACGGTGAACTAGTTAGTATCAAGCAGCTGGCGTAGGATGAATCATAATACTCAACGCAATCCTACACTTTGTGTACAGTATTACTCCAGGCAGACAATAGGTGACCAGCGCGCATATTCATTTTAATAAACTATCTAATAAAAATAAAAATATCGTTTTCAAATTGATAATGCATACGATGTCAGTTAAAGTAATAGTACATTTTTTCGCAAAAAAAGTGAGTGCCACTTTTTCTGAAACACATCTTTCCAACCCATATAACATAGATTATATATACCGGTAACCTGTTGAATCATTTGGAACTAATTTGACTGGAGCAGCTGTTGTCTATATCAGTGACAACTTCCAGTTAAATCGGTTTCAAACTATTTAACACAATGTGTATTAACACTCGAAAAAGCTGTATTTAATTCAGACACCTATCTGGACTTTTCCCACAACTGGACGATCCAACCGAATTTGCTCATGACGTCACATGGCGCATGATATATTGTTTCCCTATGACGTCATATCCAGTAGTGACAATTTGGATATATATCTAAAATCGAATTCTCAGTAATTCTCAAATCACTGGACGCCATTCTACAGTCTGCATGTATTTTGGAATGAAATAAACCGAACACGATTGCCATATTATAGCCTTGAACACATCTTTAATACATCTTTGCTATTAACATTTAATTATATTCAGGCAAAGAGATATTTGACGTACAACCAGCTAAATTATTTAGCACCCATTACGGTCCCACAATCGGCTTGCGAGTACCGAACACACACTTGGTATTGTCAGTACCGTAGCGCCTCTAGTGATAGCTTATTTAGAGCTAGCTAGCACAGCCCGCTAGCGCAAAATAAACCTATTCGGAATACATTGATTAGACGAATATCTCGTTTAGTTCGTATGACCAGCTGTGATAGTTTATGGATAATGCACTTACTTTTCACGACCAACGTTGCAATGTGTGTATCTCTTGACCAGAGCAATATCCTACAGTGCGAGGTAGAAATTGAGGTATGACATAACAATGTCTTTCAAACCAATTATGTTCAAAATATTCAACAGAACATTTCATTTATTGTCTTCGAATTAGCACTAAATAATATGCTCCTGTTTTTGTTTTGGAACACTGTTTGGTTATTTCTGACCAGGAATGTACTTTGGCCCACACTTTGAAGATACTCCTATTTCACATGCTTGAGCGAACAGTTAATTTCGCAATTTGACATTAGAGGTTTCACCCACTGGGCGAGGTTTGTTATCTTCACACCGGGCATGTTGCTGGAATTGAAGAACATATGGTCTTGATGTATTAGATGCCTGTGACATATCAATTTCTATCCTGTAGACATCCCAATGCTTTGCTATAACTGCAGGTACGGCACAGCTGCTCACTCTTATACAACCAGAAAATCTCTCAATTTCCTTTCCTACGAGATACGCCCACATTTAATCAAAGCTGATCATGACCACAATTTAGATCTGTTTGGTGAGATCAGGTGTGAGTAGACATGTCGTGCGCCTTCTCCCACGCCATGTATATGTATGTGATGTTCAAACACCTGTTGATATTACTGGTGTACATTTCCATTAACCAAATTCCACACGTGCAATTACATTAGTCAAGCAACTACATAGAAGTCGTGATAAATGACACACTCTATGTATATCGTCAATTATGGTATGCTAAACTCATACTCTATGACAACTTACATAATATAGACCGCACGATGTTGAATGCATAACTATTCAATACATGGAGCATATGAAAATGTGGTCGTAGTGCTTTGCTCAATATTGGATACCGCGGCGCGCGCGCACGCACGCACGCACGCACGCACGCACGCATGCAGCTCAGCATACACGTGCGTGCACCGGAACACTAGAAGGCAGATGCGCATGAACGCAAACAGGTGCACACGTGAGCATACAGGCACGCACGTATGCACGCACAACACGCACACATGTATGCACATACACATTGTGCACACAATTTAACATTGCAAGCTAACTCGGAATGAGAACTCATGCCAGATTGACTGGGAACCGAGCCAAAGAATGTTGTTTTAAGTATCGCCAGCCAGACCTCAACTGTTCTGGACAATAATTACCTGTCTGGTGACATTTTATCGGCATGCAGCTGTGAAGAATTGTGGATGACACCACGCCTTAGAACTCACGATGCCTAAGCATGGTTACCTAGCCATGTTAATGTTAGTTTATACGACCAAATAGAGTGTATGAATTGTTGTGCGACAGATAGGCATTAGTACATGTCGCCAAACAAATCATGCACTGGGTCCATGTTCCTGAAGGTAGCGATATCGTTACACCCATTGATTTAGTATGGTGTAACGATATCGCCAACATAACGAGAGCTTCGGGAACATGGGCCCTGGTTGGGTGCTGTCGCTACCTAAGACAAATTAGTTTCAAAATATTTAACAGCTTGTTTATTATATAGCAAAGCCAGTCAATATGTGCAACGTGTCAGTCTCTTAAGCATTTACGGCGGAGCAAATCTAGTCCGCCATGCTGTAGTCGAGTATGACGTCATCATACGCGTCACGTAGTTATTTACGGCGTCATAAGGTGGACGGATAAATGGGAGAGGTTCGTTGTGTAACATCAGATGTTCACGTTGTTTTTGTCTGATCACGCACATGGTGTTTTCAAGGTGTTGATATATCAGAAAATAGATAAATTTACATTTGTCACCATCGCCGATCACAATTAGTTTGCATTGAACTGTTTTGCAGTGGCGGTTCTCTGATATTATGTCAGTCGGGTATCTGCTGGATACATGTCGGATGTATCAGGATCTTATGCCATGTGCGGTTGAGTATTACTGAAATAACTACCAGTCGCTATGACTCGTCCTATATTAAACTCCAGCGCTGGATCGCAGGTGATATGCATAGTCGCAAGCATGGTTTGACCCCATATGAGTTCATCTCAGTGGCGGCTTTAGATTGCGCATCTTGATGCATAAATACAGGTGCAACAACTGATGGTATGCGCCCACAATTAGCCCCGCTACGTAACTGAACAATTGTGTGGCCTCTCCTATGCTCGGATTTGAGTCCATGTCGCAATAGTCTTAGACCATCCTTAAGCAGGATTTTAAGATATATCATATGGCTCCGAGTAGGACGACTTCCAAGGCTCTCTGTGCTGTGCTGTATTCCCAATGACGTAGCATGCAGCAATGCCAGCAGTTGTGCAAGGCAGTGAGCGCAGAATGTTCTTTTTCCTGCATGGTTTGCTTCCAGGAAGCCGATCATCATTTTCTTTAGTGTCATGCTTTGTAGAGTGGTATATGTAGGTGAACTATGATGGGTGACGTCACAGTATAAGTGTGGCGTCAGCATATTCATGATTTAATTAATTTAGGGAATATGGATATGATGGGTTAATCCAGTATTATCATCTATTCCCGCTCCACTGTCCATGTATTCCATACCTATGAGCATGAAATAAACGTATGATCGGATAGTTCCCAATTCATATGCTAACTAGGCTCCTGGCTGCAACTGATTACCACAGAGTATAAACATGTACGATCTGTCCTAGCGGCCTAAGTCCATCCCACTATGTAACCAGGTTTCAAAATATTCTATAAGTAAATGTGCATACTTATTATTGAAATACTTCTTTAAATGGATTGAATATTTGTTTCATTTTGTTGTTATTACGGCATTTGCCCAAGTTCAAATAAACAACAATCATTTGATAAACACCATCGACACTTAATTTCTAGTTCCAAGGCCTGAGTAGCCAATCAACCAATTCATAACGTAAGTTCTAGATTGGTTGAGTGGTTCATTAGTCTTTTGAACTACCCAATACATCTCATTATTATTATTATTATCTTACCGACTAGCGGTCAACTCGCTATGAAAATCCCATTGAATGTGTAATACATAATCCTTGAATTAAAGTATGCATTCAAATCGGTTATAAGTTTGCTATGCTATTTGGTGATTGCCTATTTAATAAATTGACCCTTAATGAAAACCAAGGGCTGATTGATTAAAATTTCAATCATCAAATTTCCAAAAATTATTTTCTTTCCGCGTATTTACGTATTAATGTATTCAGTTTCTATATCCATGCTTATAACGCATCACTGGCGCTTTTAAAATATAATAAATATAGCGTTAGGTCACTACTCCATTCGTACTATATCAATATCAATTCATTTACTGTTTTGTATCATCTATGCAATGAATGAATGATTAAATTATTGTTTTTGTTTTCATAGTTTCATTTACAGAGTGTTCTCTACCGCATGTGGATTAACCATCAATTAGTATCATTCCCAGATAGACGGATTTTCTGGTTCTGGCAAAGAAATGTAAACCGCTCGTGTCTTTTGAAAGCGAGAATGGAACTGTTTAACCTTAACTGTTAGAATTTGAATCGATGTATATCTGAACTGATCGGCCGTAACTTTGCTCATTACGATTTCAACGTCATTAGATAGATCAACGATATTATTGTGGTCGGTTAATGAGTAGCTTTGTCGTGACTGAGCAATGCGCAACTTTGACCAAGTCAGACATATTTGAATTTTGATCATAACCTAGATCACTGGTATATTGATACTATCGATCGGGTTCGGTAAAAAAGCAGAGACATGTGAGCTTTAAGTTTAATCCAGAAAGATCAGTATCATTGTTTGCCATTATTCAATCCCAATAATCTAATTTGAGCTACAGCCATATCCATACCCTGTCCTCCTGTCTGCTCAACTTCTTTCATTAAATCCGGAATCCTTTGCATTGATTCGAAATCCTTCCTATGCCACGTAGATCTGGTGTCCTGATATCATAAAATAGACAGCGGTAATATCTCCGTAATTCTTGGTCCACTGATACTAAACATTCGAGCCATTTAATTTACACCACTTTGGGCGATTTCCTGTTAATTTGAAACTTCTTATCCGGTCATCAATAAATTTGGTACTTATCATTGCCAGGCTGTTGAGGTCATAGAGGTCAAAGTAACACCTGGGTTGACCTGCTCGCCCAAACACCATAGACTGTTGAGCTGCATAACCCCTATATTTGCTTCCATAGCATAACCATACTTTCTAGGTCATGACCTTGAAATAACCTTAGGGTCAGATTTGACATATTTGACCTCGATAACTCGACATTCTTATGATAGAACTCTGTTTTGGATTCATTCATAAAGAATGTATAGTTTGCTTGCAGCTATTGAGAGAAGTTCGGCAAGGGGTTTCTTTTCCTAACCCATGAAGTCCACATCATCGACATATTCCATCTCTATTGGCATACTCAGTATTTCCACTCGGGGTTTGGTCTTGTGGATCTTTCTTGTACGGAGTTCAATGACGCAGCAAGGTAACATGTGAAAAGCACCGGAGATAGACCATCTCGCTGTGGGGAACCGATTGATGTCACAAACTCCACTGACCTGGCTCGTACTCCCAGCTGGGTGTCTGCAACCATACCCCCACTGGTCGTAGCTCATCTGCATTGCACCTGGCCTGGTGTAGTACATCTAGGATCTGTGATCATTTAATTGTGTCGAAGGCTCGTGACATGTCAATGCTCATTCTGTGGCAATCCCAGGGTTTGGGCATGACTACCGACACACGCATGCGTTGAGCCCATACAATGTCTGCGCAGCTGCGTCCACGTTTGAAGCCGCTTTGGCATGGTTCAGTGAAGTCATCAATCCTGTCTCGGATGCGGCATAGAGTAACATTGGATAGGATTTTCTGCATGCTGGTGAGGAGCACAATGGGTCGCAGATTGCCTGGTGGAGCAGGTGGCTTCTTGGGCTTGGGTAGTGCGATAAGGGTGCCTGGGCCTACAGCGTCGATGGGTGGTACATAGCAGCTGAATTGATTATATGCGTGATCGGTTTTGAGATAATCTCACTTACATATTTGAATTTTTCATTGCTCATGCCATCATGTCCAGATGTATGTCAGTCCATTTTTCAAGGCTTTAAGTGCCTTCTCAACTTCTGCTATTTTAATTGGTGTTAGTAAATACACGGGGTCTACTGAGAACTAGTGCAATGGCTCATCAATGTGGTCAGTGAACTGTTCCTTGAACCATTCTCGAAAAGCCTAGGCTTTTCCCTGGTAAGTCATGATAAAGTATCCTTCAGAGTTGCGTACAGTGAGTAGTGGTGTGTAATCAATAACTCTAAGCGCTCGTGATCCCTGCAACATGTTGTGACGGTCATCCGTGGCAGTGATTTCATCTGCTAGGGAGTATGCTTGTTGAATAGCAAGATCGTGTAAGCAATCGCTAATGTGGCGCAGAATGTTATTTCGTTCCCGGCGTAGTTTGTTGCAGTCTTCACTTTGGCCACTTTGATAGATGCGTACGGAGCTGTAATGCTGTCTGCTCTGCTGACAGTTGTACTACTGGAGACTCGTCAGTATACCTAGTTCGGTTGTTTTTAAGAACACATATGGTGCTGATAGCTGATGATTCCATAGATTTCAGTGTTTTAGTTAGGGCTTGGTTCGGATCGGAACTGACGTCGATGTTAGCTATCTGCAGCCAGAGGACCTTTTTGTATGACATTTGGATGTCATTGTCGCTGATGAGTTTGGGTAGGTTGTATGTGGCTCTACCCTCTTGCCTAGTATGGCGTGTATACATCAGGTAGAGATAATTCATCTGAAGGCATGTAACGACTGGCTTATGGCCAGAAGTGAGGACTGTACCTCCATATGAACGAGCATTCCGAAGTAAGGGCTTTGTTTCTGGCTTGCATAGTATGAAGTCAATCTGACTGAAGACAGCTGCTGTAGCCTTAGAACCTTTTGGGGTTTTGCGATCGGTAAAGTGTTCAGTCCATGTTGTCCGGTGACGGCATGGGTGATTAAAAGCCGTATTTGTGGCCATTGGAACAAAGGAATGCCACCAGTGCATCGCCATTGTTGTTGCGTGTCCACTCTCCATACGATCCCATGCACAAGCAAAGCCCTGACATTTTGTCCGCAATTCCAAGATTACCCAGCTAGGAGTTGAAATCTCCACACACGAACAGTTGTCGTGATATCGCTATCGGTGATAACGCTATGGACATTGTGTATATATGTACAGATTGAAGAGTTTAAGATATGTATCACATTATCTAAAATGTATTGAATATATGTGTTATTTTCATACAGTAGTTGCTAACCTTAAGATGGCTATTTTCTATGATGATAGCTGCCAATTACACGAATATTACAATATCTCATGCAGTTTTGAGGCCAGTATGAAAACATAAGTACCTAAAGATGGACTGGATGTATGTACAAACTATTTACACCCTCATAATAATAGATGCAACTTTAATAACAGTAGCTGGCGTAGCCCCACTGTGAGTGTTGATTCAACAGTTGCAATTATATTGATATGCCTTTACTATCGCGTCATTCATTTAACTCAAAATCAAAACTTGAGGTCAAAATCGGCACCATCAGGGTAATCAGACAAAGGACTGTTATCATATATTCTTCAACATTTCCCCAAGTATAAGTTATATACTTCTAAAACCGCGGAAGAGAACCCCCTTATAAAAACGCAATTGGCAATTTTATTGCGATAACGTTGGATGACTGCGAGAAACTCGTTCAACTTATAACGTCATACGCCTCATCCGGGAATAGAAATTTAACTAATGTATCACATAATTAAATAACGAAGATATATATTTCTAATTTGAGCACAGAGCTTACAATTATATTTTTGAAAACATTATGGTCGTTAGATTAATTTTATACACAGTAGTATGAAGGGTTTGATGTTTCGCTTTAAGGGCTCAGGTTAGGGTTGGTGATATGCATCCACATTTGCATCTTACTGTGTGCTGTTGAGGCGAGAGAAATCTGTGCAAGTGGAATATCCATTATATAGCTTTGATAGTAGCATACTACCCGTTTCAAGCACTAGAATACGGCTAATACTGTTTGATATCTGGTTACGTTAATATAGGCTTGACACATTAAGCCATGCTTTCCCAGAAGCTCGATCTCACGTGTATCGTGAGGACCATGTTTTAAGTTGCGTTGGCAGGAATCTACTGTTGACATAGGCAATTGGGTTGCTATCTGGCTGCCTAACACAGTAACTTCAAGCATATTCCTAATACTAGTTCTTGCTTTCTTGGTGATGTTTCGCATTTAGTTGTTCATGTTCTGCTGGCTAACATAAAGATCCCAGCACGTCATTGTTGTTGATTTAGGCCATTGTTAGATTCTTAAAAATATCTAGTGACTAGATAGACTACGTCCGCTTCAATTATGTCATATATCAGGGATGCTACATCGAACGCCAAGAGTCGACACAGCCATTCTATGCAGCTCTGATAGAGCTATATTGCGCATGCTTATAACCGATCAGTCATACGGCGGAAAGGTGGTGTTTGGCAGCATCCACCGACAGCAGCTATGCATATTGACAGATGCTCGCAACGTTACTGTGTATGCATCGGCACGAATAATAATGAAGCAAACACAATATTGAATTATCAGCATGCACTAATCGAGATAGAATTATAAACATTACGAATGTAACCTTCTCCTGAATAAATATATGAATTGGCATCGAGTTAAATGAAGCCTTTACAGAGCAAAGTAATAGTGCATCGAACATCGGCATTCCGCGACGTTTAATTTGTTAAACTAATCATGGAGTGTGATTGCAAGCTAGTTGAGACATGTGGACCGCTTTGTGTCAGGTGTCTGCGGCCTTTCTCTTTGGGGGTCTGATATATTTATAAATGTTGCTTTGAATAAATAGAAAAGATTAAATTTCAAGAGAATTGTTAAAGTTGCTGATAGATAAGAAACGCAGATCCATTGCATTAGTCACCGCCTTACACAGTACACAGGTTGCCGTTAACGAGCACATGCATCCCTGTATTAATTCCAATTGAATCAACCTCTATCAAATAACCATTTGTGATCTGCCAAATCACGCGAAACAGGCTTGCAAATTTCTGCTGAATCGTGCGATTCTCAGACGTAAAATGACGCCCGGCGGTCTCACGCTCCATATCCGATGCCTGCATTGGACCAGACTGCACTTGAGCAGATGCTGACTTACATCGTTACACTCTAGTTTGCCAATACACTTAGTGACCGCGTAGCCTGGAAAGTTGTCCATTCGTCCTGAACATCAAATTACATCTAGCCCATTGCAATATAAATGGAGGTGTTAGATTCGGCAATTGTACATTTTTTATTTCCCGAGTTACGTCCAAAATGTGAATTTGTATATGGCCGCGGTGACCCAATGAACTAGATAGTTGTCATTTTAACTTGCACAAAACACATTTTTCTGTCGACCACAAAATGAGTGAATGTGTCAAATCTCGTGATTCGCACTTTTTCTATTGTAAAGTGTATGGCCAAAATGTGTATTTTCGTATGAACCTTGACCTAGATTTATTTCCTTTTTGCCATGAAACCCTCACCATTTCGGAAACCCGGGAACTTTCGAGCCAGCTACTATACAAATTGATGAGCCAAATTCTGTGATTCTACATTCGCGCATTCTAGATATAGGCTGCAGATACACAGGCACACAAACAGACACAACGAGAAACAGACAGACAGACTGCACCGACTGCAGTAATCACTCTGGCTTTCGGCAATGTGTTTAATTTCAGACATGACACAAGGAACTCTTAAAACACCCAACATGCGTGAGCGGTAGACCTGACACACGAGTGAGTGCGAGCTCCCATAACAGAAGATGGTGCGAGAGTGTATCCCACACATAGCAATAACCAACAAAAGGAGACAAAACAAATGTTATCAAATTTCCATGACATCGTATATCACTGGCGTCCATCCATGCATTTGGATGATATCTCTCACAAGTTCTACTAAAATAGCTGCCAATAAACTGTCGATACAATCACTATGCTTGTCTTAAAGTTCTCCTGAAGCAATACTACTAAAATTGCATCGTTAGCTTCAATTGCGATCTTTTTCTTCGACGCCGAAATTTAATCTAGGTATTTGCAGGTGCCATTATTGGGGATTATTTTGCACTTGCTGTTGCGCCCTTCTCCATATACACTGTTGTGACCAGGCTACTACAGAGATACACGTCCTGCTACCGTATATATCCAATACACAAACACGCAGAGAATGTATTGTACAAATCTCTATGTACGCCAAAGTTCAATTTAGTCGTAGCGCCATCGATGTGGACTGAAGACAGGTCATAACAATGATGTGATTAGGAGTCTTCGGGTTGGTAATAAAATGCAATCAATCAGTACTCTAGGCATCTATAGGCAATATGTATTGATTAATTCATAGTCTAAACTGACAAATGTTGCTCCCACGAGGAATACAATTATTGAGATATCAGCAAACTTGAAAGGAAATTGGGCGAAGAAGACACTGGTAACCCAATCAGTTAGAAGTAACCGTATATTGTGTTTCGAAAGGTGCAAGCGAGTGTGGCTGTAATGCACTCTTTACTGCAATGGCGCAGATACAAATTTGTGTTTATTAAGAATATCGTCTCCAAGAAGAGATGATTATATTTGATTGAAAAGTTCACCCTGAACGCATTCCTTAAGGTGCCTCTAATTCGCGCTAAGGCAAAGATAGCGTTTGCGTCGAAAATACACTAATTGTTTAGCTCATGCCCGATCATAAATTACAATGTAACATGGCTAGGAGTATGCCACATGTTCATTATGCATAAATAAAACATGCCAACTGCGCATTGCTGTGCCTGGCAATGTGCTAACATAAGAAGTTGGTTAGTTGGTAGTAACAGCTTAGAAAGCGAGTGTCAGACATCATTTGAATGATGTTAAATTATTTCACATAATGTTATTAATACGATAATGGACAGAATGCCTATTTTTGAAAATAGCATTTGTTATTTAACGTACATTACCACACCGATGGGCGTCAATAACTTGCTATTTCGTTCTGTCGACATTGTCTATTTAAATGGCACCACCAGACGTTATGTCGCCATTGTCTATTTAAATGGCACCACCAGACGTTATGTCGCGATTGTCCATTTAAATGGCACCACCAGACGTGATGTCGCCATTGTCTATTTAAATGGCACAACCAGACGTTATGTCGACATTGTCTAATTTAAATGGCACGACCAGACGTTATGTCGCCATTGTCTATTTAAATGGCACCACCAGACGTTATGTCGACATTGTCTATTTAAATGGCACCACCAGACGGTATGTCGACATTGTCTATTTAAATGGCACCACCAGACGTTATGTCGCCATTGTATATTTAAATGGCACCACCAGCCGTTATGTCGCCATTGTCTATTTAAATGGCACCACCAGAAGTTATGCCGCCATTGTCTATTTAAATGGCACCACCTGACGTTATGTCGACATTGTCTATTTAAATGGCACCACCAGACGGTATGTCGACATTGTCTATTTAAATGGCACCACCAGACGTTATGTCGACATTGTCTATTTAAATGGTACCACCTGACGTTATGTCGACATTGTCTATTTAAATGGCACCACCAGACGGTATGTCGACATTGTCTATTTAATTGGCACCACCAGACGTTATGTCGCCATTGTCTATTTAAATGGCACCACCAGACGTTATGTCGCCATTGTCTATTTAAATGGCACCACCAGACGTTATGTCGACAGTGTCTATTTAAAAGGCACCACCAGCCGTTATGTCGCCATTGTCTATTTAAATGGCACCACCAGACGTTATGTCGTCATTGTCTATTTAAATGGCACCACCAGACGTTATGTCGCCAGTGTCTGTTTAAATGGCACCACCATACGTTATGTCGCCATTGTCTATTTAAATGGCACCACCAGACGTTATGTCGACATTGTCTATTTAAATGGCACCACCAGACGTTATGTCGACATTGTCTATTTAAATGGCACCACCAGACGTTATGTCGACATTGTCTATTTTAATGGCACCACCAGATGTTATGTCGCCATTGTCTATTTAAATGGCACCACCAGACGTTATGTCGCGATTGTCTATTTAAATGGCACCACCAGACGTTATGTCGCCATTGTCTATTTAAATGGCACCACCAGACGTTATGTCGCATTGGAGTTATATGTATAATATAATGGTTATACTAATTATAATATGTGTATGTATAATACAAGCGAACCACTCATTTGTCAATGCCGTATAAATATTATTCTAAGTACATCTATTTGAATCTCATAACGGGCATGCATATCTTATGATTCATTGTACTCTGTCATCCCACTTGTCATATCAATGTCACATCTTCTCACCGAGTCCAGTCACATGCTCTCCCTAATGAGCGGCATTGGAGTATCCGTTCAATCAAGTTGATATTTATCAGCCAGCACAATGGCTAATAGTGTGGCCGTACTTCAGTGTGAGAATGGTAATAACACCCTGCAATGTGCATGCGGGTACGTGATGCGGTATGAAGATGAAAGCATATACATTGGGTGGTACAGTGAAGAAAATGATAGTAGATAGATTAATTTGAACAGAACATGCTGACATCCTGTGTGGTGGCAAGAGGGTGGTGATGAAATGAATAGCTGCATTTTGTAAAACAAAGTGTGTGATGTCGGAGAGTTTTCTAAGAGGAAGATTCTAAATCAGGCTGTTGATTGAGAAGTCCGAAGGACGCCTTCCATATTAAAGTCAATACAACCATCGGCGCGCCACACAATCTTATATATGAGATGAGCCCAGAATCAAATACATAGTTCTGTTCTGCCCCCATTATCGCCATGTACAGTGTCATTAAGCAGCTCAAAACAGGATGTGCATTGTTGAAGTCATGTAGAGATTTTTAAGGACATACATATGCCATGTGCTAAGCATGGACTAACGTTTGGATAAAGGCTTACGCACTCACTTGGAATCATAACACAAATTTACCTGGGCCTCATAATTAGCAAGCACTTGATGTTGTGATACTATGCTGCGAGGAGAACCTGATTTAAGGAAACCATATACATCAGCCAACTTCCGAGACAAAATTATGAGAACCACAGTCCTATTTCTATGTAGCTTATTGTTTGAATACTAGGTGATTTCTTACCCATAATGTGTGTCTATATAATAACCTTAGTATGTTAATAAGCAATGCATACTTTACATTATTGCTATGTTACAGCAAGATGCTCTAAGATTCTACATCATTGCTATGGACTAGGGCTTTGCATCACTAATTCCGGTTTTATTTACAGGAAATGCTAATAAGGAGAACAAAATCAACATTAAAATTGCATGTTTCTTCATATATATATATATTTATATTTATATATATATATATATAAAAAAAAAAAATATATATATATATATATATATATATATATATATATATATATATATATATATATATATATATATATATATATATATATATATATATAGATATATATATATATCCCATGTGTAATCTGTAGCGATAAACGGCGACATGTTATCTCCATGCCTCGCTCGGTTATTCAGTTAATCGGATAAACGATATAGCGGCTCTCGGTTAAGTATAGTGTCCGTCACTTGTATATATATATATATATATATATATATATATATCTTGGCGCACATCTGACATTTCGTATGCCACTCAGGCGCTAAGAAAACACAGGCAAAGCAATACAAAATTGTTAATAGCCAAGAACCAAATTTCATTTGTAACTTGTCTGAGACAGTCTTGTAATGCAAACCGTCGAGTAGGATTCTCACAAACAATAAACAGTGATATATCACCGTTCAAGATTCAATTGGGGGTGTCGTGGGGCCGGTGTGACTGATAATGTTTTCTTAACCTTTCAACGCTAAGTAGACAACCATGTTAGCGTTGGCTATACCTTGTAGTTAGCATCAGTGATCGATGCATTGAAGGTTGAGTCGCTTCATACTAATTTTGCCAAATAACATATCTGATAATGGCTTACCCACGTTCTGACTTACCCATAATACATATCGCATGACATCATTGAGCGATGCTGCACATGATTTACTTAATGCGTTAAGATTATAGGAATAATATAGAACAGTATGCACAGTATGGGACATGCACTACTCGCTTTACAAATGGTTGTTTTAGAATACTCGGCATAGCTAAGCTGTAGTGTGTGTATGGTGCGTATGTGCAGAGGCGCCACAGTGGTTGACATAATTTAGGAATTGGTACACAGCTTAAGTCTTGGTGGGAGAAATAGTATCTTTGATATAACGCCTTGCACATACGTAATTTGGAGACAATGGGTAAAATAAAATGATGGCACTGTCAACTGAAGGTCCTTATTTCCCGTCCGAAAGCACTGAGAGCATCCATATTACACCATTTTCAGAAGACCGGTTGGATTGACACAGGGACGCCGTTAAAGGAAATAAGAGGGGACACTCAAACACTATTGAATGCTAGCTGCATAAACTAATACAAATGCTACCCCAATTAAAATCCTGGAATTACACCGTTACATTTGAGGAAAGCATGTAAGCACCATCTATGCGAATATAGTGTGATAGCCGCTCTGCTCATCTTGTACCAAAATAGTGCTTCATGTTTGATATTATGAAATCAGTTTGACTTAAAGTTGTTCCTGCCGATGGAGACAACAGCTTTCAGGCAAATTGTTTTAAAACTAAGCCAGTGTTGTACATACAGTGATGAAGCGAGAGGACGGGATTGGGGGTATTAAAGCTGGCGAGGTGGTGAAAGCGAGCGTCCGAACGAGAGAGAGAGAGAGAGAGAGAGGGTGGGTGGGTGGGTTGGTGGGTTAGTGGTGACGGAGAGAGAGAGAGATTCATGTTTGTGTCATATTAAAGAGCAAGAATTAGCATATGGCATTACCAGTTTGGTGAAAAACCTACACTCACATTTATGGTTAGGTAGCTACGAATCAGTTTCTGTGAATCATTTCGAAGGGGTTTGCTTGAGCAGCTCTGGTTGACACTTGGTGCCATTCTGTCATGCTACCTGAGACAGCATGCTTTTCTTGACACGACATTTATGGTCGCATGATAATGACAGTTCCATGAGTCGTGTTGCGACAATGTAAAAAAACGTCTCTGAACATGTGCAATTGACATTCTGAAACCGTTACATTCACCATCATATAGCAATACTGAATATCAAATATTGTAGGAAGCAGGCGCCAAGGGCGTTTATTAACACTGAGGTAATAACAAGCCAATGGACTTTGCCTCATACTTGATGATAATGATGATGATGATGATGATGATGATGATGCCGTCCCCGCCGCCGCCGACCACGACGACGACGACGCCGCCGACACCGGCGCCGACGCCAACGACGCAGATGACGCCGACGACGTGATGGTGATGATGATGATATCTGCCGGTATTATTATTGAATTTCTGAGCCTTGTATAAACGCTATATTACTCATGGAAGGAGTTGCCTGAACTTGTATTATTAGTCCTTAGCACTTATGTAATGTGTCTAAACTTGTTATTGGAACCTTAGACTCCCGGTTCTACGGATGCATCGGAGATCCGTCTATTTGAAAAAATGTTAGTTCAATTTGCCCGAATGAGTACATTTAAATGGGGAATGGTTGTAGCGATGTAGGAGTACATCATCGGTCCAATCGAATATGTTCAAATCTAGCTGAGGAAGTTGTCCGGACCGCGTCATCGGACCGCGTCATTGAGGTGGTTTCACATGTGCATATGCTCTCTTTCTCTGGCATTAGTGTCGACATGAAGATATCCACCCTAAGACAGTGCTCATGTCAATTTACCATGGATTGAAGTAGAACGCCAGATCACAAGCATACTTGAAGCTGCTACGGTTTGAGCTGATTATGTGGACCTCAGATTCTCTTAGAACAGAACCGAGAATGAATAATTAATTAGAGTCGAACATGTTATTGACATAGACAGAAACAGCCCGGAGTAACAAAGTTTCAAAATCTGCAACGCACGATTCATTACACCATGAACGCGTTTTCTGGTCTGTATGGCTAACTGGGTTTGAAATGATTTGTGAAATTAAGAACACTGCTGTTTGTAAATAATACATTATGACGGAACAAAACATCCACAAAAAGAACTTAATAAAAAGCCTAATATTACACTGTTTTGATCCAATACATTGCGTATGACACCAGACTACACACGCTTATTCCTCCTAAATGCGTACCCACTAGGCTGTCAGATCTGCGCAGCACACCTTGCACGTGCACACGTCTCTTCGGTGAAAGAGAGAGGGCTGTGGCGGCCGCAGCCCACAGCAGTTTTGATCTTGCACTATGCACAGTATATTTGCTTCTTGATTACTCAGAACGCAGGAAATGGGTTATCCGATCATGTAATTTTCTTTCAAAACTGTCTTGGGTAGGGGGGTGGGCTGGGACACCCAGACCACCCGCTATAGGGTCATCACCACACCGCTTTTAAAATACCCACCGCCGCCCCTGATTTAATTATCACCGGTAATATGTATTATACAGACGCGTAGAAGCGGATTTTCATACGTTTTTTCTTTTGCTATGCTAATTAGGTGTCTATGGCGTCATGATTATTGATTTTGACAACTGTTCTTTCCTTTGCGCTCCAGCGCCTTTGGAAAAGGTGTGAGAACCCGGGTCCAGCTCTCTCCTGATTTGATTAGATGTTAAATGTACAGGATGTCCATAAGCCCCACCACCATCTCCATCCCCTCGTATTAAACTATGTGACTCCTGCCATCCAATGAGATGAACAGAAGGGTAATTCGCGTACTGATTGACAAGGGTTAATGTATAGCGTAAGTATGATTGACAGGTTGCATGTTTGGATTCATCTTTTTTCTGACTCTGTGAACTCATTCAGTCGCTGGAATTTAGTTCTTAATTGGTCAATCCATTGCGCAAGGACAATTGTCGAGCAATTGTAGAAGAGGACTCTCGTCTAATGAATTGATAAATACACTTCTGAACCCCAGATCTGTTTTAGCCATGACAATGTACAAGGGTCAATGCATCGCATAATTTCAATCGGTTAGTTAACTATTTGAGCTTTCAAACATCTGTGACCGCGTGTAATGATCTTCAGAGTCATACACCATTCAGGGAATAAACTTTAAATCGAGTTAGTTTAATAACAACAACCGATTACATTTTTAACGTCCTTTAATGGCAGCCTAAGTTGACTCAGGTTTTGGACGGGTTATAGGCGATGACTCTGTCAGGGGTTTTTCAATTAAAGCAATATGAGTCATTTCACATTTCAGATTTAAAAAAATAAAATAGAGTTTCAGTAAATAGACAGACGATAACAAATATAGACTATAAATATACAGACGCTAAATATACAGATGATATAAACATAATACGAATAAGCGAAAATATTTTTTTAAATCTGAATTATGAGTAAAAAAAATACAAAACAATAATTTAATTAAAATATAAAAAGTACAAATATTTCGGGATCCAGCGACCGGCAAAGTTAATCAATAGACACAGAGAATGACGTGACTGAGATATTACATGAAACTGATTTTAGAGCTATTATTTAAACACATTTGAAAACGATCTAAGTGTAGTGAACCCCAAACAGGTTGGGTGTAAAGAAGCGTAGGGATTTTTTACAGAGGTAGGGTTTGGAGAGATATTAGTTCAATGTGCGTGCGTGCGTGCGTGCGTGCGTGCGTGCGTGCGTGCGTGCGTGCGTGCGTGCGTACGTGCGTGCGTGCGTGCGTGCGTACGTGCGTGCGTGCGTACGTGTGTGTTTATGAATATAAAATAAATTGCTTGAATCGGGCCCTTCCCACCATCCCACCACCCTATGACTATGTATCACCCTCAACAAATTTCTAATTGATAATAATAAACCAGAAGATTACTTACTCCCACTCGATGACGTGTAAGCTAGTAATCTTCAACGTTATGGGCTAGCGCATTATACACCATACAGAAGTGACATCTCAAGCATGCCCCCATGCCCTTCCGGTTTTGCCCACTGTGCCACACGTTTTTTTCCAGTCGTTCAAGCTCAAACCACATATACCCACAGGGTATGCTCGACACCCTCAATCTACCACAATCCAAAAGCGCCATTAAAAATTCCCACCCCCAACACTATCAAAACATTAGATCCTAGTAATACCCTGAAAGCCATACGGTTTAGTATAATAGTCATTCAAAATTATGAATTTGTTATAAGTAAATCTGAAACGTTTGTCAATATCCTTACTCCAAAGTCTATAATCTTTATTTCTAATAGTAGTATTCGGATACTGAGAAAATGTGTCCAGATAATGATCAAACCCAACCCCTTTTTGCTGTAATTTAAAGTTAAGCCCCTAATTTTGCTGACATTCTTGATATCTCTCTGTCCGTCTAGCTATCTGTATGCATAACTCTTCAGGCCTGTACTGACAAACCTGGTTAGTCCACTGTGGGAAGGGTCTTCGTCTATGAAATAATCAGATCTGTCATGGTAAACGGGAATTAGGCAAGGTTTATCACGTATTTAAAGACACACAGTAACTCCTGTATCATGATAAATGCAACTCGAGCCTACATCTACTAGATTGTGTAGCAAATGCCCCCTGGCGTGACTCATGACAAACACAGCGATCACAACAAAGGTGCGATTATCCGAGTGCACGAATTGGTTAAACTCGTGATAGCACATTAACAGAATGCTGTCATTACATACATGTATATCATTGACAGAAATCGTTCTATCCATCATCAACTTCAACATGGTACACTACGAATTGATGTAGTCATGCTTAGGGTAGGATGTAAGCATGAAATAACCCCACAAAGAATTCAACACATGTTGTGCCATGGTTCTAAGGCCCTTATTTTGTAACGATCAAAATCTTTTCTGATTTAATCTCTTCATGATAAAATATATTCCAGAGCATATATCTGTCAGCGCATCAATGACCGCATCCTCGGGATACCAAGATGCTTCTTGTTTAATTTTCACAAATGTATCGATGTATTCATTGAAAAGCGTGTTATTGCACACCTCGTAGTGCCCTACATACTGCCTCCATCAGCTCCACGGACCTCCGTACACTGTGCAGAGCACATTCGCTATTACTATGAGTACATTCAGTACTCTGCAAATCATGAGCGCATTTACTGCACAATGGAAAAAAACAAACGTTCATTACATCTGCACGAAGCAAACAGATACACTTTATCAGCCTGAAGTAAGACCTTAAATCCTGTACCGGTTTAAAATATCTAACGGTTACTTCTTGTTCGCCTAGAGGGTACTTGTGGGTCGTATACATGTAAGGATATAGCAAAGTTATATTAACGTACGTTATATACTCATCTGCTGTGGCCTGGCGAAGCAAACATATTGCATTAGTGCGGCCACCATGGAGGGTATCGTGCACAATACACATTTCATGTTATGTTCCAGCATTCAGAAATGCATAAATGCTAGGGTTGTTAAGCCTCTGGGCCTTAAAATCACAAACCCACCTTTAAACTACCATCAAACCCATACGTCTTAGCTCCATAGATTTAGAAAGTGGCTTCTCATGGTAGTCAAAGTACTAGTTCATGTCGGGGAGGTAACCATCCCGTGATCTGTTAAGCGCTTCTGGTTCACCGCTCATTAGAGCGTGTTTAATGAACAAGTGCTTAGAATGAGCCAGATACTCTAGCCACTTACACACTTCTACGGAGTAACGTATCTTGTTGCGTAGGTTATCTTACCCCGTAACAGGTCGGTCTACCAGCTTATGATCATTTAAGTGGTTAGCCCTAAATACGTTATTACATAATGACGCTAACGTCATAGATGGCACGAAAGGTGGTATCCCAGTTTCAAGGATGAACATTTCATGAAACTTACCACAAGCCATCCGTAGACTATCTACGTCAGACCTGCAGTAAAGCTTCATGGCATGCCTAAATTTGAAAACACCATCTTTCATAACATAATACCATGCATCAAATTCCTTACGTGTCAAAACTGACATCTGTAAGCATCACTCGAGGGGCACGCTCCCATGTAATCAAAGTATATGTTGCTGTCTAGGAGATATGGACAAATTAGATCTCGCTAGGTAGCTTGGATATTGCTGGCAGTTGACGTAGTTGAAATGGAAGACACGCTAAACTGCCATTAAAATGAATATCGCCAACATTCAAAAACACTACTTTATTACCGTTCATTATTTTGTCTGCCGGTTTAAGCTCTGTGTTTCTAAAGCGCCACTCCATCAGTAGATGCAAGTCAAAACCACGACTGTTATTAGCTATAGCGATGCAGTCACGAAAGTGAAGAACATTAGTCTCACACTTACCCTCACACTCAGATTTCGTAGATATTAATCATTGCGTTAAACTGGTTAGCGCATTACTGCATTCGAAGATGACTTCTCTTTGACGTGCAATACTCGTCATGAGGTGTGCTAATACATATGGAGCAAGCTATCTGAGCTACGACATAAATAATGTCATAACGCTGTGTCACTTGATATCGTTTCAAAAACATAAAAGACGAAACATTGATTACGTCCTTATTTATGTGTTAGGGTCACAGGCTCCTATGGTCTTCGTTATAACTCTGCATATAACAAACATGGTCCCTGGCGGCGCGTACCCAGCTTAGCCGGTACGGCCAACATCCGACCGTTTGATCCGAACTACAATGCACAGCTCCATCCACAATTCGGCAGCGCACATGGTTTCACTATTTGGCATAACTGGAATCAAGCCAGATAACTCGACTACAGTTCTTCGTCTCCTGAATTCTCTCCATCCAGTTCTGCCTTCTTCATTATATGTGAACGAACGTACTATCCCATGCATTGCGCAGATTAGCAGATATTGAATATTCACCTGCCACAAAGAGGGGACACGTATATTGCTTACATTGGCATGATACTAGTTACCACATTACTTCCTGTTCGTACTCACTGTATACATTTTTTCGCTCTCGCTGTTTTATACATATTAATGAACTTTCATTAACGGTTACAATAGTATGGACCACGGCGGTTATGTATTACGTGCTTTTGACTATATATTATCTTTGCAAATGATATGTCCAGGGACAATTACTCCCAAAGGAGGTGCTTCATGATGTGGGGGAACGTGCATCTAAAAGAAAAAGATGTTGACTAGTCCTAAGCATCGTTTAGAGCAAATCAGTGAATTTGTATTCAAATTGGATAATGCCTTGTGGGTGCAAATGTCGTTTGAAAAATCTCAACACCGCCAAATCTATACCTGGCCACGTAAACGGCATACAAATCAGCCATAACATAATCAGATTTCAAACGTGAAAGAATACTAAAAAACATTCCAAAGTCGATTTCCTTTTGATGTGGACTAGTGCTAACCATCGTATAGAACAAATCTGTGGAGTTGTATTCAAATCGCCCAACCACTTGTGGGTGTAAATGTCATTTGAAAAAATCTTAACACAGCCAGGAGCAATAACCAGGATATAACATGCATGCATATCAGCACTAAAATCGTCAAAGTTCAAACGTCAAAAAAATCTGGAAAACATTTGAAAGTCGATTTCTTGTTTACGTGAACTGGTCCTAAGCATCGTATAGAACAAATCCGTGATGGGTTTTTTTTAAAAATCGGATGATGCAAATGTCGTTTAAAAAAAGTCTAACACAGCTAAGAAAGATAACTTTTGACCCATAAAATAGTCTATGTTCAAACGTGATAAAAGTATGGAAACAATTATAAAATCAATATAATTGTGATGCAGACAAGTCCTAAGCATCACATAGAACACATATGTGTAATTTCTTTTTTAACCAGATAACCACAAATGTCATTTTAAAAAGATTAAACTGACCGGACGCCAACGCCGATGCCAACATTTTTCGCCCTCTCCAGTAATCTCTTTTCAGTTCGTCAAAGGCGAGATAAGATAGCTTAACACAGCCAAGAAAAATAACTCAGGACCTGTAAATATTCTATATTCAAACATGATAAAAGTATGGAAAGAATTATGAAATAAACATAATTTGTATGCAGACTATTCCCAAGCATCTCATAAAACACATCTGTGTACTCTTTTTTAAATTGGATGACCACAAATGTCATTTCAAAAAGATTAACCTGACCGGACGCCGACACCAACGACAATACCGACGTGGAAATTTTTCCCCATCTCCCAAAATCTCTTTTTTTCACTTTGTGAAAGGCGAAATAAAAAGCTTAACCTGACTGGACGCCGACGACATATTTTCCCACTATCCCAAAATCTCTTTTTTCACATCTTGAAAGGTATTTTAAAAAGATTAACCTGACCGGACGCCAACGCCGATTCCAACATGTTTCACCCTCTCCAAAAATCTATTTTCACCTTGTCAAAGGTGGGATACAAAGGCTTAACGCAGCCAAGAAAGGTGGGTCTGGACCCTTAACATATTCTATGTTCAAACATGATAAAAGTATCGGAAGAATTATAAAATAAACTTAATTTTGATACACACTAGTCCCAAGCATCGCATAGAACACATCTGTGTAATCTTTTTTTAAATCGGATAACCACAAATGCCATTTAAAAAAAGAGTAAACTGACTGGACGCCGACACCAACGACACTGCCGACGTGGACATTTTTTCCCCATCCCAAAATATCATATAATAAGCTTTATCTGACTGGACGCCGACGTCAACGACATATTTTCCCACTCGCCCAAAATCTCTTTTTTCACTTCGTGAAAGGCGAGATAAAACTTGATGAAAATTCTAAAACTCAAACTTGCTCTGTAACTCATCTTAATAAAGCAATCTACAAATTCCAGTTGAATATCCTGAATGGCTGCGAAAACAAGTGCGGAAAACCATCTGTGACAGATGTATGAACATACGGAAGGACGGAGGGACGGATGGACAGACAGACAGAGAGCACCCATATAGTCCAGCCCACCCACCATGGTTTTACCGGTAGGGGACCAAAATGGCAAAAGGTGTGTAATTAAATAAACAATATACGGGGGGAAATGAAACCGAAGATCTAGCGTATGCAAACGAAGGGCCCTGTTTTGAACTAGACATATATCGAAATCATCTGGCAGCAAGTCATACAGGAATTTATTTTGGCCACCTATTTTAGCGATTTGCCATAAATGGCATAGGCAATTCCAAAATCAGAGAGTTTATATAATTGTAGAGTAAATGTGAAAGAACATAGCAAACGACCCAGGTCCGGAGCAAGCACTATGCGAATTAGGCTGTCGCTTAGGGCAGCGTGTATAGATGTATAGGGATGGGTTGGGGTGGGGGGGTGGTTGGCGGCGGAAAAATGTATGTACAAATTTAGATAATTGATAAGAAAATGATAATGTCTAGTCTATAATAGCAATACGGTATACGCTTATGACTGGCAGTGTCTTGGCAGTTACTTCTCATACGGTACCGGTTAGTTTAAGCTTTGAAGTAATCTTATAGCCTCGAACCAGTAATCTGTTTATAACTGATAACACTGCATGCGAGTGTGATGCAATTCATAAATAATCAATAAGCATTATTCATGCAGTTTAATGCCAGAAAGTTATATGTACTGATACCAGTAGCGGCGCAACGGGAGCTGGGGTGGTGGTTGGGGTGGGGTGGGTGGTGGGGGGGGGGGGTCCAAGAAGGTTTTGACCCGGCCCCGTATGCGCCACTTACCGCCACTCCAACCACATAAAATGTCCATGAAGATATTTCATATAGCTATTTAGGTAGAAACCAAATAAGGATGCTGTTTATTGCTTGGAAGGGCGCCACTACCTCAGTCAAGCTTGCCCCGTGGGACACTTGGCTATCACTTGCCCCGCCTCCAACTCCTGGCAGACATTCCTGCTGCCACCATTGGCCCATATACTTTGAGAAATGTTCAGTGTTTTGTTGAGACAGTCAGTCTCTGTCTTGCCAAGGCTCAGTCTCTGTCTTGCCAAGGCAGACATAATATTTCATCACATTCGGTTTATTAATTCAGATATTCTCATTTGAAGAAATTGCCTGTACATCGTGGATTGATTATAAAAGAGGAATCCAGGTTATCGATCAATCATATGATGGCATAATCAACAACATCACATGTAGGTAGACATCAGGATGTATTGCGTCATGTCCGTCAAGTTATACGAAGTGTATGTAGATACTATTTAATAAACCTGTTGTTGAATACTGTAAAACTAATTTGAATGGGCGTTGTTGCTGACCATAGGCAGCAAGAGCACCCCGGCCAAAGTATGCTCACAAAATTCACAAGCTTACCTGATTAGTTTTCAAGAAAGTAAGATTCAGCGAGTGCAGGGATCGACTGATCCCAACACGGGCAAAGTGTTGGTGGAGCTTAGCCTGAGATGGGCGTGGCGTAGCTAAACGTGTATTCCTCCATTGAGCGGCCATTTCAGTGGTAATTTTTCCAAAATTATTCTTCTCTTGGCATGTAACTGGACATTCAATAATTTGATTTTCTTGATCAAATTTGGTCATTAAATGGTTAAAACACGGTAACGGGAATGGGTTGGGTGGGAGGGGTGTGTGCGTGTGCGAAATGCATTTACCTTTTAACCATCTGTTCTACCACCCTGTCATCCTCGTGGTTTAGGATTAAAGAGGGAAAAGTATGTAAATCCAGAAAATGTATGGAGTGGGTAGGGGGCAAGCTATCGCAGGGTGGTGAGAGCTTGAACCCTGACCTGCCTTTGAACCAGCTTGAACAACCATTTAATTCGATTCAGTGTATTCACACACAGGTTACTAAGTGACATATGGGGAACAATGTATTTACATATTTTGCAGGGGCCAATTGACGGCTAAACATCGTCATAATTAACATCATCATAATTATAATTGATCATTAGCATTATTGCCGTTTATATCGTCAGTAGCATCACATTCCTCCGCACTATCGTTGTTACTAATTGACCCTTTCATGACGAAGCCAAGAGAACACGATCTCCGAAACCACACCGCTGTAGCTAGTCATTCCAGTGGCAGTTTCTAAAAACAGTCCTTCTCGGCCTGCAAACGGCCACTCAATGAGAAAATAGTTGACTTTTCTTGGCCACATTAAGCCATTAACAAGTATCATTAAATATAACAGTATCATGCCTATGATCCCCATCGTCGTCGTCGTTAGAAATAGAACATTAAAGCCTAAATTAAGGAATATTTTAAGTCATGTCATAGCAGGTGGAACACGGACAAAGGCTCGCGCATGTACACCGATAGTAGTCACTTCGTCATAATGTTCATCTGTCATCTGATTAGAAGAAGAAATTACAATATTGATAATTAAGAGTGGGTTGAATTGGGCTAAGAATATCGTGATTCATTACTCTCAAACTAATATTTACATACGCTGATGTGTAAATTATAGGCACTTTGGGTGGGTGGAGGGGGTGGGTGGGTGTTGGTGTGTGACCTAGGGCACCATGTTCCCTTGCGCCAGCCCTGAAAGGACTACATTTGATAATAAACATGCTATAGTTACTCGGTTTCCATAGTATATAGATAAAATAATAATATACTATTTATTAACAGTTTATCATTTATTATAAACGGTTCTCTATTTTGGACGCCAAGAGTAAGTGAACAGTAGTTGTAAATGAGCTGTATTAGCAACTGTATGGGTAGCTCGCATACCAGAGGGCGTTGAATTCCGCCAACTTTGCAGTTCTGCCGCCCACCCAACCCCACCCCAACCCGCTCTAACCAGTATACCACACCCCTCACCCTGGATTATCGGAGACTAATGTAAACATCGCCTCACAATTTGCAGTCACATAAATAACTCACGTGGCAGGTTTAGTTGAATTCCGCCCACTGTACCACTCTGCGCTTCAACGCACCCTCCATTAACCTCCATCGCTCCGCAATCATATGTGTAATCAACATAGAAACTTTGGTTGAATTCGGAATTCCGCAAACCTTAAATTTCTGCTTGACCTCCCCAGCTCCCCCAACTCCAGCCTTCCTCCCTGGAAGCGGAGCCATGTAAATGGCATCTTGCTGTCATATGAGCAACTGACATAACACATTTAATTTAATTACACTAATCAGTGTGGAAGGAGATAGCCGGAGAGACAGATGGATGCACAGATTGACAGAGGCGAATGTAATATCGCCTCTGTTTGTTTTCAAAATGTGGAGATTATACATTATGAAAATACTGACTAAAGATAAAGCATTGGGCCAATGTCCAGATAGTTTCTACATGCACACTCAAAGGGTGATATATGCCTGGGTTATTTTTACTACTAACAAGCTTTGAATTTACACCTGGACAGAGTTTGATTCATCTCACCCAGTCATTTCAATGGCCTATTGTAGTGAATGAAATTTAGAGACCGCCCCTGTGTATGATTTCTATAGACTGAATACACATGCTTGAGAATTAAAACTCAGAATTCACAGATATGTTAACCTGTTAACCTATACAATTCTTTCGCCTACAGTTCAAGAGATCTGTTGCATATTTTGAAACTGGTCTGATGGAAACTGGTTGCTAGTCAGCAACATCTCCCAGTCAAATTAGTTTCGAAGTTCTCATTAAATTATTCCCTACATCATAAAGAATGTACTGGTGTGTGCGGGTAAAATAGTTAATATTTTGGCCTGACAAAGCCAGGAAGAGTACAATTACGGTAAACAGAGTTTAATCACATACCCTCAGGCACTACAGCTATCTTATTTTGTAGAGTTTAACTGTACTCTTCTCTTCAGTTTGAACGACGATTTCCCTGATAAAGTCACAGCATCTCAATACACCTTTTCCACATTGACATCATTACAGCGGGAATCCCCTAAATCAACACCCAGAGCACAACAGCTGGCTCGTAAGGTCAACAACAAGCAGGTGACCAGCATTGAGTTAGTATTGAGCTAAAATATCCAGCAATTTAAACCGTTTTTTTGTGAATGCACCATTATAACTAGATTCTTTAAATCAAGTGTACAATAGTCGGTATTTTAAAATTGCTATTAACTGATTTAAATTTTACCAAATAATAATGACGAATACAGCAATATATAGAACATTTGCTTAGGTTTCAAATGATGTATGACTTCAATAATATTATGATTAGTGTTTTTCAAATGAATGGCGTAAATGCGTTGTATCTGAGCTTAAAGATAAATATAATGCTGGCATGCATCAGCTGGCAGACTTAACAGCCATAAATGGTGTGTGCAATGCAATGTGGGAAGATATTTTCACAAAATACGCAAATGTTGAAACGGAAGTCAACAGACAAGAAAGTTGTTGAAGGCGCTAACCCTAACACTGGTTAGTAATACACACACGCCCCACGCCCATGTATTGGTACCTACGTGAGGACCTGGTCTACGGGCCACACACATTAGGATAACGCTTGTAATAAAGCTTTAGAGAGATGATATTTAAGCCGATTCTTAGACAACTGTAGTATAAATGTAAGTTATTATTAAAATATTACCTCATTGTAACCCTTTCACTGACAAATCGCTGAAGAGATTTATTCTTTATGATTTCAAACGCATTATATTGAATATTTTGAAATTAATCTGACTGACAGACATTGCCACCTAATACAGCAATGGCTTCCAGTCAAATTAATTTCAAACTATTTAACAGCTACACTGTACACTAGTACCCATCGCAGCACAGCACAGGCCCACATTATCCCCCTATTTCGACACTTCCTCAATGGCTGTTGTCACTGGCAACACCCTTTTCAAGGAATAATAAGTACATGTGCTATAATATACCTTCACATAAAGAGTGTCCAGCTCAGGTAATCTAAGCGGTTCATATGTCATAGTTTGAAACAAAAACACCCAATTATTGACAATAACAGCTTTGACCAGATTCTTTTACATGCAGAAAAAGGCGACAACATGCACTATTAGAGTACAAGAGGATAACAACTGATGATTGTTAATATACAGCGATGTGCCTGAGTTCAATGCATTCATTGTAAAACACATCCGCATAGCAATGCTGTATTCTGATTGGTTACACACATTGACTACATGCCGATCATGTGAGGACCCTGCCTTATAGTTATGCTGGATTCTGATTGGGCACACACTTTGACCATATATCGAGCATATGCCGCTCAGTGCGTGTAAAAGTGTGTGAGCGCCAGAACACACACACATTCTTGGAGACCAGCTGTGTGTGTTTCTTATCGTCACACATTACTAACCATATGAGGACTGAGCCCAAAATTTGTGAGGGTGTCTAAAACACATTAAACTACAGATTGCACAATTTTTCTTGTGAGGACTCGAGTGCAAATCCTCATAATGCATGTAGGCCCTGCCACGTTTGGTGTGCAGCCAATAGATAGTCCTCAAACGTATAGGAATACAAACAAACACACATACACGCGCACGCACGCACGCACGCACTCACGCTCGCTCGCACGCACGCACGCACGCACGCACGCACGCACGCACGCACGCCGCACGCACGCACGCACGCACGCATCGCCACCTCTAATATATGTAGTTAGGGGCGCCGGAAGCACGGGGGCAGCGGGGGCAGCTGCCCCCATTGCACTTCGGCCAGGGGCAGCGGAGGCTGATGTGCCCCTTAGCTATTCCTATGCGAAAAATGAGTACACTTTACTACGATGCCATCCGGCGTGCTCTTTTTGTGGAACCTACCCCCGCCCCTAAATGTGCAACCGGTGCCCCTGTATGTAATGTAGCTCTATTTCAAATTCACAAATCCACAAATTAAAAAAAAAAATATATATATATATATATATATATATATATATATATATATATATATATATATATATATATATATATATATTAATTTATACAGTATGAAATCATCATATGCTAAGATGTATTTCGTTACGTTGCATATATTAGAGGTGGCGATACTAAAACCTCTAAAGTATCCGATTTAAACAATTGTATTTTTTCAGATTTTTTGCTGCTAATATGTTGACTTAAACAAACTGAATGAATGATGGCATTATCTTTCCGAATCTGTATTATTATTATTATTATTATTATTATTATTATTATTATTATTATTATTATTATTATTTTCAAACGCTTCTACGTAGGTCTAATCTCCGAGCAATTGCGTTATACAATATTAACTTAGAATAACAAGCATTAATTAGTTAACAATGCTATTACACATCTAGCTTTAGTTATTGTATTTTTATTATTTGTTGTCATTAAACATGTGTTAAGTGCAGAGATCCATATACTATACCGTTAGACACATTTTAAAACAATTGCAGTACATTGTTTAGCAAAAGCTTGAGG
Source organism: Chaetoderma sp. LZ-2023a (assembly GCA_034401795.1). NCBI lineage: Eukaryota > Metazoa > Mollusca > Caudofoveata > Chaetodermatida > Chaetodermatidae > Chaetoderma > Chaetoderma sp. LZ-2023a. Next base: position 269,665,046 of record CM067369.1, on the reverse strand, counting down.
GAATAAGTCAATTTTATACGACTCTAATAGAATTTCGATAATATTCTTAATATAACAAATATTCTACCTAAATGCATGCATGCAGCTAGAGTAAACTATATTACTCTAAACATACCTATGGAAATGTTATCCTTATTACCGTTACACAGTTTGACGATCTCGGTTATGCACATATGCACATACGCTTCCATGATTTAGATAATATTATACGAGTTTTGAATACTGTATATAACTATATAACAGGCTATAGTCGTCTAGATTAGCAACAAAAAACATGTATGCGCAATTTAAACATTGCGCTAATATCTTACTTAGCTGGCCATCTCAAGCTGGAAACTCCACCCTGTTAAGTGCGATAATTAGATTCAGAGCTCAGCAATTCGATAAACAACCTGAACGAATCATATTATGATATGGTTCATATCAACTGGCATAGGACAGAATCGGAGTCGATGTAGAACTATATTCAGGAATTCAAGATTTTAGAAATAGATGCCAGCATTGCTAATCTAATCGTCCTTAACGAGCTGATGAAGAACGTAGATAGCAGAGTTACAGCATTGTTTACGAGAGGTGACAATCACGAGAATTCAACAATAATTCACTTGCTTCAGACTATTTATTGTAGCAGCAGAAGGGTTAGCCTTGGCGTCAGTAAAGTATACATTACCGTGACACATGAATTTCACACATTCCGTGGTATATGATTTTTTAAATGTTATTATTTATTATTCTCATGTCATGTATCCATGCATGCAAAGGATGTGTGCACATTGTGAGCTATGCGAATTCATATTAACTGCATAATTGCATATTAATACTCCAATTGAATTATACAATATGAATGTCGCACAGCAATAGCCAATTACACCAGTCATTTATGATAACGGTTATGTTTGTATATTGTCTCTAATTATTGTATTCTACTGTCCTTGTCAATTGTGTGTATAGCGTATTGCCAATCATCCCAGAGTGATTCTTAACGAATGCACCCGAATCTATGGAGAGTCTAGATTGTTGTACATTAAATGTATAACGGAAACCGTAGATGAGTTTGTCACTTTACCATCGATTTCCACATATTACATTTTGGCGCTGCGAGTAGGATTGTTCGTTTGATTGGCAATAATTTGTGCTACACAATTTACAAGTACAGGTCGCCTGGCTAGACGGATTTGAGCGCTGTATTGACAGTTGTAGTGGCGCTGATTGATTGAACGACGTGGAGAGTGAGTTGGTCTTGCAATCCGAGCAGCTGTATTGTGTGTGGACAGTCGTGGTTGAATGTCACCGCGTAACTCGCTGATGAACAGAGCGCTACAGATACGAGGTAGATTTTACATACATTTACGTCACTGACGTAGAGACGAAATCAAGTGAAACCTGAACATTATTCTAATTGAAACCGTAAAATGACATTGAAGCTGGCGTGGGGATATACACTAAATAGCGAACTTTAGCGAATATTTATTTTATAATTCGTACCCATATTAATACAATGCTTCTCGAGGAAGCATAATAATCCTAGTGTACATATATCCAATTTTTATTTATTGAGCTATCGTTAGCGGTACATCAGTTTAAGTTCTTCAAAAAAATATGTACATATTATTAGCAAGCAGACTGAGATTTACATGAATGCTTGTTCCATTGCTCACTCAATGTCAAAGTTGTAGCTATTTGGCTACAAGGAGCACGTGTACGCACGCACACACGCACGCACGCATGTACGCCCATATGCGTCGTCCTACACACATGCAAGCGCACCCGCACGCGAGTAACTACAGCGCATACGCATAAATGCTCACACACCCATGCACGCACGCACGCACGCACGTACATCAATAATACATATAAGTACACTTAATTTGTTGCTCACTTAAGTTCGGTTTTGATTTGTCAATTAATATATGTGTATATGTCCAATGCTATCTTCCTATAGCAACTCATCTATTACTGGGCACTCGTACATAAGAGTTGTTACAAAGGTAGATGATTAAAGATATGATGAATTGCACAGGCATTGTAAGATTCGTCTGTCACTGATATCAGAGAAAATAGATTGTCATCTTGTTCCTTATGTAAATGGTTACACATTTATGTCACTTGCACTAACACCAGATAAAATAGTAGATGTTATCTTGTTTTTATGTACACAGTACATGGTTATACATTCGAATTCAATGCTCATGGTTCAAATTAGACGTTCATGGTTCAAGTTCAACACTGATGTATACACTCCCATGTTCAAGTTTGAGGTGCATGATTTAAATTTGAATGCCACTGTGCACATATCTGAGCTCACATTGAATGTCTTGTTTCAAAGTTCAGTGCAATTGTGCATAAATTTAAGTTCAAGTTCAAATGCCCATGGTGCATATTTAAACATTCGTTTTCAATGATTGATTTCAATTTCAATGTATGAATGGTCTACCTTAGCGTTCAACTTGGAAATTCAAATTTGGCTTTGAAATTCAAACTCATGGCAACAGTGCGAATTCATGTGCTACTTTGATGTTTACAATCCTGTTTGAAATGCAATTTTGATGGTTCAACTTTAAGTTTAGTTTCAATTTCAACGTTCAACTTCAAGTTCTAAGTTCTACTTCAAGGTTCAACTTTGAAATTTCAGTTTAGCGTTGAAGTTCAATCTCGAAGTTGAGCATTTGGCCAGTTTCCCATTATCAATAGTCGGACGTATACCATTATTTCCTGTTACGAGTAATTGATAAGCTATAGGGTTCGTAATTTAAGTAACAGTCGTAGGGGATACTATAGTTATTTATCCCATGGTGTTTAAATGAAGGTGATTACAGTGAACTGATTTAGTCCATTACTAATTCATTTCATTGCTGGCATTCCAGTTTTCGTAGTTTAAATTGTATTTGCATGACCCTCTTAATTATATTGATATTGCACAATGGCGATTGGAGTTAATGAACTAAAGGAAGAGCTGCGAATACTTCAAGAGAACATGAGAACTCTGCAACTGGAATCTCAGAAATCAATCAAACTCGAAGAAGAATTGGCTGAAACAAAGAGGCAACTTGATAGTTATAAGGCGTCAGTTAGAACAGTGTTCATTACGAAGGAGTTTTCTGGTAGACCAATTGGTGATTCAGATGTAACTGCTGAAGAGTGTATAGATGAGGTTGTCCAACATTTACGATGTATGGAAGGTGCAGATGCTCAAGTAGATTTCATTATGGATCATTTGGCTGGACGAGCCAGAGATGAAGTTAGATGGAGACCGGAATGTGAACGTAATTCTGCTAGCAAGATTTTAGAAATAATCAAACAAAGTTTTCAGGATGCAGAAACTGTTGGCCAGTTACAGCGTAGGTTCTACCAGAGAAATCAAGCACGAAATGAATCTCTTCAAGTCTACTCTTTGGCGCTATTAAAACTTGTTGATAGAATAGTAAAAAAAGATCCAGCTATTTTGGGTGATAGAGATTTAATGCTAAAAGAGCGCTTTATAGATGGTGTGTATGAGATGCCGCTTCATAGAGAAATGAGACGTTACTCATTTGAGCATGACACTTTGTCCTTTCTAGACTTCCGCCAAGTAGTATTACATTGGGCAGAAGATGAATTGCAGCATTTTGATCCACATCCATCGACTCATGTACAAGAGGTTGAAGTGAAGGAACAAAGGGCATTTAACAGATCTAAGATTGAATCAGAAGTCACAAAGCCAGAGAAAGATAGAAATGGTGTACAGGACCACATTCTTAAATTACTACAATCACAACAATAATTGTTACAATCACAACAGAAACAATTAGAGATGATGACAGGCATGATGACTAAGAAGGATGTATCAGCACAAATGGCATCTGATGACCGCAGATCTGGTATGACAGTTAACCCAAAGCAGCAAACATGTTATAAGTGTAAAGGATATGGACATTTTGCACGTGATTGTCCATCAAACAAAGGTTCCTGGTTTCGACAGAGACCATAAATAAATAGACCTCAAACAAGCTTTCGAACAAGGTCAACAAATCATGAAGCTAATCATTGTACTGATGGAAATATGCATCATTTAAACCGATAGCTCCCACCGTGGAGACATGTAGTCAAACGGTGGGAGAAGAAGTAAAAGACTCTACTTTATTGAAACAGACTATACTACAAAAAGTGGTTGCAGATTGTCCGGAGGTTGATGTGTGTGTTGAAGGTGTAGAGTTAAGGTGCCTTGCAGATACGGGATCACAAGCGTCTACTATTACAGAAAATTTCTTCCAACAGTTGCTTAATTGTCGTCCAAAACTGATTGATGTCACAAAATGGATGCGAGTAACAGGTGCTAATGATCTTGATGTTACGTATCTTGGTTACATTGAAGTTGCAATTGATATTAATACTTTTCGTGTACCAGCAGTTGGAGTGTTAGTAGTAAAACAGTCTCTGAATAATACTCAATCTAATACAAGAGAACGGCGTCCAGGAATTTTAGGCAGTAACTTCTTCAAATTACTTAGAGAGGCAATGTCTACGGATAGTGATAATCAGAGTAATATCTTTGCCGAGAATCAGGTGTCAAGAATTCTGTCATTATATGAGATGTCAGCTTCCACAAGTTATGAGGATGGACATGTACGTTTTGTGAAACTTGCTGGCCATAACCCGATCCAGATACCTGCAAATTCAGTCAAAGTTGTCACTTGTACTACTCGCCAGGAGACCAAGAATAAGCCAAACTGTGTTGCTATACAAGCTGTGCAATGTGCCAATGGTATCCTTCCCAAAAATGTGATGGTTGTTAATACATTTTCTACAGTCAAAGAAGGAAAAGTTCCAGTTCCTGTTGCAAACATAGGTAGTCAAGATATTTGGTTACAGCCCAGATGTAGGATTGGTGTAGCTCAATCAGTCAACATTGTGAAAGGTGGTAAATTTTGTGATTGTGACATAGAAGTATCAGCTAATGAGATATCTGTGCATTTGAACAGAATTGATGTAGAAGAGAGCACATGCAGACAAATCAAAGAACTAGATGATCTACCATTTAAGGTTAATATGGGTGATGTTCAATTGACATTAGAACAAGAGGCAAGGGTTGTTAGTTTGTTTCAGAAATATCAAGACTCCTTCTGTGTAAGCGATGATGATTTGGGCTATACTGAAACTGTTAAGCATAAGATTATAACAAAAGATAATGTACCAATTAAAGTTCCACATCGAAGGATTCCACCATATCAAATGGCAGAAGTAAAAGAGCATATTCAAAAACTTCTGAGGCAAAATGTCATTAGGAAAAGTGTCAGTCCATATGCTGCTCCAGTAGTCTTGGTGCGCAAGAAAGATGGCAGTTTAAGGCTGTGTGTAGATTACCGCCAGCTTAACTCTCATACCATTAAAGATGCATATCCATTGCCAAGAATTGATGAAGCATTGGAAGCAATACAAGGTTCAAAATATTTCAGCAGCGTTGACCTTGCATAAGGATATTATCAAGTCGCTATAGATGAAAAAAAACATACAAATGACCGCTTTCCGGGTAGGAACACAAGGATATTATCAAGTCGCTATAGATGAAGAAGACATACAAAAGACCGCTTTCCCGGTAGGAACTGGTGGTTTATATGAATATTCCAAATTACCAATGGGATTATGTAACAGCCCTGCTACATTTCAGAGATTGATGGAGGCGTGTCTAGGCGAAGCAAACTTTGACCTTCTTCTCATTTATCTTGATGACATATTGATATATGCTAAGACCATTGATGACCATATCACATGGTTAGAATATGTGTTTAGCAGAATGGAAGACCATGGATTGAAGATGAAACCATCTAAATGTAAGTTCTTCCAGACAAGGATTTCATTTCTAGGACATGTTGTTTCTAAAGATGGTATTGGCACTGACCCAGAGCAAATAAAGTCTATAAGGGAGTGGCAATTACCCAAGACAGAGACCCAATTGAGATCCTTCCTTGGATTAGCTAGCAATTACCGTAAATATGTGAAAGGATTTGCCCAGATAGCTGCAGCATTGCACTGTTTATTGGCAAAACAAGATAAGAAGAAAGATCGTCGAAAGCTGATGTCGAGGACCAATATAGTTTTTGGCCAGAGGTGGACACAAGAATGTACTGATGCATTTCAAAGACTGCAAGAATGCGTGATGACATCCCCAATTTTGGGATATCCAGATTTTGAAAAGCCATTCATTGTAGAGACTGATGCTAGTTTCCAAGGACTGGGGGCTGTTTTATCTCAAGATCAGGATAATGGACGTGTTGTGATCGCCTATGCCTCAAGAAGTTTAAGACCATCGGAACGGAATATGAACAATTATAGCTCCATGAAACTTGAGCTGCTAGCTCTAAAATGGGCTATAACAGATACATTTAGGGAGTATCTTCTTGGTGGGCCTTTCACTGTCTACACTGACAATAACCCTCTGAGTTATTTGCAGTCAGCGTTGGGCATCACAGTTAGCACAGTTTAATTTCGACATTAGATACCGAACAGGTCGGTCTAACCGGAATGCTGATGCACTATGTCGCCAAGCTATAATGTCAAGTAAAATGAATGTAGAGGTAATGCTTGGGCAGATCACAGCAACAACTTCCTTGAACATTATGGATTCTGCTAAAGATGTGCATCGAGTACTAGATCTGCAGAATGAGCAAGAGAAACTAGTTTCAACTCCGATTTCCCCACAATTTCCGGATATTGAATTGTCCTCAAAACAGATGCAGGACCCAGTTTTAGCAAGAGTATGGTATTGGTATAAAAGAAACCAGAGACCAACAGAGAGGCAGTTGCACCAGGAGCTTAATCTAAGCAGGAGGATTCTGAGGAAATGGGACAGATTAAGAGATAGAAATTCGATTCTGTATTATGTGGTCAAAGATTCAGAGATCGGGGAGAACTATCTGTTTCTTACACCTGTTTCCATGAAAAGTCAGGTCTTGGAGTCAATGCATAACTCAGCTGGTCATCAAGGGATGGAAAGAACCATGGCCCTTTCAAGAAGTAAGTGTTATTGGCCAGAAATGGAAAAAGACGTCCAAATGTGGGTGAGAGACTGTGAGAGATGTATGGTAGCAAAAGCTCCAAAGCCAAAAGTGAAGCCTCCAATTAGTAATTTGTTAGCCAATAAGCAACTCGAAATTGTCGCTATTGATTTCACCCGTATGGGGAAATCCTCAGATAATCGAGAACATGTTTTAGTCATCACTGATGTGTTCACTAAGTTTACTGTTGCAGTACCATCCACAGATCAGAAGGCAGCAACTGTAGCGAAGGTATTGGCGAAGGAATGGTTTTTAAAATATGGTATTCCTAATAGACTGCATAGCGATCAAGGACGGACTTTTGAGGGATCTATAATTAAAGAGCTCTGTCGAATCTACAACATTCAGAAATCACGAACGACACCATACCATCCGATGGGCAATGGGCAAGTTGAAAGATTCAATCGCACTATGCATGATCTTTTGAGGACGCTTCCACCAGAGAGAAAAAGGAGATGGACTGAATATTTGCCAGAATTGGTGTATGTTTACAATGCAACACCACATTCATCAACTGGCTTGACACCATTCTTTCTCCTATATGGTAGAGACGCTAAGCTGCCGATTGACCACATGCTCAACAGACCTGAGGATAACCAAGGGCAATCATTCGATGAATGGTTGACAGCACACCATGAACGAATGTTGGAGGCAAATAAGTCTGCAAACAAGCATCTGCATAAAAAAGCACAAAAAAGACGGAAATATTATAATCGAACAGCAAAAGAAGCTCCAATTTGTATAGGTGACATCGTGCTTGTGAGAAATCATCCAGCAGGCAGAACTAAGATTCAGGATGTATGGAGGCCCGAACCTTATGAAGTAGTTGACCATCTTCAGGATAATGTATATGTTATACAATTAGCAGATGGCTCAGGGCCAAGGAAAACGGAAAGCAGGACAGAGATTCTGGACACTAGACAATCAAATGAACATGTTACCAGGGAATTAGAGGGCTGTAGCAAAGTAGAAGGAAAAGATGAGGACATCATTTCAGACTTCAACGAAGAGGGCCATTTGGAAGCTAGGCCAGAAGATGATTTACCATCTGAAGCAGTAAATTCACATGATTCTCTCTCTGACGAGGATGAGTGGAGTGGTTACAGAATAACATGTGGTGGAGAATTGACAGGAGATTCTGATACGCAGCATGTGTCAGTCGATGTACCTTCCGATTCACCCATTATGTCACATGCTAGTACTGAACAAACAGCAGGAGATGAGAATGGGCTGCTGGAGGCGGAGCCTGTGCCAACCATCAGAAGGTCACTACGATCAACAAAAGGAAAGCACAGCAATCCATACAACTTGCCAAGATCAGAAATTAAGAGTACACCCCCATTAAATACTCAGACCTCAGAAGTTTCTGCTAATGTACATATTCCAGTTAAACGATTAAATGATCCCATAGCATCTCTAATACATTCACATTCATTAGCAAACCAAGTGTCTGTTGTTCATAGTGATTGTCCTATCCCCGCAAGGAGATCCATAGCTAATACGAGAATGAGACTATCACAAATCACACAACCTAATTTTCAGGATTTTGGACAGGCCGTTGCAATGTTGGGCAACAGTCTAGGGAGTTGCTTGGTCCAGACGCTCCAGGAGGGTTGGACAAATTATAATAAATAAGACAAATTGTGTTGTGTCTAATGTAAGTTTGATGAGGCATCAAAAATTAACTAGTGGAAAAATGTGACATGTCAGATTTGCATATTTGTCCTGTACTGTATATAGCCTCAAATCATTCTTTCTTTTATGTCTATTAATTATTTTAAGGTAAATATCAATTCCGATCATCATATTATATATCAAAAACTGCTGTTGTGATGAAGATTAAATTTGATGAAGAAATATATATTTTCCCCAAGTGAATACTATTCATGATACATTAACCATTTTCTTATCCCACTGACGAATTGAGGTTAATTCATAATGATGTTTGAATTATCGGATGGGATAGCTTTGGGTAATTTGAATGGAAGTTGTTGATATGTTAGGCAGCAACAATTTCTGGTCAAATTACGGTAAAACTGTTCATCAGATTGCATGTACTATTGATGTTTCTGTAATAGAATGTGGATATAGAAGAAAAGAGTTATGGTATTTTGGTGCACTGGTCAGCTTGGGTCATTGTGAGCTGGATATACCGCTAGGCACTAGCAGTACAGTTAAATATTCACTTCAAGTGGACACATTTCACAAGCAGCAAGAAACGTTAAATTGGAACCTGAAACTTGAACACGTTGTGCTAAGCCTGGCCTTACTTAGGGAAAGGTTATAACAGTATTATTATTCATGTTGTCAATATGATGTTGAATTGTCTGAATTCATAGTGTAGTTTTAAGCTATCTAATTTCCAATTTAAAATAGCTATTCAATTAACGTGCTGTTTGTTGAAGGGCTATTCTGAAATGGGCATTATCTAGTCAAGTAAAATATTCACTTGTTATGGCAATGTAATGCTTTCCATATGGTAAAGCATATGAAGCCTGTAGCATATTGTTGTAAGCCGCTGCATGATTAATCTTTCAAAATAAGCACATCAGGGCCATTTATCATGTATAAATGATTAGTATGAGAGTTATCTCCCTTTGACAAGCATATGAGCATGGCATGTCAATTTATACTCAATGTATAGCTAGTCACTGTATAATTCCAAGGTCCTGTTCAAGTGTGCTATATATTCATGCATTGCCTATTATCCTGATACGTCTTTCATCAAGTCCGTCCGTAAAATGCATGTTCATACAATCGCCATATCTGCTTAATCCTGCGTTAAACCTGGGCCTGGTTGTCGTATTCCTGTTTAATTAGGATCTGGTATGTATTTTCCGAAATAGCTTTGCTATCTTCTGTGGTAAGATCTTTTAGCAACACTATATCGGTAGTTTACATCAAATAATTCCTAAATGTCTTCGTTATCATAATTATTGTAGCAGCAGAAGGGTTAGCCTTAGCGTCATTAGAGTATACATTACCGTCACACATGAATTTCACACATTCCGTGGTATATGATTTTTTAAATGTTATTATTTATTATTCTCATGTCATGTATCCATGCATGCAAAGGATGTGTGCACATTTTGAGCTATGCGAATTCATATTAACTGCATAATTGCATATTAATACTCCAATTGAATTATACAATATGAATGTCGCACAGCAATAGCCAATTACACCAGTCATTTATGATAACGGTTATGTTTGTATATTGTCTAATTATTGTATTCTACTTTCCTTGTCAATTGTGTGTATAGCGTATTGCCAATCATCCCAGAGTGATTCTTAACGAATGCACCCGAATCTATGGAGATTGTAGATATGTGTACATTAAATGTATAATGGAAACCGTAGATGAGTTTGTCAATTTACCATCGATTTCCACATATTACACATATATAGAGAGTATCGTAAAATGTACCCCAGTGTGGGGAGTTCGGGTAGGGCACATCAGTTGGCTTAAGGTAAACTGTATCTGCCTTAATCCAGCCCAACGTTATTGGTTAGCAAGAGGAACGTGGCTCGCGCGGGCCTCCATCACAGGAAAATGTCTACAACGCCATAGCGGAGGAAGAGAGGAAGATAGGAGAGAGAGAGAGAGAGAGAGAGAGAGAGAGAAGCATCCCACGGCGAAAATGCAGGGCAAGAATGGAGAACCCGACCATTAAGATGCAGGGGATGAATGCAAATCATTACCGTTTGGGTGTGAGGAAATTTACGATGGTACAACCACCGTGGTGCCAAAAGTTTGAGGAATCCGACCATCAATATGCAGTGGGGGGGTGGATACTCTTGCCACTTGCTTGTGAGGAAATATACCACGGTACCAACACCGTTGTGCCTTGTGAGAAAGCAGTCGCAGGGAAGCTGACTATAAAAATGCAAGGGAAGAATGGAGGTGCCCTCGCTGTTTGTGAGCAGACGTCTTGAGAGACGTCCCACTATAACAATGAGGTGGAAAAATGTGTTTCCCCTAACACCTGCATGGCTAGGGATGTATAATTTTGCGAGAGGAAAGTGCCATGCGCGGGCCTCTATCAAAAGAATAACGCCTTCAATGCTGAAGCGGAGGAGGAAAATGGTGAAAATGGCTGCCCTCCTATCTTACAAAGTTGAAAAAGATTATTATGTGTTTTTACCCAAATGTAGTTTTTTTTAATGTTGGTGTGTGCGATTTGTACGTAACGATGGGGAGGTTGATTCTTATTGAATTCAGCACAGTCATCGTGCGTGAGTTAAAGATATATTTTAGTTGGTACCGTTCCAATCATTGCGGACCTTATGAGGGCCTAATCTGAGTTTTGAGTTCAAACACATAGTTTTAGGCCACACATGGCGTAGCACCAATTGTCTTTAACGAATGCGTCTCCTGGCAAGAATGCTCGGTACCATTGCCGATACCTCACGGAGCATTTCCCCTTAGACCGACAGCATGCAACATGCTGTCTGGTGATAGCTTCAGGGCCGCAGCGCGATCCCTCCACACACCGCATCACAGCCACAAATTACAACACATGGGCAAGTCACATTAACGGAAACATCTTTAGAAAGCGGTCATTATGTTACTTACTGTGGGGAGAGAGAAACGTATTTCATGCTTTCCCATAGGACGTGGTGGGCTCTAAGGCCAGTCACCATTAGCAGTTAGATGGCGATCTGTCTCTCTATCCGTCACCTGATGTTTCGAGTACGGTCCATATGAGATCCGCACCCTGGTGCTACCATTTAGCTGCTTTAGGTTTGGAGAAAATTGGCCAAAAGAACTCTGCCGGGACTGCACTAAATTGTATTATTTATATTTTCGCAGTAGTTCCTACTTTGGCATAAAAAGGATTACTTAATAGGTATGCGAAGATATGCTTGAGATGTGTGTGATCGACAAATTGATGCTGGCCGGCAAGACACCTACTGTTGTTTCTTGAGACGGCCCTAACCATTCTGACGGTGGGAACTCAAACAATTATTTCGGCCAGGCAGCCAAAGAAGCATAGTCATAGGCAGTTACTCTTTACTTTAAGTTAGGAGGCCTTAACACGAATCGCCAACTAAGAAAATAGCATTATTATATTTTATATTATGATTGCTTACATATAACTTGCGCACCTACACTCATATATACACAAATTAACACACACATCTACGGACTTACACGCAGACAATTACGCGCACAATTACGTGAGCATGAACGTACGCACGCATATACAATGGACAGCCATGTAGACAGACAATCTACCTCAAACGCATTCTTTCTTCCAGGCAAGTTTACAGTTAAGCTGTTCAATATTTTGAAACCAATTTGTCCGGACTGCTGTTGTTGCGTATGACAGCTTAGGTCGTGTTCTTACTGGATAATCAATCAGGAATAACGGCATACTGATGTATGGCGTTATTCCGGATTGATTCCAGCATGAACACGACTTTAAAATGTAAGGAACTATACATATATATATATATATATATGCGCAGGTCTTGTGTGGCCGGTGGAGGTGTGAGCGTGGAGTATCCCCACCGGGCCGTTTCGTACCCAGTTGAATGGGGCCGTTACGTACCCGACAGGGTGGTCCGCACCACAGGGTCAACGATCTGCTTACCATCCTAGAAATCATTCAAAGCATAACCGTATATTGAGCTGCATCAGAAACCCTAAAAAGTTTGATATATTTAGTTAACTAATACGATGGCAACTTGTTACTGCACTAATAGCGGATTAGATTTGTTTACTGTGAAACCTGTAATGACAACGATGGATCAAGCTCGCTGGTATAGCTATACACCCGTTACGAGCTTGTCTAACTCTGGGGGCAGTCTGGAGTTTTTCTTCCCTGGAAGTGTGTGATGAATACATAGAGTTAGCTCAAAGTTGCATGTACATTAAGGCAAGCATTGTACTGGTGGTTGTGGGTGCGGAAACTCATTTAACAGCTAACAGCGATGTTGTGCCATTTAACCTATGGGCTGGCCCAATGTTTTCTCAAGTAGATGTCTTTTTAAGCGGAAAATGTGTCCCTGATGCTAATGACACGTATGCTGTTCTCAGTTAGTTTGAAAGCTTATTTAAGTATTCAAACAGAGTATATATCGAGTCGATTAAGGATCCAGTAGGACATATGGATAATAAGTCGTGTAATAATGAAGGTTATAACGTATAGAAAGATTAGCGTTGCCCTAAGTAACACTATGGAAATGGTCGGTAGAATACATTCCGAGATTTTTCTTCATCAACAATATATAATCAAGGACGTTTCCATAAACCTACGTTTTACATCGAGTAAGTCAGATTTTAACCTAATTTAACACACACGCGCACGCGCACCGTATAACTCTGTATATTTTTTTGGGAATGAACAGATATCCAATTGTATTCGTATATTTTACAATTGAGCACCGATTTATCAGGCTTGGTATTCATAGGGATATGTGACTGATTTAAAATTCAGCGCAAACGTGCATAACGGTTCAGCCAGACGATAACAGCACGTAACGGTCAACTGCCCATCTCTACCCAAGAGCCACGCACGCTTTATTCACGTTGGGAGCAAGCAAGTCATGCACTCCCTGAATCTCGATTACCAGAAAACTATACGGGTAAGCTGTTGAATATTTTGAAAATAATTTAACTGGACACTGTTACTGCTTATGGCGGAAACAACGCTGTGTCAAATTAATTTCAAATTATAAAACATAGTGTATATTAAATAGCACAGCCATACACTTCATACAACTTGACGGTCTATTAAGCGGTTATAATGCAATAGCTGCACCGTGCTAATGGACCTTTCCATTTTAGCTATGCCCCACCCATCTCTAGCTAAGCTCCACCCACACCTCCATCGTGTTTGGATCTCTCAACTAACTGACTAGCAACTTCCAGAAAACCATAATGGTAAGCTGTTGAATAAGCTGTTGACTATTTTAAAACTAATTTGACTGGGCGATGTTACTGCTTACGCAGCTAACACCACCGAGTACAGTACAGCAAAGACATAACCTAACATGTTTACAAAACAAAATAAAATATGTACTGTCGAATATTTTGAACATAACTGGATTGAACGGCATTGTTTGCTACGTACAGCAATTGTCTGCAAATCAAAAGTATGCCCAAAATACGCAAGAGAAGTGTAAAATGTCCAGGGACATGATATTTCTAACAAGCTGGTAACAGGTGATTATGAGTTCATTGTGAATTATGTCTACCCAGCGAGTGAAGTTGTAATACGCTCGGTTCACATAAAGATGTGTGTTTTTCATCTGATTAACTATACCCCGACAACACCGCGCACCCCCTCCCTCTGAACAAGCTACATATGTTAAAGTTTAACAATATGTACTTAAATGGTGTTAAGCATGTGTAGGTTAAAATATCTTTCAAAGTCGGCTTTCGTTTGTGCAGAGCTGTGCACTCACAGCTGGTTAATGGCTAACCAAAATGCATCACTGGGAGCGGAACATCGTCTTTTGAAAATCAGATTAATTAGCTTACATACATAAGACGAATACGGCTTCAGGGTGTGACCGTTATTCATAATAATAGAGGGGGTTGTACTAAAACAGAAGAAATTCTTAACATTTTAAACACGTTCAACCCAACAAAAAGTACCGGCATCGGAATTGATGGCTGTAAATGGCCTCTCTTTAAAACCTATGCAGAGGATATGCTTATGCCACATCTGCAATCTATCTTTAGTGCAAGGTATTTTCCCAGCAAAACTAAAAGTAGCCCGTGTTACACCAATATACAAAGCCAAGGATTCTACTAACTTTTCAAATTACAGACCAGTCTCCATACTTCCACTTTTCTATAAAAAAAAACCTCTTAGAACGCTTAATGTATAATAGACTGATAAACTATTTGGATCAAGAATCTATTTTATATAAATCACAATATGGATTCTCAAAAACACTCAACAATGCTTGCAACAGTAGAAATGACAGAAAAAAGTATCGAATCCTTGGAAAAAAATCAAAGCATAATAGGCATTGTTTTACCTCCTGAAGGCTTTTGACACAATTAACCAAAAAATCCTGCTAGATAAACTCGCCTATTATGGTATAAGAGGATCTGCACTGGACTGGTCGCAGAGCTATCTAAGTGAAAGAACTTGATCCGTACAATTTAATGCAACATGCTCTGAAACCAGGAAATTAATCAAATGTCTATATAACTAAGTATATGTTATTTACAAACATGATGAAACCTCCAAAAAAAGTGAAATTCCAAAAATCTATATTAACAATAAGGAGATCGAAGAAGCCCCATTGGCTAAATGTATTGGAGCATGCTTGGACAAACATCTGACCTGGGCTAAGCAAATTGAAATAGTTACAGCAAAAAGTGGCGAGTGGCATGTGTGGTATCCACAGACTAAAGTCGTACATGCCACCAGACACTTAAAACTCTGTATTGCACACTTGTCCTCCCTCATCTCACCTATTGCAATACTATCTGGACAGCAGCACACAAGAGTAAACTAACAAAACACCAAAACCGTCAGAAAAGTGCATAAAACTCTTTAGTTAAACCAGCAGTGGGCCAGAATATATTCAAAACGGCGAAATTGCTTAAACTCAATGATATCGGAAAATTACAGTTGTACACTATTGTAAAGGACTTTCGCCACAATGTATTGCCACAACCCATAGCCTCCAAGTTTACATTCAACACTGACATGTATAGACACAACACTAGAACTAAACATAATCTACATACCGAATTCACAAGAACGGAAACGGAAGCACAACGTATTACAATAACATCCACACAATTATGGAACAGCACCTGCACACAGATACGGGAACAGATCCTACATAGAAAATCTTTCAAGAAAATTGTTAGGAAATCCATAATTGGGTAATGATGTATAGTACATTTGTACTCGTCAATGTAAAGATTCGCTGATAATGAACCCTAACTAAAGAAAATCACTACTACTACTACTACTACTACTACTACTACTACTACTACTACTACTACTACTACTACTACTACTACTACCACTACTACTACTACTACTACTATACCACTACTACTACTACTACTACTACTACTACTACTACTACTACTACTACTACTACTACTACTACTACTACTACTACTACTACTACTACTACTACTACTACTACTGCTACTACAACTACTACTACTACTACTACTACTTCTACTACTACTACTACTACTACTACTACTACTACTACTACTACTACTACTACTACTACTACTACTATCACTACCACTACCACTACCACTACCACTACCCACTCACCACCATTACCACCAATTCAACGCAGGTGAATCTAATCTGCACGTCACAAACTAACCCACCCATAAACTAAAGGGACAGAGATTGGCTTTGCTAATATACCAGAGTGGCAGTCTAGACACCCATCTGTTATCATTTGACATTTCCGACACCGCTGGCCACATAGACCCTATATGGTATCTGACACACCGTAACCATGCACAATACACCAACAACCATTAATGCGCAATACACTACGCACCAGTAATGCAACTGTCGAAGTGCCGGATCAACCCTTTGAACCTTGCAAAGTCAAATAAGCCACAGATCCTAATAAAATAATATTTGTCTGCCAATGCTGTGGCTGCTTTGACTAGGAACTGTTTTTGCCACTGGAACAGACACATTTTTTTAAAATCAGGATAACCCCAGCATATCAAACAGATGACTAATATGTGTATTGTAGCTGATAATCATGTAATGCAGCGTGACCGGATTAATGGGTCGAATGTGGTTAACCTAACCAAACTGGTTGAGGGTATTAGACCCATATATAATAGGTAAAACCTGTGTTGTTGGGTAGCGGAGAGGCTCCACATAGCGGTAGCAATAAATTGCAATCCAAGATATGTGAGCTGGTCAATGCTAAATCTTTTCGGACTAGGTAGACTGGAGGCCCCAGCTTTAAATTATGCAGTACACATGGAAATTGCAGACGATCATAATGCATCAATTATGCGGGCTTTATTAGAAACATCAGGTCTTATACAACATGTGAAACATGCCACCCATAGTAAAGGACATCTACTGGACTTAATTATAACACGAGCAGATGAATCTGTCGTCAGTAATGTTGATCTTGATGCAGGCGCAATCGCGTCTGATCATGCATTTATAACATTCGACGTTTCTCTTCCAAAACCTGCTCTGCCACGAAAAACGATTACTTATAGGCGACTTCGTTTACTTCCCATTGAATCAATCAGATCAGACATACGTGCAAGTAGTATGTGCACGAATCCATCTGAGAACATGTCCAAACTCGTGAACCAGTACGAAAATGAACTACGAGCCATTCTTGATAAATATGCTCCCCATAACCATAAAACAATCGTTGTTCGTCCACATTCACCATGGTTCAACAGTGAGATAAAGGAAGCAAAACGACTTTCACGAAAATACGAACGCCTTGCACGCAAAACGAATCTACACGTTCATTTACAGTTATATGCTGATCAGTGTAAAGTGGTTAACAAAATGATAACTGTAGCAAAGCAGGATTACTACTCAACATTAGTGTCCGAACACAAAGCATACGAGAAAAAACTGTTCTCCGTTTTCAACAGGCCCCTTCACAAAGATAAAGGACGAAATACCTTACCACAGCACAGCAATTCAGTTGAGCTAGCTGGCAATTTTGGACAGTTTTTCACTGAAAAAATCGAACTCATTCGTGCAAACATTTTGAGACATCCAGATTATTCAGTACAGATTCTGAACGATGTACCAGTATCAGAATGTCCTCTGATAGAGTTTCGACCATCTTCCATCAGTGAGGTGTCAACACTAATCAGGAAATCACCACAAAAGTCCTGTATTCTAGACCCAATACCCACACACTTGGTTAAAGACTGTATCGCCGACCTTGCACCAGTCATTACAAATATGATAAATATGTCCATGGAGAGTGGCTCTGTGCCTACTATCTTTAAATCAGCAAACGTGATACCACTGCTCAAAAAACCATCTCTGGACTCTAACCTTCTTAACAACTACCGATCGGTATCGAATCTAACATATCTATCAAAACTGTTAGAAAAAGTGATTGCAGAACGACTTCAGAATCACCTAGAAGTAAATAACCTACGTGAGTTGTAGCAAAGTGCCTACCGCAAGCTTCATAGCACAGAGACGGCTTTACTACGCGTGCAGAACGATATATTATGTTCTATGGACAATCGTATGTGTGTGCTATTAACACTCCTAGACCTATCTGCAGCCATCGATACGATAGATCATAAACCTATGCTATCACGACTAGCAGAACTGGGCATATCTGGTACATCACTGAGTTGGTTCAAATCCTATTTAACATGTCGCTATCAAACAATCACATTAAATGAAGCTAGGTCATCTCAGTATGAGTTGCTCTCTGGTGTGCCGCAGGGGTCTGTGCTCGGGCCTATATTATTCACTATCTACACGGCACCACTGGGACGACTTCTAGATGCACGTGGAATGAGCTATCACTTCTACGCCGATGATACTCAGCTGTATCTAGCTTTCCACACACACAACCAATTGAATGCCCGGGAAATTCTGGAGGACTGTATTCGCGATGTGAAACTTTGGATGTTAAACAACCTTTTGCAACTCAACGAGAAACAGACAGAAATAATTGTGATCGCTTCCCGTCACTTGAGACCAAAAAAGAAATTGAATCGGTTCATATCGGTGGCGCCAACATTCCTTTTAGTGTTAATGCGAGAAATATTGGCGTAGTCTTTGACAATATTATGTCTATGGAAAGCCATGTGACATCGATCTGTACATCTATATTTCTGAACACTCGCAACATCGGTAAAATTAGGAATTTGCTAGACTATAATGCAGTCAATACGCTCGTCCACGCAACCATTACATCAAGTCTGGACAATTGCAATTCTCTTCTCACAGGCATATCATCATCGCAGTTACAACGTCTCCAACGAGCACAAAATACGGCAGCCCGGTTAATAACCAGAACAAAAGTACATGAACACATTCGACCAGTCCTCAAAGAGCTACACTGGCTGCCAGTGGAACACCGAATCGAATTTAAGATCGCACTGTTCGTGTTCAAATGCCTACATGACTTAGCCCCACCGTATTTATCATCACTCATAACTAGACGAATAGCACCGAGAGCACTAAGATCGAGTGAACAGCTACTCTGCGTAGTACCCAATTCCAATCTTGTCATTGGAGAGCGTGCTTTCTCCATAGCTGGACCAAAACATTGGAACGACCTTCCATCCAACATTCAAAACAGCAACAATGTTGAGGCTTTCAAAACTCTTCTAAAACCCCATTTGTTCCAAAAAGCATATTTCACTATTTTAAATTAGCTTTAACTTTTGTAAAGCGCCTTTGGGCAGTTAATTCTGGAATTGGCGCTATATAAATGCATACATATATACACACATACATACATACATACATACAGTAGCAGCTTTCAGACTGGATAGTCCTAACATATCCAGCCATTGCATCTATACGCGGAAATAGTTGCATGGGGAACAGGCGTCGAAAGTGCCAAAGTTAAAGCTTTTTCTCACCTAGCAGCCAGATCTCATATTTACTCTGTACCTGTAGTGGGCGATTACTGCCAGTATGAGTCAATTCCGGCCATCATATCCATCCCAATTCACTGCTCTTTATTTATTTCAAATTATGATCTAATACCCCCATTTTATCAATCTACAACTACAATGAGAAACACAGCTCAATACTAGCTGATTAACTACTGTTGTTATTAATTCTCTTACTATAATCAAGTTATTATGTGAAGCGCCTCTTTCGGTATGTTGGCTTGCCTACATGTATCTGTACGTCTGTCATAAAATCTGTGTTCGGGCCAGATGGCATCTATCGAATGGACACACACTGTATAGACAAAGTTTCATGGTTGTGCTTCTTTCTTAAACCGTTGTACTCTGATGGAAATCTTTTAAATTTTTCAAAATAAAATAAATGACCAAAGATAATATATGTTACATTTTCTAGGCAGGTTTGATGGAAGACCCCGCAGTCATAGACAGCAACATCGTCAACCACAAGTGCTGAATATTGGACGCCAATGTCTCTGCTATAGAGATAACAAAAGCTATAAAATTGCCATCAGAGTGCTAGAAGTGATCAAACTTAGGATAGATATACCATGTTGAAAAGCATGAAATTCGCCAAAGCAGATGGACCAAATCAGATCTCAATCATCTTGAATCTTCATCTGATATTCGCGTTCCCAATGAATATATCAGGTGCCGACACTCTACTATAAAATATGTATCTACGTCACACCTGCCAACAACTTCTCACCCCAATACGACTGTGACTTTATTGAGCACCCCACATCCCCCTCACCCCCACCCAATGTACCATATTTAAAAAAGCTATCTAGAATAAAAAATCATATTTGGAATCTAAAAGACCGGTATATGTAGAATACGCTTCATGTAGAACAATCATGACAATATGGTACAAAAAAAGATGTTGTGCCATCCTGTGTTCTGTGTTTACTTACGGATGTGTGTATAATTAACTATTATCCTATATATTGTAATGTGCTGTGTTGTGTGTCTAGGGGGTCCATCGACTCATAGGCTCTGCCTTTGAGGGACTGCCAAATTGTGATATCTGTATATTGTATATTAAGCATGGAATAAATAATCTTGAATCTTGAATCTTGAATGTTGTTTAGAATAATTGGGTTGGATACGCGTTAGCGTGTGTGTGGTGCATGTGTGCAGAGGTGCCATTGTGGCGGGAGAAATGTGGGTGTGGACACACAGCTCTAATCACGGTGGGAGAAATACTATCCTTGATATATAGCCCATATATATACGTATTCTGGAGATGAAAGGTAAACTAAAATACTGTCACTGTCAACTGAAGGTCCATATCTCCCTTCCGAAATGTAGGATATGCTCTCTGAAAGCATCCACATTTCATCATTTTCGGGGCAAGACCACTGAACTATAGTTGGTTTGATGCAGGGTCCACGTTAATGGAAATGGCAGAGGACACTCAAATTATGTTGACCGAGAACGTCATCTACTAATAAAAGTAGTACCACAATTAAAATCGGAAAACGACTCGGTACAGCTAGAGAAATGCACTTAAGCACATGTTATGCGACTCTGATGTGCTATCCGCTTTAGTCAACCTGGAACCAGTTAGTGACACTACCGAACCTTTGCGCGGCATCATTTGTGATCTGTGTGCGCGATACAGCATACCATACATGAATATCTGCCCATGAGAGGGACACATACAACGATATCAATGTGCTAAATTACTGTTGCTCATAGATGACATAATTTTAATTGAAAGCCACTCTCTTGTAGAATCAACGATTTCCAGTCATAAAGTTATTAAGATATACTTCTGGTGTCTTGGTCGGTTGAGGCTGTGAGGCCGAGAGAGATTCCCGTTTGCATCATATTAATATGCATGAACGACTGTATGGCATTACTAGTTCGCTGAATAACCTAGACTCACATGTATGATTAGACACCTGGAATTGATTTCTGTGAATCATCTCGAAGGAGTTTGCTGAGCATTCTACATGCTGAGCCATGCGTTCATTCTACCTGATATAGCATGCTTTTCTAGACATGTGTTCACATGAGAATGGTATTTCCCTGAGTTGCGCTGAGACATTCTGAAAAAACACTGTCTACGCACATGTGCAAATCACATTCTGAAGCCTTTACATTCGCTATCCGAAAGTAATAATGAACACCATATTTTGTAGGAAGCAGGCGATGCTCATTTGCCAGGAACGTGTTGTAGCACAATTATTTATATGTTAGGAAGAGATGGTGGGCATAGAGGATCTGGAACAAGGCCCCATTTAATATCGCTATTATGAACCAAGTTGAACATTATCGTTTTGCACAGGCCTTTATTAACACTGAGGCAATAACAAGCCAAATGATTATACCTCATAAATGCTGATGTGGATGGTGATGTTACTAACATACTAAATGCCTCTGTGGGTGATTCCCGAGTACTAACAGGCTATTTCCCCAGACAATATAGATACAACGCCCGAGAAGAAGGGGAATATAATTTATCTGTGGCTATGCACGAAATATTGATAATTAGTCACGCTGTATGTGTTATTGGCTGCCATTGGCTGCAAATCCCATGGCTAGATTGGTATCATCAACAAATAGTCTCGATTGCGCTTACATCTTCAGTAATGGATAACAAAGAGCTGGGATAATTATTGAATTTTCGTGGCTTGTATAAACGCTATATTGTTCAAGGAAGGATTTGCCTGAGCTTTTATTATTAGTCATTAGCCCCTATGTAGTGTGCCTCAAATTGTGATCGGCACCTTAGACTCCTAGGCCAATGGGTGTATTAAGATCCCTCTATGTGTACAGCTGTTAGGTTACTTTGTCCGAATGGTCCAAATTTAAAATCTCTAGGTGTACTCATGGTCGCCAGTGTTAATGAACTGAAGTCTGAAGTGTGTGCAGCCGTTAGCTGTCTTAGTCGTCTGTGTGACAGACAGCTCGACATTCATGTCTCAACGTATATATCTACATCATCATTGAACTCTTCAATTTTATTCAACAGTCAATGCTCATCACATCATCCATCACTGCATTCGGTATCCGTCACTTCAAGCATCTATCACCTTATTCATCATTCACCAGTTCATCAACTCAACAGACATTGTGCATGTATTATCGGATATTTTCACTAAGCACAACTCACACATATTCAGAACTGTAGTAAAATTGTCGTGTAGGAGTTACCGTTCATGTAACAATGTGATGGCCAATATATATATATATATTTATATATATATATATATATATATATATATATATATATATATATACATATATATATATATTTTTTTTTTTTTTTTTTTAACGTGAACAATGGTTGCCATATATCATTTTTTTTGTAGTCCGTGAACATTTCCAGAAATCATATTTTATTTAGCATTTTAGTTAGGATATCATTATATTAACGAACTGTTTTACAATCAGTTACTAAATTATCAATTTGAGTGCTATTTTAGTAGTTATATCAAGTATCTTAATTGTATTAGTTATTTATATTAAATTTGCTATTGTGCTATTGAATAGATCGCATTGTGGCTTATGCAAGAGGTGTGTAAGCAGCATAGAATGAATGGACATGAATGTATGCAAGAACTGGAATGAGTGAATGTGGATTGATGTTTGTTAATATTTGACTGTGAACATTGATAGCCCTTGTTCAGGGAGTGATGGATGCCAACACAAGCGAAGTGTGGCATTGTGGCGTCAGCCTACCAGTGGTGGATATTGGTCACGGTAACCTATACGTGTAGCAAAGGCGTGTCTCAACTACGTATTACCTCGTGTATGTGGTTTCAATCGGGCAAGCAGATCAATATGTGAACAATATTAGAGCTGCATTGTATAACCGCACAGAGATCTCACATGGGATTAGCTAAAGATCTAGAGACCTATAGAAAGGAAGGATGGCCATGAGCACTGTAACCTCATCACCTGTAAGGTTCTCCCGGCCATGGAAATATTGAGACACATATGGACATAGTGACGGGGATAAGCAACGTGATGCGTTTTCTTTTATTCAAAGATAAACAAACGATTTGTGGTCAAAACTGTCTGTGTCGTAAAAGAAACTCGTGCCTGTGTGAATGTATTATCTATTCCATCATCGTATCCTAGACTCGTTATCCGACTCGATGTGTGCGCTGTCCCATACTAGCTATATCGTCTGATGATACCGAGCAGTCGTGCACATTATTTCATTTAGGATTTGTATTATAACATGCCATATCAATGTCTGAATGAATGCTCTCAGCACAATGAACGGATGTCTGAAATAATCAATGTCCACAGCTATTTATCTTCCCCGCAGAATGATATTGATTACGTTATTGATTACGTTATTGTCGCCAATGGATCATCCTACACTATCTATGAGCATGATACCACATGTTCGTTCTATCCAATACACATTTCAGTGATTACAATCACAATCGGCGAGTCAGATTTGACACCTTCACAGACATGGCTCACTCAATGGAGACACATGCATTACAGTAGGCAGCTTCGCAGACATGGTGCACGTTACGGAGACACGTGCATTAAAGTAGGCAGCTTCACAGACACGGATCACGCTATGGAGACACATGCATTAAAGTTGGCAGCTTCACAGACATGGCTCATGATAAGGAGATACGTGCATTTAAGTAGACAGCTTCCCAGACACGGCTCACGATACAGAGACATGCGCAGTAAAGTGGACAGCTTTACAGACACGGCTTACGCTAAGGAGACGCGTGCGTTAATGTAGGCAGCTTCACAAACAGGACTCATGCTACAGAGGTATGCGCATTAAAGTAGGCAGCTTCACGGATACTACTCATGCTAAGGAGACACGTGTGTTAATGTAGGTAAATTCACAAACATGGCTCACGCTCTGGAGACACATGCAATAAAGTAGGCAGCTTTACACACACGGCTCATGCTACGGAGACACATGCATTAAAGTAGGCAGCTTCACAGCTTCAAAGTAGGCAACTTCACAGACACGGAGCATGCTATGAAGACACGTCCATTAAAGTAGGAAGGTGTAGCATGGATTGACCGAACGGGTACGAACCATCCCAGCTAAGCGCGGTATGAGAGGACTGCTCCGATCTAAGTATAAAGCCCTATGAGAGAGGTGTCATTAAGAATACGTAGGTGCATGCGCACGCATCAGAGGTTCCCTGGCATCACGCGTCAGTATTGTGAGAGAGTGTATGCGTATTGTGTATCGGGTTGGTACGTGTGGTTTCTTTAAACCGCTCGATGCTCGTTCTTGGTAGGGATCAGGACCAGAATGAAACGAGGATTTCAGAACGTTTTACCCTTTTAAAATCGGACTAGAAATGGCCGAGTTATCGTTAAATGGCTCACTTAAATTGTTTTCAAAATATTGCTTAAACGTCGTAGTCTTGTGTATGTATTACATGAATGGGTAATGCGATGATCACGTGATCGCCACGTCACCCTTTCTAGCTGCACGCTGATTGGCCACTGCACGCCCCCTGGTTGGCTATAGCATACTGCCTCTGGCGTCACGGGTAGTATAAATGGAGCTAAGAATCAAGAATCTAGAGCACGTCGGCGTGGAAGCCGACACGACAGCAAGGTTGCTGGACCAGTGCAATTCTACACGTGGGCTAACTGCTAGGTGACTGTGGTACCTACACCACAGCAGTGCCCTTCGGAATTCAGATCGCCTGCGCCGGTGAGCAGCTTTGAACATCCGCGATTAAGGCTTTGTAAGCTCTTGGACGGCCATCCGAGGGCAAATTAATTAAATAGAATAACTCCCTTTCCGGAACACCCACAGAGGAGCTTCCTTGTGGATGGGCCTTGTGGGCCCGATGTAGATTCAACAGGATGCAGAGCTGAGGTGATTCTTGGTGGATAACTCGCCGGATCTTCCAGACCACGCTGAAAAGTTGCATCAAACTTCTGTGCAGCATGTCGTGTTGTATAATTACGTTTTAGACCACAGTCTGGTGGGACTCTGCATGGTGCCTTGCACGAGCTATGCGACGTATCCTGCACAGTGAACCCATTTATGCACATGCATATTTAATTACCATTGTAACCCTCTATTTTGAGGGAACTTTCAAACTACCGTCGCCGGACAGACACTTTCCAATTTACTGTGTAAATGTATGCATCAGTTATTCTGACCATCTACTGGGCATCTTTCTATAACTGTTCTCCTTCTCCGTCTTAAGAGTGAGCCGCATCAACAGTCTGCTTGCGGAAATCTTCCCTTCAACTTCGGAATCATGCCACCTTGCGCCACTCAACTGTATCATATCAATTCCCGTGATTTATGAACGCTTACTGTACCGATGACCACCAGGTACTCAAGTAACTATACCATTGTGTTATTCATTATTTCCGTAATATGTGCTGATGACTAATAGGTGCCTTCTCGATCTTAAAGTCCGCATCTGTATACTTTCTGTTTCATATTGTATATATTATCCTTATTTCCATGTGCTTACGACTAACGAACACCGAAAGGTCCTCTGACCTGATACTATCAGCACTGTATTGGCTAGGTACGTATATGGCAATTAGTCATCCTAGATATTCTGTGTTGTGTATATAAAAACTCTAGGGCGCAGTACGCTAGGCAATACTATACAACAACATTATATCCACATCACTATTTTCCCCAGTATCAATTTTACACTGAAGCCACTGATCATGCTCCCCATGCTCGAATCTGCCATGTGACCTACTAAACATGGCTATTCAAACACGATAGGATAGGCTTAAAGTAGTTAGAGACAATCTCTCCATAAGAGACACATTGTGTATGCCTCTTTTCCGGCTGTGTCGGATATATATCCCTGCGCACTGGCTAGATTGTATAAATTGGCCTATTACCTTAGGGCTTCTTACTGACATCGAGTGATTGTCTCTTTCTGCGCTCCTCCACCGG
Organism: Chaetoderma sp. LZ-2023a; assembly: GCA_034401795.1. Taxonomy (NCBI): domain Eukaryota; kingdom Metazoa; phylum Mollusca; class Caudofoveata; order Chaetodermatida; family Chaetodermatidae; genus Chaetoderma; species Chaetoderma sp. LZ-2023a. The sequence goes on along the minus strand of CM067369.1, from coordinate 269,638,513 downwards.
CAAGGCTTAATATGTGTCTGGACTCCCAATCGACACGTTGGCAGGATCCGACACTGGGAAACCATTTAGGTTTCCGAGCGGTGATGAGTAAAGTGTCGATCTAGCATACATTCCCCCAGTATCTTTGGATGTCAGTTAGTTTAGATACCCCCGCCAATGTTGGAAGCACTACGAAAAGAGAATATATTATGTAACACCGGCCTGCATTGCATCTCTGGGCATTCTGGAGCATAACCCTAATGACAGATGAAATGTTAATTCTGTAACACACAGGTGACGGTCGAGATGCAGATCTCCATCCAACTCGGTATGGTGACTGGGTGCGGCCTTAGAACCCACTACGCCCTCATGAGAAGGTCATTAGCGATGGATAGCTGTCTGTTACTCCCCGTCATAAATACTACTGCACTTTCTAAATTGCTTATGTGAACTGTAAATTGTCCTAGTGATATGTGGTTATGGTGCTATGGTGGCCGGATCGTCATATGAAGAAGATGCTATGCGGGGCGACCTTCGGGAAGCTGGGCATCTTCGCCTGTTAGACTCATGTGTCAAAAGGTAGGAATCCCTGCCACTTGCGGCCACAGCTTGGAAGCGTATCTAATAAATAAATGTTAGGTTAGAACTTAGCAGAAGGCCTAGATAAATAAAGCAACAACTACCAATGCAGTATCTTTAGACCTACATATGACGGTGACATGTGAATTATTTGGAAATCATCTGACCCATCTGCACGTAAACCAGCGTGCTACACAGTAATTATAGTTTCACTAGGATCGGCCACTGCACATAGCTGTTTGTTTGAACAAAGTAGTGGCCCTTTTTGCCAGCTCTTTTCCTCCGCTTCGGCGTTGAAGGCATTTTCCTGTCGACGGCCCGCGCGAGGCACTTTCCTCTCACAGCAATAATATTGTGTGTGTTTTAGTGGTATAATTGGTTTATATTATCTATTCAAGTAGCCTCGCTGCTACGCTCCCTTGCGGGGATACCTCTGTGCATTTACTAATCTGCGAGGTACCTTCGGCGAGCCCACGTAGAAAGAACACAAGGTGGTTCTATGGACCATCATACTGGTGACCCTAACATTTGGGATGAGACCGTAAATTTCAATCTCGGTGGCAATGATGACATGGCCCCAATGGAACGTGATCATTCCACCGGCTCGAGAAGCCGGTCTTTGTACCTTCCGGAGAATATCGAAATGGGATCCGTATCCTCGAGAACCATAGCTAACCAGCCCTCCCACGCATCCTGTGCATGTCGTGCAATGGAGTGGAGCAATACCACGGACCAGCGCGTATCCACGTGAGCTACACGTGGCGCCCACTGTGTGGCTCGAATGCGAAGCAAACCCACGCCAACTCTCATCACATGCGCGTTTCAGTCTCCTTGATCAGATAGTCAGCTCTTCCTAGATTTGGAAGTAGCATCATATGACGGGAGAATGGCATGCGTGCTCACCTACTATGCTAGGAATTGTATTCGATGCGGAACAACCAGTACCGCCTTTACACGAGTTTTCACCGATCAGCGAGGTGACATTGTGCGATGCCTCAAAGGTGGGAACCCAATATTTAACACTGTCGGATATCTGCGATAGGCACCCATCATCTATGCCAAATAGCTGGCAACCATGATACAGGCCCCTACGGGGGCATACTATTCCTTCACAACCATTATGTTCCCCAGCGTCATGACAGGGTGGCCAATGGCCGAACCCTCATGCACCATATCCTGCGTCTCCGCCAGTATGTACATCGTCACCATATTATCCAGCGATACCACAATATGAGACAAGAGATGCGGCGCCTCCTTTCCAGCAATACACCAGAAGAACAACATGACATGGCACACATCACCCCATCAGTCACCTTAACCACCTCCGTACGAGGAACGACCCACACCTGCGCATGGACCTGCATCAGGGCAGTATTCAGCGGACCCTACATATCGTGCACAGCACTGTCATCGTCAATCGCCCTTATGGAAATTATCGAGCAATACCACCAACACCACTACCCACACACAGACCAGCACCCGCGTTCACGTCAGTCTCCCCAGCACCAACACCTGGATTCGCGTCCATGACGTCATATCGTGGCCATGGCTGGATCATTCTCCCTCATGAATTTAGCGGGGGGAATGATTGGGCTAATTACAATGTCCAATTTGAAATCATAAGTTGTACAAATCGGTGGACAGATCGGCAAACGGGAGATTATCTGGCCACAACACTGTCCGGGAAAGCACTACAAGTCCTGTCAGATTTGGGCACAGATTATATAAACTGGAAAGCGCATTGTCAGAGAGATTCGGGGACACAGCCCTCAGTGAGACAAGGCGTATGCAACTCAAGAAGTTGTGCTGACGAGCCGGAGAGACACTACAAGAGTTAGCTAGTCGTATTCAGCGACTAGTTACACGTGCCTACCTCAGCATGAATCATGAGGGGGTAACACATCTGGATTTGGACACTTTCATCGATGCCCTCAAGGAAAAGTTATTCTTCATAGAACATGATAGTCTTCAACAATTAACAGCAACCATGGTTCGGATTGAGAATTTCTTAGAGCGGGAGAAAAACAATCGCCGTCAATTACACCCAATCAATGAAGTAAGCGATGCAAACCTCGTAACCACCACCGACAACCCAACTGCATCAGCACCTACATCGGCATCAGACCCGCAAACACAAACAGAACAACCCACCAGTCAAACTCACGTGTCTAGAGGAAGAGGGCGTGGCCAATCCTATCGCAGAGGCCACAACATGCCCCATGACGTCGGAACAAGCACACCAATAACAATCGTCAGAAGATGCATGATAGGTTAGAAGAAATGATGAAACAAATCTCCGCACTCACTAACTTAGTCACCACACTTAGCACCATGGTCGCAACAATCGACAACATGCCCAGCAACGAATTTGACGACACCTACACAGCCACCGAGCACATGTTGGATGTGGTCAGCCAGGTCACTGGAAGGAGCGATGTCCAAATCACCCCCGTCTACAACCCCTACTGCTGACCAACGAACACCACAGTCTGAGACCGCGTTAAACTAGCATTGGCACCGATTACAGAGTCACTTCAGTGCCCACTCTCACAACCCGGCTCAACTGCGGCCTCCGGACAACAATGTCAGGTGGCCAACCCAGCAAATAATTCTTTCACAACAGTATGCACGCACGCACGCGCGCACGCACGCACGCACGCACGCACGCACGCACGCACGCACGCACGCACGCACGCCGCACGCACGCACGCACGCACGCACGCACGCACGCACGCACGCACGCACGCACGCAGCTTCTTATATGTCGGTACCAACGATGCGCACTGCATCCACGGAACTGACATATCCCCCTGCTGGAGGGGGCGACCACGCAACCTCAGTTTCTAACAAACCTTCTTTCCTTTGCAAGACGGCAGTGGTAGGTTGTAGCACCTCCACTGAAACAACGTTTATACAAGCACCACGACCGACCGCCAGGACACTTAACACCTGGTGCCCCTTGGTGGTTTGCAATTCACAAGTCATAACATCATCATCCACTACATCCAGCAACAGCAATAGTGACATGGACTCTAGTCAACATTCGGCATCATGGATCCGCAAGAAGAAGCATCGTTCAAAGGATGGAAAACCACCACGCCGTCACCGCTTCCTCTGCACCTCAACCAAACATCCCATGGTGCATATGTAAAATGTGGCTCACATAGGTAGCCCTCATCCGCGGCTGCACTAGTCCTGCACGCACTGCTGTATACACCAACTCAGAGTACGCTGAAACAGCATCAACAACACCCTCATTGCTACCCCCAGCTCCGTCATCGCCTAAGCAACCACAGCAGCAGCGACGACGGGTTGGCCCCTTCCTCACTCAGCCACCAACTGCACTCACGGAAACCATCCAGAAACAGACCGACTACATACAGGATGATGCCCTAAAAACAATCCCACAGGCAGTAACATTGGACAATCTTCCACAGGCACACTGCAAAGTAATATATAAGTGTGCTTGTCTGCTTAGTGGCGTTTACACCACTGCCACCATTGATACCAGAGCTTCCATCACCGTCTTTAACAAGCGCGTGTATGAGAGCATCCCACCTCATAAGAAGCCATCCCTTAGGACTACAGGCATATTTTGCAAACATCTACGGAAGCTGATGTCCCCCTGGCTGGTACAGTAATACAGATAGAAGAAATGCAATTCATGCAGCGAGTTGTCATTGCCTCTATTCAAAACGATGCCCTGCTTGGTTCTGATTTCCGCAGTGCCAGCGAAGCAGTCATACATTGCAGACAACATGAATTAGACATACACAGCCGACGTATACCTCTTGGACCAGAATAATCAATGTACGATACTTGTGCAGTGATTTTGTCATCTGTGGCCACAGTTGAGCCGGGACAGGAGAAAATCGTATGGGCCACCACACCACCGTTAGGAAACAACACACACTTAGCTATGCTGGAACCCGACCCTGAATATATACTCGCCTCACAGTGCGCCAGTCCCCAAATGATCGTAAACACCACCAATAAGGATCACATACCATTCCGTGTATCCCATGGCACCACGGACCCAATAACACTTGTACCTGGAGTTCGTTGTGGCCATCTGGTGGATGCGATCTCACTGAACACACCGACAACTTCTGATGATCTATCTGAACACCTGCATGACATATCTCTGCATGTCGCAGTTGGAATGATGCAATCTTATACACATGATATACGGAAAATAGTATACAAATATCACGATAGTTTCTCGGCTGGAGATATGGACCTGGGAGAAACTCATCTCGTGCGACACTCCATCGACAAACCGTTCGACGTCTTCCCATTCACAAGGAGGTGGTAGCACATCAACAGGTAAATGGCATGTTGTGGACAGTCATAATAGAGCCACCATCGTCCTCCTGGGCAAGTCCCATTGTACTAGCAGGAAAAAAGGACGGATCCTTGCGTATTTGTATAGGTTACCACATCTGCTTCCACGGATAGGTCAGGCCTTAGATTCCTTGTCCAGAGACAAGGGGTTTTGTACCCTTGATTTAGCTGGAAACGGCTGACAGGGAGAAGACCGCGTTTGTGTGTAGAGACAGCCTTTTCCAGTTCCGCAGGATGCCTTATGGATTGTGCAATGCTCCTGAAACGTTCGAGCGTCTCATTGAGCAGGTATTAACTACCATGCAAAGGGGAATCTGTCTCTGTTACATCGACGACGTAATCGTCTTTGGGGCCTCGTTTCAGCACACTCTGCCCAATATGGGCAACGTTTTAATGCACTTTCACCACGCCAATCTAAAGCTCAAAGCCAAAAAGTGTCTTCTTTTTAGACAGAGAGTCGGGTTCCGGGGACACGTCAAAAACAAAAGCAGTAGGGGAGTGGCAACTCCCCCACCCCCACCCTCAGAGTGGAACACAGAGATGAACAACGCAACAGATGCACACACCCAGAACATATACGCGTGGATCCAAGAGGGGGTACGGAAAGTTGTTCCGCCAAGCTCTTCCCTGTCCCACCCACTTCACACTATTATCCCAATTATAGAGAGACCACAAGCGGAAGCTGAGGCTACCCCAGACCATAAGTCCTGTGTGGTGGAACATGTAATAAATAGCATGGAAGTGAAGAGGCTTGATGAAGCCTTGGCTTGTTTTGAAGAACAGCAGAACCACACAACTCGGTGTACCCCTCCACATCATCAAATCGCGAAACCACCTCTATTCCAAGGTGCACTTCATCCAATAGCATCAGCTGTTACAGAGGAGGTGGCATCCCTCTCTGCTCGAATATTCCCGGTATTAAAAAAACTATGACAGTGCACGAAACGCCGTGTAACGGGAGATGACCCTCCCCATCCAAAAGGCATCCATGACCACAACCACCCTACCAAGAACACCCCACCCCCGCCCCCAATGATCAGTCAGAGCATCACACCAAGACACAGAAAGCCAGAAGCACACATAACGCAAGGCTGGATACGTCAATTCATCGTTGCATGAACATTACATACATACCCGGCTATATAAAAAGTATAACGGAGACATTCAACATCATCAACAACATAGATAGCATGCACCTAGCTTTTGTAACAGAGTTAGAAACACCTTTTCTGTAACATTACCTCCCACACGAATGCGAGGAGTTCATTACTTCCTGCAACCCCACTTTTCTGCAACAGTAGCAGACTCGGCATTCCCCAGTTTGGACACCTGGATTTTCCCACTGCACATAAAGCCAGAATCACACAGCGACGCCGACTTCCCTACAACAGAACACCACCATCATCAACACAAGTCAACATTTTCTGCAAATACCTCCTTACCTGGTTTGCGGAAAACTGAGCATACAGAAAGGAGGAACAACACCACAGCATCTACAGTACACGCTACAGGGGATTCCTCCAGCCCCCCCCCCCACCCCAACCCCCAGAATGGAACACAGAGATGAACAACGCAACAGATGCACAAACACAGAACATATACGCGTGGATCCAAGAGGGGGTACGGAATCTGCTACACCACTTTCCATGATCACAAAATACCACAATCAAAGGTATGGAGAGTGTCATATGCAAGATGACATTCTCTACATTAATAACCGAATAGTGATCCCTGAGCGTTATCGTGAATCTATTCTGCAACAACTACATGATAGCACTGGACACCGGGCCGTCGAGCGAACAACAACATGAATTAAACGGGGATTCCACTGGATCAGGATACGCGATAGTGTGAAGGCATGGGTCGCCAAATATGTCCCATGACAAAGACGCGCTGTTGGCCAGCACCACTCTGCACACTTACAAGTTAAAATTTGTGATGCATCATGGAGCGGCTATCGATGTGCTCAGACCATTAAGTACAATGGATGAAAGAAACAAGTACATCCTCGTATTACAAGATTATTTTATGAAGTGGGTAGAAGCATTTGCTTTGCCGGACCAAGAGGCATCCACAGTATCGGAGGTCCTGACAAGCAATGTGTTCTGCCACATTGGTATGCCTTATGAACTGCACTCCAACCAAGGAAGTAAGTTTGAGAGCTGGATGATCTCCGAGCTCTGCAAATTGTTTTATATAGTCAAAACCCGCACAATACCCTACCATCCACGAAGTGATGGGATGGTAGAAAGTTTCATATGCACCTTGGCGGAAATGTTGACAAAGGAAACATGCCTTGATTGACTTGATTCGGCTCCAGGGCTCCAATATGTGCCCATACCGCACTTCAATACGTTCCAGCATGGGTTATACCCCTGCTCAGTTAATGTTAGGCCGAGAATTAGCCTTACCCTTGAGTCTGGCCATGCCCAGGAATCCAGGAGAGAAAACTGCACAATCTCTCTACGTAGAGCTTATGTGGCAGCGGATGGAACAGACCCATGAGCTCGTGAGGGCAGCATTACCCAGCAGAGTCCGAAAATCTGGCATGATCTGCGAGTGCATGGAAACGCGTATGAGGCGGGAAAAATGGTTTGGGTTCACGATTCGCGATGTTCTGCAAACGTGCCGAGTAAACTGAGTTACCAGTGGAAAGGCCCGTATGTTATGTGGCAGCGGATGGAACAGACCCATGAGCTAGTGAGGGCAGCATTACCCAGCAGCGTCCGAAAATCTGGCATGATCTGCGAGTGCATGGAGACCCGTATGAGGCTGGAAAAATGGTTTGGGTTCACGATTCGCGATGTTCTGCAAACGTGCCGAGTAAACTGAGTTACCAGTGGAAAGGCCCGTATGTGGTAGTAGGTAAGAAGTCGAACGTAACTTACCGTATCCGCGCCATGGATGGCCTGACCTCAGTCATCCACACCGATTGACGTAAACCTAGTGTCAGTGACGACCCAGTACCAGAGCTCGGACTTGGCATTCCACGTGATACCTGTACCCAGACAGATGTCTCCACGGAAACAGGTATTTCAGTCATTATTCACGAGCACCGTGGTGCCAGGTCGGCCCCGTTCCTACCAAGCCAGGAGTCTGGTAAACATATGACTAATGCTGAGGACGATGACGAGATACGTACTCGCCATCTCCATCCTATGACCGGGTCTACAGGATCTGGGAAGTTGTATCCGAAGACTTTCTCGTTTGTGCTGTCCAAGGGGAAGGACGGAAAAGTTGTTCCGCCAAGCTCTTCCCTTTCCCACCCACTTCACACTATTACCCCAATTATAGAGATACCACAAGCGGAAGCTGAGGCTACCCCAGACCATGATTCCTGTGTGGTGGAACATGTAATCAGCTGTTGCAGAGGAGGTGGCATCTCTCTCTGCTCGAATATTCCCGGTACTTAAAAACTATGACAGTGCACCTAACGTCGTGTAACAGGACATGACCCTCCCCATCCAAAGGGCATCCCTGACCACAACCACCCTACCAAGAACTCCCCACTCCGCCCCCAATGAGCAGTCAGAGCATCACACCAAGACACAGAAAGCCAGAAGCACACATAACGCACTTGCCCGCAAGGCTGGATGCGTCAATTCATCGTTACATGTACATACCCGGCTATATAAAAAGTATAACGGAGACATTCAACATCATCAACAACATAGATAGAATGCACCTAGCTTTTGTAACAGAGTTAGAAACACCTTTTCTGCAACATTACCTCCCACACGAATGCGAGGAGTTCATTACTTCCTGCAACCCGACTTGTCCGCAACAGTAGCAGACTCGGCATTCCCCAGTTTGGAAACCTGGATTTGCCCACTGCACATAAAGCCAGAATCACACAGCGACGCCGACTTCCCTACAACAGAACAACACCATCATCAACACGAGTCAACATTTTCTGCAAATACGTCCTTACCTGGTTTGCGGAAAACTGCTCATACAGAAAGGAGGAACAACACCACAGCCATCTACAGTACACGCTACAGGGGATTCCTCCAGCCCCCACCCCACCTCCAACCCCCGGAAACGTTGTACGTGAACAGCTAAACTATCACACTTCAATCACACGTAATACCAGTATATATCATTAAGAGAGCGGGATGCCCATAGTCTGCCGTTGGTATCAAGTAGGAATTGAGTACCGAACGGAAAATCGATAATGGTCTGATTCAAGTACTACAGTCCCCTTCTTGGTCATCCGTGCTCTAAAGTAACTCTGTCCTGTCTCCAGAATCCGCAATTACAGAGCGAAATACATCATGTCCGATAAGGTTGACGCCGCCCCTCTGCTAAAGCAACGTTACACGTCAGGGCAGGGCAAGAATCATCCACAGATAAGCAGTCACACGTATCACTCAAATTCACCAACATGACAGAGACACAGATACTCTGGATGACCGTATTCTCATCTCGATACGCCGGTATTCTAAATTGCAAAACTGAGGCACTCATTTTCCGAGCTGTACTGTGATAATTAAGTTTGGTCTGGGTAGGATGAGACTAGTCCTACCCACAGAGGAGGAAGCTTGGCAGTCCACACACCCGGTAAATACAGTCCAGCTTCGCGGGGTCAGTAGACTTGGTTTCCGCAAGACATGGAGTTGTTTAAACCAAACAATAAATTACAGTCAGCTATACTGTGCTAATTTTGATTAAGAACACGACTGTTCTACTGCATATACAAATCATTAGCGGGCAGGCTGATGAAGCAGCATCAAAACTTAGACAGGATAACATCATGAAGAATTTCAAATATTCTCTTACCTACATATTCCAGCCACTAATCAACATGGGCTGGAATAAATGTAATACACACAAGAGGCGGTGCATGTATGTATAAGGTCACGCGCATATAAAGGGACGCTGTTCTGAGGAACAGAATAATGAAAACATATATTTCCATTGTTCGCATCAACTATGTATAATCAGCAACATCAGAACTCCACCATCATATACAGATTGCCTAAGTTGCTGATCAACCACGTGCTTTCAAAACAAGAACCACGTGATCAGCACTTCTACTTTCCAGTACTTTGGATCAAAGGCTTTAAACAAAAGAACCGCACTACGCATATATACCACAGCTTGATGGAGGAGGCAAGAGGTGGCGAGTCGAGGTCAAGCCACTGACGTCATCATGCTCTCCCACACCCCATCGGGCGTTCCAGTCTGAACTTTGAACAGGCGAGTGCATACGCATCCAAATTGAAATATCTCTTTACGCTAATTAAAAGGTGAGTTTCCATGGGGATAAACAGTTCCGGATTTTCACATTGATTGGACACCCGATTTTCCGCCGAGTGGAGATGAAAGCGACTATCCCACCTTCTTATATTTATATTTGCCCTCTCTCCATGAAGGGAATATATGATCCGACTCCAGGAGAATAAAAGTTGAATATGTCCATATTTGGCAGAACCGACTGACAATAAACATTTCGGGTGTGGTCATCCACCCTCCTGTGACGTCACCAACAAGTATAAAATGATGAAAGCGTGCACTGAAAGTTCATCTTTCCGTCAAACTCAACACTAGGGAAGATCGAACATTAGTCTACTTTCGTGTCGCAAACCAAATTCTGCTGTTTTCTTATTATTATTGTATTATTCTGTGTTATATTGGCCAGGAAAGTTATGAAGAGTTAGGAAAGTTAAATTAGGTTAGTGCATCTCTGCAAATAACCATCATGCGGGAATAATATGTTGTTTGCAGAAGATCTCACCTTGGCCGACAGCTCGGAAGAATCGGCACCTGCTAAGCCTAACCCTAGGCACCTGCTCGCATCGGAAAGAAATATTCATGTACTGCTTTATCGCCGAATGGACAGGCGTGCAAGCGTGCGTTTTCCAGAATCTCGGACTTGAAACTTCGCGTCAATCGTGACCATTTACTACAGAGCATTCTGTGCTGACTGCAAGTACCTGTATTCAGCCACTCAGTACGGTGTAGTACACGCGTTATGATTTAAACATCGTGTGCTAGTTGTGACAGTAAAGCCTGGCGAACAAAATGAGGACATAGATATCCTCGCTTCACGTTTTGAAAATAGACTTCCAGTTACCATGCTTGCAGCGGAAAAAATGGCCAAGATGAAATGCACCAAGCAATAACAAGCTGACTTTCCACAATTAGCTAGACCATCAGGCTCTGCAAACAGACAGCCAGCACCAACAATCTAGCACCCACCACCACCGCACCAGCAGCACCCATAAGAACAGCACCGGCAACACCTGCAGCATCGGTATTCACACCAACTGTAGTATCCACACCGGAAGCATTCGCAATGACAACACCGACAGCACGCAGTACCACAACACCATCCGCATCCGTGATAGGACAGCCAATATCGGTAGTAATAACAACTCCTGTAAAACTCCACGAACCAGTTTTACAGGATATTACCGACCATTTGGTATCTCCATGCAGTTTAGTTATCGACGAGGAGATAAGCCTCACTTAAGCTGTCATCAACACCACCACACCGCATACCAGCACACTTACATCCATGCGCAGCACCATTCTTCCCATAGATCCAGCCGTCAGAAAGACTACGAGCCGGACAGACTATATTCTGGGAAGCGCTGACTAGCTCATCACCCAGAAATTCGAGAGATTCCCAGATCGTCCGCCAGTAAGCTGATCAAGGCTGTTAAAATAAGAACGGTATCCGCAATCACTGCAGCAGCATCGACACCCAGCATCATCGCAACGTTCAGCCAACCTTCAGCCAGCACCGCCACCAACACCGCCACGACAACACTGATGTCAGCAATATCGGAGCCTCCACCAATCAGGACCACACCCATCGTCGTCACTACCACCACCAGTGCATTCGTAAATTCACCCGCAGCTTCTTCGAACTTAAGTGCCACCGATATTAGTAACATAGATAATGAAATATTAGCATCAGAAGACCACCCACCACGGCTGTCCAGCACGAGCCGTGGGACACAAACTCATTGGAGGAATTTATCAGTGGACTTGTGTGGACAGTATTGTCGTGGATGCAGCAGAATGTGTGGATGGGTGTGCGGAAGATAGAACTATTATTATTTTATTTTTTTAATATTTTTCTTATTATTATATATGTTTTTAAAATTGAAACCCCGTCCCTTGGCTGACTACGGTCATCCTACACAGCTACACAAAATTCTTGCATAGATGTGTCTCACTAAAATAATCACTGCGGATACCTGTGTTGTAAAATGTTGTGTGCGACGTAAGTACACAACACATCATAGCGAATATGCCTTTACTCATGTCATGCCATCCCAGTTATTGCCGGGGCTGCCTGATTAGTGGGGCGGATATGTACCAAATTTGAGGTAAGATGTTCCATTCTGGCAGAAAGCAAGAAATGTGGCACATAGATGGTTTAAGGCATGCTGCACATAATTAGATGCGGTGCCACGTGATTCTACCTAGGGAACCCATTCAAAATGGTGAATTCAAAATGGCCGTCTTCCCTTCGGAACACCTGCATTACTCAAGTTCTAGATGGAGTAGAGGGCAGGTATTGATGTCAAATTAAGGGTTTCTTGGGTCACTGGTTATGATTTTACCCATTACAATGCTCTGAATAGATAGACATGCTGAAACATATATTATTATTATTATTATTATTATTATTATTATTGTTGTTGTTGTTGTTGTTGTTGTTGTTGTTGTTGTTGTTGTTGTTGTTGTTGTTGTTGTGGTCGTCGTCGTCGTCATCGTCGTCGTCGTTGATGATGTAACATTTATAAATTAGTAAGAGTACCAGAACCAACACGAAGCATGTTGCAATGAAGAGAGATGTACAATTATTTTCTAGACTGTACATTTCCTGCCAATCCAGAGACGGAGACCTTGATTCATTCTTTGAGCATGAGACTCATCTATGGCCCCATCACTTGCTGAGAGCAACGCGCCAAGGCAGCAAATCAGATCTGATGGAATGTGCGGAGGCATTAGTAGCTCGTGCAGCTGATTGTCCAGAGGTTGAAGTGAAGATCATTGACGGAGCAGCTATGATGCATAATCTAGATCCCAAGAAATCAAACGTGGTTGTGAACACATTTGGAGATTTTGCAGAGCACGTCTTCCTCCCACACATTGCTAGACACCTACAGACGGTTAAAAGATTGGATGTTGTATGGGACGTGTATAAGGCGGGAAGCTTGAAGACACACGCTAGAGAATTACGGGGACATGGTGAAGCTATTCGTGTTGCATCGAGTACAAGACTCCCTCAAAATTTGAACACTTTCCTATGAGTTGATGCAAACAAAACAGGCCTCTTCACCTTTCTCGCACATACATTGGAGTCATTCGAGCTACCAGAAGGAAAGAAAAATGTGCTGATGAAGCCAGAACATGACGTCTCACAACTCGTGCCATGCATGCAAGATGAAGCAGATGGTAGAATGTTGCTCCCCGCCTTCTATGCATATCACCAAGGTTGTCGAACAATAATTATTCATGCTACAGATACAGACGTCATAGACCTAGCCATACGGACAGCAAACTTTCTTCATGGGTGTGATATATGGGTCGCATTTGGCCATGGGTAGACCTTCCGCTATGTATCAGCTCATGGCATTGCAACAGTTTTGGGTGCAGAAGCGTAAAAAAAACTGCTATTTATGCATGCTTTCTCTGGGTGTGACCCTGTGTCTGCATTTTGTGGGATTGGCAAGAAGACAGCATGGGAAGTTCGTTGGACTTCATCTCTATTCAAGTCACTATTTAGGAGACTGTCTGATGCCCCGGCGTCTCTGCGTGACAATGACATGGAAACGCTGGCGAGGTTTGTCGTACTACTGTACAAACGCACATCACCATTGTCAACGGTTAATGAGGCACGAAAACGGCTTTTCGCCTTTGGTAACAGGCAGCTAGAAAACATTCCTCCGACCAGTGCAGCTCTGCTGCAACACGCCAAACATGCTGCGTTCCACGCAGGTCATCTTTGGGGCCAATCACTCCACGCAAATGCAAAAACGCCATCGCCAGCTGACTGGGGTTGGGTCAGAGATGGAGACACTTGGTCACTGCAATGGAGTTTGCTTGCAGACGCATCTAAGGCATGCCGGGAACTCGTGAAATGTGCTTGCAAAAGTAATTGCACCGGCAGATGCAAAAGCTATAAATCCAACTTACCGTGTACACAGTTGTGCTCATGCGGTGCCCAGTGCCTGTGGCATCTGTGAATCATGATTCAACAATCAACAGCATCATGTATAGCCTTGCATATTCTAATAGGATAATTGAACGTATCTATAACGACCATTATTTGGTTCGATATTAAGAAATCAAGTAATTTGACCTATTTCTAGATGCTATATTGCTTTTGTTCCCAAGAGATGGACTTTTTAGATAACACATCTTAAAGATCCGCCGTCCTTTGACATCAAACACAGGTGGTCGCTAGAGAAGGATTGATATTTACATATTTAGAGTATTGTAGTGAGTAGAATTATAATGATTGACCCATGAAATCCCTAATTTGACATTAATCCCATCTCTCTACTCCGTCTAGAGCTTGAGTAATGCGACTTTTCCGCTGGGAAGGCGGCCATTTTGAATCGCTATTTTGAATGGGTTCCCTTGCTAAAATCACGTGGCACCGCATATAATTATGATCAGGATACCTTAAACCACCTATATGCCAAATTTCATGCTTTCTGCCAGAATGGAACATCTTTTTCACATATCTGGCCTACTAGATGAACCCGTTTTTACCTTATTATTAAATATTATTTTTCTTATTATTTTTCTTCTCACATCAAAACGTCGAGCCGGATTGTGGATAGTGAGAGCTATCTGTGCGGACCCGCCAAAACGGGCCACACAGTATGCATACCTTTATATATTCGGTATGCATACGCAATTACATATTACTGTGATATGTGTATGTTTTACAATATATATGTCTTTTCTTATATTATATTTGTATAACTTTATTTGATTCGGGTACGTTGGAGCCTGGGCTTTCTCGGCGGATATCTAATTAGCCGTCACCGAGAGAAAGCCAATGCGAGTTATTGTTTTAACCAAATCAGGATATTAAAATAATAAAGAGTACACACCACGAAATAAACACAAAAAAATAAAAGGCCTGGACAAATAATTCCAGGTCAAAAATCAAAACTAAAAGTATGCCTCCCTCCCAAACTCGTTCACACCCCT
The DNA here is from genome assembly GCA_034401795.1 of Chaetoderma sp. LZ-2023a. Classification (NCBI taxonomy): domain Eukaryota; kingdom Metazoa; phylum Mollusca; class Caudofoveata; order Chaetodermatida; family Chaetodermatidae; genus Chaetoderma; species Chaetoderma sp. LZ-2023a. Next base: position 269,623,426 of record CM067369.1, on the reverse strand, counting down.
ATGTGCCCTTCTCTGATAACTACGCATCTCTCGCTTCACAAATCCTCTCCCCTACTCGAGAAGTCTATAATTCTCCCCTAGCGTGCTCCCGTGCTTTCGATCTGCGATGCGTTGATCCTTTGTCACGGGTGTCAACTCGGGATGGGGTGGTGTAGCACGGATTGACTGGATGTGTACGAACCGTCCCAGCTAAGCTGGGTATCGGATGACTGCTCCGGGTACGTTCTAAGCACGCCTCCCTTGGTAGGATAGTATGTGTGTATAGAGCACTACGAGAGAGGTTTCGTTAAAATGGCTAAGTCCGTAAGAACATGTAGCGCGCATGCACATGCGTCAGAGCTTCCCTGGCAACACGTGCTAGTATTGGGAGAGAGTGACATTTAAGTGAGCCATTTAACCATAACTCAGCTATTTCTGTTCCAATTTTAAAAACGTACAACTTTCTGAAATACTCGTTTCATTCAGGTCCTGATCCCTACCAAGAACTACGAAAATGGAGTGCATTAAAGAAACCACCAATACCAACTCGGTACACTATAAGCATACACTCTCTCCCAATACTAACACGTGTTGCCAGGGAAGCTCTGACGCACGTGCATGCGTACTACATGTTCTTACGGACTTATATGTATGTATTAAATGAATGAGAAATGCGCTTCTCACGTGATCGCTCTTTCTAGCTGCATGCTGCTTGGCTACTGCTCGCCCTCTGATTGGCTGGAGCGCCCTTCCTCTGATCTCACGAGTAGTGTAAAAGGAGCCAAAAATCAAGAATCGAGGCAGGTGCCTGCCAAAAGAGCAAATGGGTCCCAGGACCAGAAAGACCTCACACCCAACCTCCCCACTCCCCCCCCCCCCCCAAAGGGGCCGGGAGGTCTCTGACCTAAAGCGCCCCCCGCCCCTGAGTACATCAGGTCATAAGACCGCACACACCTACTCCCCCCTCCCCCGCCCAGCACCTACCCCCATCCCTTCCCCACCCGCGTTAGGTCCACGTTAAGCCCTCCCCATCCCCCACGCCCATGCATGGGAGCAACAGAAAGGCCATGGTCAAGAACAGCAACATGAGACAAAATCGGGAGACAACGATCAACACACACGCACAGAGACACAAGCTAATGCACAAACCGACGTCACAAGAATTCACAAGAATTCAGCAGAAACCACAAAGGCCAGGCGTGAGTCTGGAGACTAGCATTGGGAACTAGCCTATAAACGCCTTAAATATTACAACACACACACACACACACCCACCCACCACCCACCCACCCACCCACCCACCCACACACACACACACTCACTCACTCACTCACTCACTCACTCACTCACTCACACACACACACACACACACACACACACACACACACACACACACACACACACACACACACACACACACACACACACACACGGTAATGTACAAACCGACGTCACAAGCATTCACAAGAATTCAGCAGAAACCACAATGGCCAGCATTGGGAACTAGCATATAAACGCCTTAAATATTACAACAACAACACACACACACACACACACACACACCCACCCACCCACCCACCCACCCACCCACCCATCCACCCACCCACCCACCCACCCACCCACCCACACACACACACACACACACACACACACACACACACAAACAAGAATCGGGAGCACTTCGGCTTGAAAGCCGACACGACAGCAAGGTTGCTGGACCAGCGCAGTGCTAGACGTGGGACAACTGCTAACTGATTGTGGTACCTACACCACATCATTTCCCTTCGGAATTCAGATCTCCTGCGCTGGTGAGCAGCCTTGAACATCCTCGAGTAAGTTTTTCTAAGCTTCTGACAGTCATCCGAGGGCAAATTAATTAAATAGAAGAACTCCCTTTCCGGAACATCCACAGAGGAGCTTCCTTGTGGATGGGTATTGCGGTCCCGATGTGAATTCTACAGGATGTAGAGCCGAGGTGATTCTTGGTGGATAATTCGCTGGAACTTCCGGGCCACGCTGAAAAGTAGTATCAACTTCTGCGCAGCATGTCGTGTGTTATAATTAACTTGTAGACCACAGTCTGGTGGGACTCTTCCCGGTGCGTCGCAAGAGCTATGCGACATATTCCGCATGGTGTACCCAGTTATGTGCATGCATATTTAATTACCACTGTAGCGCTCTATGTTATGGGCAACTTTCAAACTACCATCGCCAGACGGACACGTTCCAATTTACTGTGTACATTTATGTATCAGTTATTCTGACTGTCGTATGGACATCTTTCTATAGCTGTACTCCTTCACCGTCTTGAGAGCATCAACAGTCTGCTTGCGGAAATATTCCCTGCAATTCGGAATCGTGCCGCCTTGCGCTACTCAACGGTAGCATATCAATTCCCATGCTTTATTAACTCTTACCTTATTGATGGCCAATAGGTACTCAAGTAACTATACTATTGTGCTACTCAGTATTTCCGTAATAGGTGCTGATGACTAATATGTGCCTTCCCGGTCTTAAAGACGGCATTTTTATATTTTCTGTTTCATATTGTATACATTATCCTTGTTTCCGTGTGCTTACAACTAATGAGTAGCGAAAGGTCCTATGACCTGATACGCCGACCTAATGCTGTTGGCACTGGATTGGTTAGCTACGTATATGGCAAGTAGCCACCCTAGTTATTCTGTTGTGTTTATATAAAAACTCTAGGGCGCAGTACGCTAGGCAATACTATACAACAACATTATATCCGCATCACTATGTTCAACCAGCATCAATGTTACACTGATGTCACTGATCATGCTCCCGATGCTTGCACCTGACATGCGACCAACTAAACCTGGCTATTCTAGCTTGATAGGATAGGTTTAAAGTAGTTAGGGACAATCTCTCCATAAGAGACACATGGTGTACGCTTCTTTTCCGGCTGTTGCGGATATGTAACCCCGTACACTGGCTATATTATATGAATTGACCAATTACCTTAGGGCCTCTTATTAACATCGCTTAATACTTGTCTGAACTCCCAATCGACATGTTAGCAGGATCTGAACCTGGAAACTATCGGGGCTTCCGAGCAGCGATAACTAAAGTGTCGATCTAGCATACACTCCCCCAGTATCTTCGGATTCCACTTAGTTTAGATACCCCCACCAATGTAGGAAGCACTACGAAAAGATAATATATTTTGTAACACCGGCCGGTAGTACATCTCTGGGCATTCTGGAACATAACCCTAATGACAGGTGAAATGTTAATTCCGTAACACACGTATCTGCCTCTCACTCCCCCGCCATAAATAGTATTGCGCTTTATAAATTGCTTATGTAAACTGTAAATTGTCCTAGTGATGGTACACGTGGTTATGGTGCTATGGTGACCAGAGCATCATATGATTCGGGAGCTGTCACTCTGTAACATGACCGCATGCTGTCTTTCTGAGGAAGATGCTATGCAGGGCGACCTTCGGGAAACTGGGCATCTTCGCTTGTTAAACTCACGTGTCAAAAGATAGGTAGGAATCCCTGCTGCTTGTGGCCAAAGCCTGGAAGCATATCTAATAAATAAATAGTACGTTAGAACTTAGCAGAAGGCCCACATAAATAAAGGGGCAACTGTCAATGCAGTATCGTTGGACCTACATAAGACGGTGACTTGTGAATTCTTGGAAATCACTGACCCGTCTTCACGTAAACCAGCGTGTGTCACATTAATTATACTAGGATTGGCCACTGTATATAGCTTTTTGTTTGAACAAAATAGTGGCCCTTTTTGCCAGCTCTTCCCCCGCCCCCACACCCCCTCCCCCCACCGCTTCATCGTGTAAGGCAGTGTCCTCTAACGGAGGCCCTGCGAGGCACTTTCCTATCGCAGCAATAATATTGTGTATGTGTTAGGCATATAATTGGTTTATAGTAAATTATTCAAGTAGCCTCGTTGCGATGCTCCCTTGCGGGGATATCTCTGCGGATTTACGAATCTGTGAGGTACCTTCAGCGCGCCAACGTAGAAAGAACACCAGGTGGTTCTATGTACTGTATTATTTTTGCTCATTCACTTGCAAACAAGTACCATTGTTTATATAGTTGTTATTATTTGTAATTGTTATCATCATGTCCCAACTTTTAAACTAGTTTATGGGCCATCATACCTGTGACACCAATGGTTGGGATGAGACCGTGAGGTTCAACCTCGTCGGCCATGGTCGCACGGCCCGACTCGAACGTGATCATACCACCGGCTCCAGAAGCCAGTCTTTGTACCTTCCAGAGAATCATGAAATGGGATCCGTGACCCCGAAAACCATATCTAACCAGCCCTCCCCCGAATCCTTGCATGTGCTGCAACGGATTGGAGCAATACCATGGGCCAGTGCATACCCCCACGAGCTACACAGCTTCACAGGCATGGCTCACGCTATGGAGACGCGTGCATTAAAGTAGGCATCTTCACAGGCACGGCTCATGCTATGGAGATACGCTCATAAAAGTAATTTAACAATTAACAGGTATCATACTCCTGTAGTGAGAGAGAGAGAGAGAGAGAGAGAGAGAGAGAGGGGGGGGAGAGAGAGAGAGCGAGAGAGAGAGAGCGAGAGAGATGAGAGAGAGAGAGAGAGCGAGAGAGAGGGAGAGAGGGAGAGAGAGGGAGGGAGAGTGTATGCCCACATTCGGCCAGTAAGCGCTCCCAGCTTAATATGTTCGGAGAGAAAGAGAGAGAGAGAGAGAGAGAGAGAGAGAGAGAGAGAGAGAGAGAGAGAGAGAGAGAGAGAGAGATAGAGAGAGCGAGAGAGAGAGAGAGAAAGAAGAGAGCGAGGGAGAGAGAGAGAGACACAGAGAGAGAGAGAGAGAGAGAGAGAGAGAGAGAGAGAAGAGAGCGAGGGAGAGAGAGAGAGAGAGAGAGAAAGATAGAGAGAGAGAGAGAGAGAGAGAGAGAGAGAGAGAGAGAGAGAGATAGAGAGAGAGAGAGAGAGAGAGAGATAGAGAGAGAGAGAGAGGAAGGGGGTAGGGTGGGAGGGAGGAAGGGAGTGATGAAGGGAGGGATGAAGTGAGGGAGGCAGGGAGGGAGGGGGGAGGGAGAGAGAGAGAGAGAGAGGGAGGCGGGGGAGAGAGGGAGAGGTCACGTAAGTTATTGTTTGTCGCTTTCTATTTGAAGATCTTTATTATCCTAAATCATATAATGAGTGGAATTAAGAATTTAAAAGGTTTGAACTTGTATTTGCATCGTGTATGTACAGTTTACCCAACGCCCGCGCAGTTTACTAATTCACGCATGCACACTGTTCCCTTAATTGGAACTCAATTACTGAATTATATTATAATAAATATATTGTGTTAAAACAATGCAATGTCGACTACATGTCACGAACCCCCTATTAGAAATATACCCATTGTCCCACCCCTCACTGTAGTGGGCTTGTGCCACTATTTGTAAATATGAAATTGTATTTTTCCCTAAACAAATCGCAAGGCATTCGTAGATCAAACGTTGTGTTACTGCGATCGTTGCATTATATACACGTGCGTGTTTTCTACACACACAAGTTGGCAAATGTTGCAAATCACTGACTGGGTGTCAACTACGTTGTTTTTCGGCTCATTTACACTGAACTACACATCTCGTAATTGTAGTCATCACGATGCGCAATTCCATTAACACGATTCCGTTAAGTGACAGTCCATTACTCAATCAACCAACCAGAGATCCCGCTATAATAAAATGCCACAATCTAATTACGCACAGTTATCGTCACCAACGTCACTCTATCGGTGATATTGTGAAGTAGCTGTCGGCTATGCTACCCACGACTGCATCAGTGGATTTATTAGTTTTGCCGTTTTCAGCATCTCAGTGGAATTGCTTCCAGAATCGTTAGCCTCATTCTTGTTGGCAGGCAGAGGATTGGCACACTGAGGTCATTGCATGTGCATACAAGGGAGAAAAACGGAAATAGAAATGTGACACGGCGCCATTTATATGCATTGAGCAACTTTGAAATTGACTCACTTATACGAAAGTCCACAAGGCTCATTCTAAATTCAAAATTCAAAACTCCACTTCGAATTTCAAAACTCGATTTCGAAATTCATATCTTATACTGACTAATTATACACAGTATTATATATTAACAATTTCTACCCCGTGCATGTGCTCATATCTGCACTTACCCATAACCACCGACACGCCCATAGCTATTTAAATTGTACCAAACCCATGCACTCATAGCCACTCTACATATTTCGCTGCCCCTCCCATGCACCTATTGTTCTTACGCATACACCTATATCCAACTTCACCATGTCGATCTGTACCCCGCACATACATTGGTAGCTAATAGCATCTGAATACACATGTGTACCAACACCCATATTTAACCCTAACCAATACACTCATAGCCCCACCCCTACCAACACCCAATGCTATGCCATACCATATATGCCACCCTTGCTGCACATGTCAATACCGACACGACTACATCAGCATAACCCACTAGCCTAACCTATCCTAAAGATGTACTAATGTAGCCTGCCAGCCTAGCCGTCTAGCCTAGCTTACTAGCATAGCTTAGCCTAGTGACCTATCATAATCTAGTCCACATGCAAAGCCTGCTAACCTAGGCTGCATAGCCTACTGGCTGGCTTACGATACTAGCCTGTCTTGCCCTACGGACCCACCCACGAGGCTGATTAAGCTACATGTCTAACATTCTAGGCAATTGGCTAATCATCGTAGCCCAGTCTGGCCTATTGACCTAGCCTACTAACCTAGCATACAACTACTAGTCTATCCTATTCGGCTAATCTACTGGCCTACTAGTCTAACATATTGGCCTACTGGCATTGCCAATTAATATATTCTACTAACCGATCCTACTAACCAATTCTGTAAGCCTCGAAATCTGGCCTGTTACTCCTTGGCCTACTGGAGCAGCATATTGGCATCACCTAGTAGTGGCCTCGCATACTAGATTAGTGGCCTAGGTTACTAGCCTAGCCTATCATAATAGGTTGTTTACTATACTAGCCTACTAGTCAGATAACGTACTAGCCTGCTAGCCGTTTGGCTAGCCTCCACGTACTAGCCCAGCGTACTAGTCTAGCCTATTAGCCTAAATTACAAGCTTACTGATTCTACCTACTAACCTACTAGCATAGCTATCTACTGGTGTGTAAGCTACTAGCCTGCTATCGCCTAGCCTACTGGCCTAGCGTGCTGATCTAATGCACCCGTATCTCATACTCACCTGGTCTGGCCTACTTGCCTACATACTAGCATAACATTGTGGTCTAACATGCACCCATACTCTCCTAGCATAGCATGTCCGTCGGGCCTACTCGTCTATTAGACTAATAGCTTAGCCTACTGGCCTAGTATACTAGCTTCCTCTGAGCTAGTGGGCTAGGATATCAGCTTGGCTGTGCCTACTGGCCTAGCTTAATAGCCTGTTATATCATACTAGCCTCTCTTACCCTACTAGCATAAAAGATGAAACACTTTGCGGCTTAGCTCATATGTTCTTCAATATGGCTCTGCATATAACAAACATGGCCCCGTAAATCAACTTCAGTCTTGCAACTAGGGCATTTCCCCTTCCCGCAATGATGGTTAGAACGAGAATCAACATTTAGAAGTGTGCCACAGTTCCCGCAAGTCTTACATGCGGTGCACATTCCAGATTTGATGTGATTGTTGTAGCAGCCCTAGCTCTTAAACCATTTGCCACAAGCTTCGCAATAGTAATTAGCGATCTGCTTGCTGGGTGGAGTCTCTTGATAGACACGACAGTGGTTTGCGCAAGATTGTTGACCACGGTTCGTGTAAGCGACATCGCAATCGTCGCAGTAATACCTGCAACCTAAGAAAGCCTTAACGCTGGTTACGTATGCATAATATTCATCATACAGATATAGGGGCAGAATGTGAACGCAATTATCTGCACCCCTATATGTATGTATGAGTATTGTATTCTGCGGCTGTAGTAATAGACACATCCAAAGCTGCATCAGTCCTTCTTCACTTTGGCCACTGGGTCTGGTCCTCAGCCGAAATCCTTAGCTTCCTCCGGTCCATTCTTGACGTGAGTGTACCGCGCACTGCTTTCTTGAGGTCACCTCGTAGCATGCTCAGCGGATTTATGCAATGATGTGCTCTCCTGGCTTTGTATTTGCTGGCTCCGTGTAGGGCGAATTCCAAGGCTCTCTGCGCTGGTGTCTCTTCTGGCATCCTTAGCACATGGCCAAAACATGGACCATCTTTGCTGGGCGACCTTTACAGACAGCGGCGACGTGTTACACATCTTGCATAGTGCATCATTGGAAAGTATGCTGCCTGGCCATCGGTGCCCAGTGGTGGTGCGCGGTGGCAGGCATCGAGTGTGTCTAGAGCTGCCTTTGGAGCTGCCAAGCTGTTACAGTTATGCAGCATCAAGAATACACATGCTTGTGTCGGTAGTCATGTCCAATAACTGGGACTTCCCCAAAATGGCCATTGGCATGTCACGAGCCATCGACACAATTACACTCTCAAGCAACCTAGATGTACTACGCCAGGCCAGTTGCAATGAAGATGAGCTACGACTAGTGGCCCTACTACCAAGCTGAGAATACGACTCAAGTCAGTGAAGTCTGCACACTTTGAGGCATCAATCAGCTCCCCACAGGGAGATGGTCTATCTCCGGTGCATTCCACCTTCTACCTTGCTGCTGCATTGCAATCTGGGAGGGAAAGTTCCACAAGACAAGCCCGACACCCCACCCCCCCCCCCCCCCAGTGTCAATACTGGGCATGCCACTAGAGATGGAATATGCCGACGATGTGGACTTCATAGACGAGGAAAAGAAACCCCGTGATGAACTTATCCCAATAGCCGCAAGCAAACTACAAATTGAGAATCTCTTTATGAATGAATCCAAAACAGAGTTCACCCACATATACCTATCGGCAAAGCATGCAACTATAGAAAATGACGACCCACTTAATGGTAGCGCACCACTATTTACACAGTGTTTACTCTCGGCCTTGCTAGGCACTCTTATAGAAATGCCAAATGGTGTCAAAATATCTTCGAATGCATTCCAAGCATCGGGCGCGCAAGCTATGTCAATAGACACACATGCCTGAGTGTGCAGTTCTTGAGCTTTCATCTATTGATGATGATGAAGTTGGTGATACTGCAAAACAAATAGGGTTAAACAGATTAAATTTTGATATTTCGAGACAAGTTGTTTTTTCACAGACATCCAACTCCCTACCTGACAAACCCTTCACGCACGCACGCACGCACGCACTCACGCACGCACGCACGCACGCACGCACGCACGCTCGCAAGCACGCACGCACGCACGCACACGCACACATACATACATACATGTGGATACAAACTAACTCTACCCCACATCAAACCCCACCCCTCAAGAACCTAACCCACACACTCCCACTCACCCATCCCAACGTTCAGCAAACCGAGCCCCACACACTTCACAAACCACAAAGCGTGCCCGCTCAACACCTGCCCCCCCCCAGCACCAGTCCACCCATCCGCCCATACACCCGCCCCCCCCACCATCCCCCAAAACGTATCTGCTCATTTACATTCAGGTTGACTTCTGAACATTTCGACGTGATCGTAGTACTCATTGTAATCCCTCACATTCATTTCTGCTGTGATGACTTTCTTGCAGACTAGTTAGCCGGTGTATCACGTGGCAGATGAGATCATCTGGACAGATGCTGTGAGACATTAAGATGAGTTCCAGCAGTGTTAATGGTGAGGCCATAATCTCTCATTCGATGGTTAGCGCTTGTCTACCGCTGGAGGGATCAATGTCATAGCTTTGGGCTACATCTAGTGCATCCTCCAGATTAGCCAAGGGGGATACTCTATCGATATGGGGGTGCGGAATAACACCCCTCCACTATCACCCCCTCCAACGCAGCGTAACTCCCGTCCCCACGCCGCAACCACAAACCACCAAAAATGTCTAAACTTTAACTTAAACTAACATTATATGTGCATCTAAATGGGATAATAACTTTGAGTTACTCTCGTTCAGTTATTAACGTGTAAAAGCTCAACTTAGATGCTAATATACATTAATAATTAATCGAATGATTTTCAAACGTATTTCAAGTACACTCTTCTGTTAATAATATGTCAGCTCCATTTTGATATATTTTTTTTAATCAGTTTATCTTTGAGTAACCTTCTGGTAGCTCGTCAAAGGTTGGCACATCAAAAGCAGCTTAGCGTAAGCATACCATCAAAATATGTATATTCCCAGAAAATAAATGTTTGAAAATAAAATTGTTTAAATCGGATACTTTAAACAAACTGAATGAATGAGCATTATTTTCAGACGTTACCTTATTTTTTTATCTTCAAAAAGCGTAGGTTTATTCTACGAGCAATTACGTTAAACAATATTAACTTACAGGGGCAGGCGTTCATTAGGTAACAACGCGACAGAGAGTCTAGCTACAGCGTTTTAATAATTTTTTGATAGATTTTGACTATATGTATGTAATGCGACTCAACACATGTCGAGGCTTGCTTAAATAAGTGCACAACTAGCAAGAAAATAAATAGAATAATAATAATAATAATAATAATAATAATAATAATAATAATAATAATAATAGTAATAATAATAATAATAATAATAATAATAATAATAATAATTACCTCCACGTTTGCTGGTGAGACTGCTATCTCAATCACATACTCCATGACGACTGCGCGCATTACGAAGTCATTAGTTCTCGGTGGTGACACTATCTCTACAACTTCCAAAATATTGCTATTACAATTGCACGCCATTTTATATGTCCAAAGAACTTAAAATAACTGTGCGGCTAAATTTAAAAGCATGTGTAGGTTTAGAAACATAAACGTTCGAAAGATTTTCACTTCAATGTTCGTCTCCTATATAGGCAGAGCAATTACTTGTTCTCGTATTCTATGTTTGATTATTAAATACGATGTTTCATTGGTTATTATAGTTAGTAATAAATATCTATTTCTAATTGCTACTTACTATGCTAGTTAATACATGAGACACGGAGTCCAATATATACGTCCACACCTGTACGTGACTGATATAAATCGGGTGTTTACTGTATAAGGCGGGTCCTTTCGTAAGCAGTAGTCTTGAACACTGCATCCCTCCTTTCTTTCAATTTAGTGATAACAATATATAATCATTTGATGATACAGAATTATTATAATTGTCTACAGCATGACAAAAGTCATTGATAGTATGATAGCCAGTTGTTCATGAGCCGGAATGTATGGGCATTGGCTATATTGATGATCCAGGCAAAATAAAATAAAACCTGCGTGTGTACACGGGAGGGCACCAACGTAATCCGTGCCAGTGGATTAATGATAACACGCATTGATACAGCTATAGATTTAAGAATAACATATCCACACGAAAGGCACCAGCGTAATCCGTGCCAGTGGATTAAAACACATTGGTAAAGCTGGATATGCTGACAGAGAAACTATTAATAGTGTACTGAATGGCATGGCTAGCTTCCCTCTTTTAATGTGTTTCTTTTGTTTCATAAGAACTGTGTCACAGATCTGTATAAGCGTGCTTGTCGTGATGCTCTTTCATACGTTGCTTGGCGATTCTGTCACACACTGTAATGGTGATGTTTAATGACTTGGTGGCCTTCATGAGCAAGTTGTAGCAAACGTTGCTGTGGTGATTGCGGAATCACGATTCTGTTTCCACGAAGGATTGGGTCATGCTGTAGTGTGGCAGATAGTTCATTTCGCACACGATATAAGGCATTGTATACATCCACGTCTAGGTTTGGTGGAGGTTTGCAGGGCCTATTATTCTTAGTTAGCATGTCCACAACTGCTTGTAGTGTTGAGCCATCTAATGTAACTGTGCGAAGTTCATCGATGTTGAGTGCATTTGGTTTGCCATCGAGTGTTACTGCACTGACGTACTGTTCAGCCGCCTATTGATGTTTTGTTTCGTGGAACCGATCTACTGGGTGACGTGACTTGTAGTCAGCAGGATTGCCGATACCTGGCTTTTATTTGACACAAAACCTGTACGATTGTAGTCTGAGTGCCCATCGTTCTATCCTGGCTGGCGGTTTCGATTTCGGATTGTTGAAGATGGTCTATAGTGGAGTATGATCTGTGACCAAGGTGGTGAATTCATAACCATAAAGGTAACTGTGGAAATGTTCACATGCCCACACGAGTGCTAATGCTTTTATCTCAGTCTGAGAGTAGCGTTGCTCAATAGCAGGCAATGCTCTGCTCGCATACGCAACGATACACTTCTGATCTGGTTGTCCTTTGCCATATTGCACGAGTATGGCACCGAGTCCTATTGGACTTGCATCCACTGTTAACTCTGATGTTTTAGTGGGATCAAAATAGGCAATGGTAGAATCTGTCGACAAACGTTCCTTGGCAGCGTTGAAAGCTTGATGTTGTCTGTGTCCCCATGACCATTTGATATCTTTCCTGGTGAGATCTCGCAGTGGTTTGGTGACAGTGGCGAAATATGGGATGAAACTAGAGCAGTAATTTACGAGGCCAAGAAAACTACGTGTTTCACTATCAGTTGTTGGTGGTGAGGCCTCTTTGATTGCTTTGACCTTCTTAGGATCTGGGGATATAACATCTTTGCTCAAATATATCTGAAAAATGTTATTTGTGATTTGTTAAACTCACATATCGAGGGAGATTCTTTTCACGGTGGCATTGTAAAACGGACTTCAGTGCATGATCGTGTGATGGCGGATCGTTGCCGTAAATGATGATGTTATCAGAAATATTATCCACATCGGATACTCCTTCGATTACCTGATGAATCGTTTGTTGTAAAATCTCAGCAGCGCTCGAAATACCAAGATTTAATCGTGTGTATCTATATAGTCCTTTGTAGGTCATGAAAGTTGTAATGCGATGACTATTTTCCTCTAGCTCCAACTGATGATAGCCGTTGTTGAGATCCAGCTTGCTGAAGACCGTGAAGCCATTCAATCGATGGATTATGTCATGGACGATCGGAGTAGGATGATGTTTACGAATAATAGATTGGTTAGGGATGCGCATATTAACACAACTTCTGATCGCTTCCGCATCCTTAGGTGTTGGTGGAGTGACAATCGGACTTGCCCTAGTTGTCAGTCCTGTTGCGGGTTCAATTATGTCAAGTTGTTGTAAACGTTCAAGCTCTGTGTCGACCTTGATTCGCACGTGGAATGGTTGCCGCCGAAGTGGTTGTGCTACTGGTAGGACATGTTCGTCTATATGTAACTTTACTTTGATATCAGTAAACTTTCCAAGTCCTTGGAATCGATCTGCATATTCATGTGTGATTCGTTCGACTGTGTTTGGCAGGTGTTGTTAGCTAATGGTGTTTGTGATCTTTACAAGCTGAAGAGCTGTGGAAGTTACACAGCTAAGGAGCGACTCGCGAGCACCCAGTACTACACGCATCGTGGTGTCGGCTTTAGAATGGTATGACCTGATTTCAGCAGCAAATGATCCAATAATGGGAAGACCAATTTCCATAGCATAAGGATACACGATGGCATTATTCGCTTGCAATGGATAGTTGTCTTTGAAAAATGCTTATAGACGTGTTCTGTTAGTGTATCGATACTAGATCCTGTATCTATAATAAACACAGTTTCAATTCCATTAACAAGCACGACTGTTTGAGGTTTATTAGACTGCATATTGCTCACAACATTTACAGTCACGTAGTAAGAATAGTCATCATCACTGTTGTCGGATAGAATATAAGTGTCTAGGTTGTATAGGTCTATGCTTCGCACTTGTTCGCGAGGTTTGTTCTGACGTCTGTTATCATGATCATATGCTTTGGCGTCCGGTGGAATGCTGGCATTTGACTTGTCATACATGGCGGAGTTGGCAAATTTATGACAGAAGGAAGCTAAATGATTTTCAGAACAGCACGCAAAACAAGATTTGTCATAGGCTCGACAGTTAGCTAGACCTCCTTGGTGAGGATATTGACATTCCCAGTTCATACACTGTACTGTTCCCATATAGTTGGGTCTACGTGTTGGTCTACGTTGCCTTTGCTGTCCACGAACATAATTAACGTTGGTGCTGTCCAGGTGACTCGCCTTTGTATCACAATGTGGCTGATAGATATCCTTTCTCGCCTGGCATATTTCACCACGCTTTGGCGCATTTTCAATCAGAGTAGCATCTATATTTGCCATTTCCATTCGTCTGACAATATCTAGAATTGTGAAAAGGGTGCTATCTTCAGGCTTTATTTCAAGAATTCGTCAACGTTGTCGCGATGACGAGAAATTCTGGATAATTTGATTTCTGATTTCTGTATTTTTGTCATGAAAATCGCAATGCGCGGCAAGGGTTTGTAGTCTAGTATCAAACTGGTCTAACGTGTCCTCTGTAGTCTGTCTTGAACGACGAAACACGAGTACCTCATATGCTGTGTTGTTTTTCGGTGTGAAAAAGTCCGTCAAACACTTCTTAGATTTGTCATAATCACCGGCCTCGCCAGCGCTGTCCAGGGTGTCAACTATGTCATGTACGCATTCGCCCGCTTGATGTAGTAAGATAGCACAATTCCTGGTGGAATCGGTTATGTTGGCGGCCATCAAGAAGTTTACAAATCTGGCAATCCATTTGGACCACCTTTAACTGAGACTCGATTGGTCACTGTCAGGATCAAATGCTTGGAATGTTGGTAGATGTATACCAGCAGCCATGGCGATTTTACAGATACGCTACAGAAAATGTTTATGTCAATGAATTAAAAGTTTTACTTAATATAAAAGTAATTCCACAAGATACTCACGGTAAATCTGGTTAAAATACAGAAAAGATACCTGGGACACGAAGTCATATATATATATATATATATATATATATATATATATATATATATATATATATATATATACGTCCACACCTACTGACGACCCGTACATGACTGTACATGATATAAATTGGGTGTGTACGGTATACGTCGGGTCCTTTCGTAAGAAGTAGTCTTGAACACCACATCCTGTCACAGAAATATATCGATGACCCCGGTGCTATGCTCTGCCTTATAATTTGGTAAACTTCAAAATTTGGGTGCGTCATCAGAGACATGTTAAGTGCCAAGTTCCATATACTATACGGATAGATGCGTTTTTATAACACATGCTGTCCATTGTTTAGCAAAAGTATAACGATTTTTAAAATATTGTAAAGCAGTTAATGCGGTTTCATTGACAGTATTTTTAGACCCAAACCTTTTGTACATGCCTCAGTTATTGAATGTTAACACGTTCACATGTTCATGATTTTTCTTAATAAACGATAAGATCCTTAATAGTGAGACACACAGCTGCGGGATTAGTACACTAACAAAAAAAGAAAATTTTCTATGAGTCTAATAGAATTCCGCATATTCTTAATATAACTAAAATTCTAACTACATTCGCGCGTGAAGCTAGACGTGATTAATCTACATATACCTTGTATCCTCATTACCATTGCAAATCTTGACAATCTCAGTTATACTCATACACACTTATACTTCCATGATTTAGTTAATGTTATAAGAGTGTGAACGTTGTATAGAGCGATATACCAGGCGGTATTCAACTACATTAGTAAAAAACAAAATGTATATGCAATTTAAACATCCCGTTAATATCTTACTTAATTGGCCATATCAAGCTGGAACATTCACCCTGTTAAGCGAGATAATTAGATTCAAATCTCAGCTATTGGATAAATCAAAATAAAACGAACCATAGTATGCTATGGTTCATATTAAATGGCTTATGTAAGATTCAGAACCGATGTAGAACTATATTCAGGAATTCAAGAGTGCGAAATAGAGTCCAGCATCGCTAATCTACTTATCCTGAACGATCTAATGGAGGACGTAAATAGCCAGGTTTCAACATTGTTAACGAGACGAAGCCATCACAGGAATTCAATGATAATTCATTTGATTCAGAATATCTTCTAAAAATATAAGCATCATAGATATATTTCATTGAATTGTCATTACATAATCCTTTTTAAAAAGCCTCGATATGCATCCAGTATAACTACATTGGCGCGTCAATGTATCCTATACGTAGGTCAACATTACAGGAGTCATATGTTGATGCCCCTACACAGGCTCATGGCTATTTACTCATAGACCTCTGTCAGACAACACCTGAACACCTGAAATTACGGACCAATATGTTACCGTACCAAGTGTGTGTACTGTACATACATACAACGAATAAGAACGCGCACGAAAGTCAAAATGTCTAACAGGAAGGGTAACGTTAATAATAATAAGTGTAGACAGTCTAGGGCATAAGTTATACCAGGGTAAACGCTTAAAGGAGAGTGTAGAATGGGACATATCTACGATCAATTGCGATCAATTGCCCGTTTTACAAAATTTAGCTAAAGCCAACCCTAAGCAATGCAAGATAATATCAGAACGCCGTAATAATGGTTTAGCAGATGCTGTGTCTGAATGCTGCTGAAACTTAATTTGTGGAAATAAAAAATTAAATCAAATACAATATAAATGCTCGCACATCTATTGCGATAACATTATATTACTCAGTAAACACACAACACTATTATATCAAAGACGACCGGTTATTCAAAGAGGACGTTTCTTACATCTTCTACTGCCAGGGGTATTATCGCTTATTTATAAATTATTCGGATGATAAAACTGATGGAAAGCATTCAGAAAATAGAGTTGGCATCAGATAATATGATAGATGGTATAAACACAACATCTAAGATTAATATTCTGAATAGCGATACAAATCTTAGATCTGCTGTGAATTTAGATCAAGAGATGGAAAGAATTCTAAATCGTAGCGACTTGACAGCTAAAACACATTCAAATTTGTATTCGCAGACAATTCAAAAAGTGTAGAGAGCAAATAGAGCAGTCTAAACAATTCGGTTGAGCAGTTAAATCGTCAGATGATTCACAACATTCGTGGAATCTTCAGACGTCAGTGCCTCGGGGTTTAAATTTGTATAATGATAAAATTACAGATCTAGTTCAATCGGTGAGCGCTAGTTTAAGAAGTAACGGCGGGAGATTAATTGAACTCTTAAATCATAGGGCACCTTGCGTATCCTTAGACGACGCTAATCGTGTAACCATAGACATTGTAGCCGATCCCAATAGTAATCTAGGATATTTAAGCGCCTCAACTGTGATACAGTATGCTTAAACAAATTCTAAGGATTTTTTTCTAGAAGCCGAATTACTGGCAGCCTTCAATAGACTCTTATTGGATGCTAATATACCTACACAAGTCGTGGGGAGTCGCAAGACGTGGGCCAAGATTCATAATACAGATGACAGCCTTGAAACCACGAGCCTTCAACGTATCAGCACTAAAGTGAAACAACAAAACGTGAATCCGAGACTAAAGGCTTACGAGATACGATCATTGATAGACGGAGTACAGCTGCACCATGCTCGGTTGCTAGAAATCTGAGATCTCGAGACGCTAAACTATCCAAAACTTGGTCAAACTATGTCGAAAAAAGGTTCGCAAGAACCGTAAAAAATAAACACAATTATTAGCGTAGCTGACAGATTGAAACATGCAGATTATGATAGCAAACATTCCACTTCTTTTGGCAGTTTGGAAAAAATGCATAGGGCCTTTAATGGAACGTTATCTACACCATTAAGGCGGGCCTGGATAGCCGAGCAACCTACGTATGCATTGCATAGGCCTAAGAAAAAACAATTTAATAGAGATCGATTCAAAGCAGCCAGCATTAATCAGCTATGGCAAATGGATCTGAGCGATAGTCCTAGTTTAGCCAGACATACTAACAACATAGGTTGTCTAATATCCATAATAGATTGTCTATCAAGATGTTCGTGGATAACACCTTTGACGAATAAAATTGCAAAAATGCTAGCTCAAGTGTTGGAGTTTTTTCTGAATAGTCTCAAAGAAGACTCGAATCGATTCACAGTGATAACGGGGTAGAATTGTGAACGCTTCCATTATATATTTATTAACGTCTAAAGACATACATTTCTACACATCTCAGAACTATCACACGAAAGCTGTGATTGCTGAAAGCGTTCAATGCATCATAAGGACCGCAGTACAGAGGTATTCGCTTGGTGTAATATGTACTCGAAAGCGAATCCAATGGCATAGACAAAGTCGAAAGATTTGAGAGTAGGCAATGACGTAAGAGTGTCAGAGATAAAAGATCCATTTAGCAAGGGATATAGACGACATGAAGTGAGGAGATATTAAAAACATGTTTGAAACTACCTCACAGATCGGGTGTCTATAAGTTCTACGATTCTAATCAAAATCCCATTATTGTCACATTTTATTCCGACAGTTACAGAAAATTCATCTAAGTGATGCGAATCAGTAACTATATCGAGTAGAAAAGGTTATTAACAAGCGCACAAAAGGTAATAAGCGAGAAGCTTACGTCAAATGGCGGAGTTATCCTAAGTTGTTTAATGCGTGGATAAGTAATTCAGAAGAGCGTATGTAGAATCATTACCGGGCTACAGCTATACCCCGGTTTATGCATGGCTGAAGATGTTTAGCTGGAAAAAAAATAGAAAACATCTGTAACAAATCTAGGGCTTTGAATTTCGGTAGAGCAATCATACCAAAAGCCATAGCGTTAGCGTGCAACAATATTTCAGGAGCTATTTCAAACCTAGGAGCAGGAATACTAAGAGGGGTCAATGATCTGCTAACCATCGTAGAAGTCATTCAAAGCGCAACCATAGAGGGGGAAGCATCAGCAACTCTAAACAGGTTGATGTATTCAGTTAACTAATACGATGGTGGCTTGTCACTCCAATAAATGCTTTACGGTGAAACCTGTAATGACTACGATGGATTTAGATCACTGGAAAAGCTATCAACCCGTTATGAGCTTGTCTAACTCTGGGGGAAGTCTCCAGTTTTCTCGTCTCTGGAAGCGGTGACAAATACATAGCTTTAGCTCAAGTTACATATACGTTTTGGCTAGCGTTGGACAGGTGGTTGCAGGTGCGGAAACTCCTTTAACAGCGAGCAGTGGTTTTGCGCCAGTTAACCTATGGGTTGACTTTATGTTTTTTCATGTAGATGAATTTTTAAACGGAAAACATGTCTCTGACAATAATGACACACACGCTTTTCGAAAGCTTATTTAGATCGAGTCGATTAACGTCTGTATTACGATCTAAGGATACAGCAGGACATTTGGATAATAAGACGGTTAATAATACAGGTCATACGCGTAGAAAGCTTAACGTTGCCCTAGGTAACCCTGTGGAATTGGTCGTTAGAATTCATTCGACATGTTTCTTCAGGAACAAAATATGTAATCAAATGGGTTTCCTTAAAGCTACGTTTTCCATCAATTAAGCCAGATTTTAACCTAATTCGTGGCGATGCCCACACTTACAAATTACGTCTGCACGAAACTTCATTAAATTTACGTAAGGTTAAACCTATTCCAGAGGCGTAAACGCTCACACGTCGACACTACTAGGCACCCACTCAATACGCTACTAAAAGTGTTATCGTCAAATCAATCACCATACCCACAGGGACTAGCAGCGTGCATAGGGACAATACTTTTCTCGGTGACCTACCGAGTAGAGTTATATTCGGTATAGTTAGTAATAAAGCTTATAACGGAGATTTCGATACCAGCGTGTATAATCTTCAAAACCGTGATGCTAACCATATTTAATGCTATATGGATACCGAGCAAGTGTTTGGACGCTCTTACACCGAACATCACAGCTGCTGGTTAGAATTTTACAGAATCCTTCTTGATGCTGTTTAATTGAACTGGTACATTGTTCGATGACAAATGCATAGTGATTAACATCGAAGAATATAAGGCAGGTTACACGTTGTATGCCTTTGACTACACCCCAGACCTCACTACTGGTGATCAAGTCTACCTTATGAGACAAGGAAGCCTATGTCTCCAACTAAGCTTTAAAACAGCATTGCCTGATACAATGAACGAATATGTTATGCGGAATTTAATAATATTATAAGTATTGCCAACGATCGAACGTTACCATGGACCACTAACGAGCCCCAGCTCATGCAACCACCACACCCACCACCACACCCACCACCACGCATGCACGCATGCACGCACGCACGCACGCACGCACGTACATATGCCGGGGTGCACTCACCAAACGCATACCAGCCGTATAACTCTGTATCGTTATTTGAAAGGAAAACATATCCAATTGTATTCGTGTATTTTCAATGGAACGCCGATTTATCAGACTTGGTATTCATAGGGGATATTTGAGTGATTTATAATGCAGCCCTAACTTGTCTAAAGGTTCAGCCGGGCCCTAATAGCCGAAACTTACATAACGTTCAACCATTCAAACTTAAAATATAATTGGACTTTTAAAATAAGAAACAGACCAAATAATCCAGGGACACGTTTCGGAACGAATTCTTGTACGCCTTGAGGAGTTACCCCCACTTTTTTATGCCTGGAGGAGTTACCTCCCTTGACTTTAAGCGTTTCGTTATTATTATTATGTTAACTATTAGAGATCTCGAATATATTTGCTCAGGAGACTTGTGATCAGGACAGATATTCCTAGGTGTTTTCGCTAAAGACTGTATACCTAAACGTATCAGAAGACCCTCATGCCGCATCGTCAATACAGATACAGCATGTCTTTCAAACTGGCAACAATCGCGGACTGAATTTTTTTCGCTTGACTGTAGGATAACTGAAATATAGATTTGCAAAGCTACAAGTATCAATTAGAGTCTTTCAAGATATGAACAGTATCGCATAAGAAGCTAATTGCACATCAAGATGAGACTAAATTATCCTGAAAATAACAGTCACATTGATTACAAAGCAAAATGCCTGACACGAAAACTGGTCACAGAAAGGTCGGGACTAGAAGTACGTCACACAGTCAGTCAGATGGCGATCAAAGTATAAATACTGAATTAATCAAATCACAAATCCATGAAACTTTAATCAGTAATAAAGACCTGCTAGGAAATAGGATCGAAAATGTAACCGCTGCTGTTATTAAAAACAGTATTAATTATAAGACATTTATTACACAAATTACAAAATCTGTAACCAATGACAGTTGCTTTCTTACTAATGTGAAGCAATACATTTATAATAGTTTATGTATGGACTTAGAAGCAAACATGGAACGTGTCAGACAAGACATGAGAGCCATTAAAGACGAAAATGATAAATTGGTCGAGGAAAATACAAACATACACATCGAGCTTGGCAACCATGCACAGTATAAACATTGGCCCTGGGAACGTGGAATACATAAGTTGATGTTCGTAGATTACTATTTATTCACGAGAAAGGCTTCTGGAACATCACGTGGACATATATCTTCATTCGATATGCATGACTGAACCCATCTGTCAAAACTCTAGAATACGTCATTATACCCAAAGTAGATGGTTAAACCTGAACTTTCAGGTGAAAGGTGACTTTCAGGGATATATCTTTACATCTCCGCCTCTAAGAATACGTATCATAACTAATTATAACGTAATAATACGAATACTGATTAAAAACTCAAATGAATGGCAGTTAACGATAGGTAATCAAAATAAATGTTAATGATAAAATAAAATAGGTCCACAAGCTACTGATTAACTTAGAGGTCAAGCTTCCTGGGCTGCCTGCCTAAGCGACCACTTCTAGTAGGTACAACACGTCTATCTGTCACTGTGGATGTGATTGAATTTTGTGGATCAGATGTCATATGAACCGATGGTATAGTTGATGGTTCACGACTCAGAGGTTCTGGACTCTCGCTATTATCGAGTCCATTTTGGTCAAAATTATGTTCAGTTAGCCCTGCTGGCTTTAGATGTATTATGTTGCTATGAAACACTGTGCCACCATGCCCCGTAGCAAGATACGATATAGGCTTATCTGATTTTTATCTCACTTCTGCTGGAACCCAAGTCCTGGACCGCTATTGGTACATTACGACTGATGGATGCAAGCTCACCCAACTTACTTGAAGATTTCTGATCATACTGTCTTTTCTGGCAATCGTGTTGAGAATGTAGGTGTTCAGGATCAGAATCCTCACACTGATATCGTTGAAGCCGACCACTGCAGGGAAGTTGTGTTCAAGAATTACGCAGATTGAGTATTTTAGACGGAGCATCCAATTTCCCATCTATCACTGTTGTCCGATAACTGAGTAATGCAAGATATGGGTCTAGCCCAGAGGCCTCCGACTTCCAGATAAGTTATTGACAGTCTGCACCATTCTCTCGACGAATCCATTACACTGTGGGTATGTAGGTGAACTAGTTACATGTGTAATTCCACATTGATTACAAAATGATGCAAATTCATGACTGTTGTTTTGCGGCCCATTGTCCAACACCAGAGTATCTGGAGTTCCATGTTCTGCCAAAATAGATTTCATGTGATTGATAATGACACATGAATTGGAAATGTCCAAATTTCTCAATATGGGAAACTTGCTCCAATAATCAACTACCAAGAGATTCTGATTACCTTTGTGAGCAAACGAATCCTAACCGAGTTTCTGCCATGGAAAGCCTGGCATGCTGTGAGGATGCAATGGCTCCTTGGGCTGTTGTTTTGAGAAGTAGAGACATGTCAGGCATGGAGAAGTCAACTGCTTAATATATTTGCTGATAGCAGGCCAGAATAAACGGTCTTTAGCTTTCAATAGACACTTCTTAGTGCCCATGTGCCATTGATGTATGATACCGAACACCTGTTGGCGAAGTGGACTAAGAATTACGAGGCGATGACCCTTGAGAATAAGGCTATTTTCTACTCTCAAGTCCTCACGGAAATTGCAGTAGCCTTTGAACTAGTTAGGACAGTCTCTAGCACAGTCAGACCAGCCGTAATAGATCATATCTTTAAGATGACACAATACATTGTCTCGTTCTGTTTGTTTACAAATTTCGGCTAATTGTGCTGGAGTAGCTGGCAACGTGCATGTGATGGCAGCTACTTCAATCGCAGGTACATCTGTGTTGTTATTGGGCAGTTCCATACTACTAACTCGAGACAATGAATTTGCGACAACATTTGTTTTACCTGGAATATACTTTATTTCAACATCATATTTTGCCATTCTGAGCAACAGTCTTTGTAGACGAGGTGATGCAGTCGCGATATTATTCTTCCACCTGCGCTCAAGGGGTGTGTGATCAGTTTCAATGACTACTTTCTTACCATAGACATACTGATTAAACTGTTCAAGTGACCAACTTGATGCAAGTAATTCTCTCTCGATGGTACTGTATCTGGATTCTGAATCATTTAATGAATCTTGTGTTAGAACACACGCCACCCCTTTTAGACTGGTATATGATTGAATCACAGTTTCTTTATCCGTACTATAGTAGGCAAGTACTGGTGCCTTTGTGATAATTGCCTTTAGTTCATTGAATGCTTTTTGTTGTTCTGGTTGCCATACATACGCTACATCTCGCTTGGTTAATTGGCGGATTGGTTCTGAAACATGGGCAAGAACAGGAGAACCCCGATTGAGATAATTGATCATTCCCATGAATGATTGTAGTTCAGTAAGATTCTCCGGAAGGGGCATGTCCATGATTGCTTGAAGCATTTCCGAGTCTGGTTTAAGTCCCGAGGGTGTCCATAAATGACCGAAAAACAATGGCTCAGCAACCTTTAATTGGAATTTGTTTGGATTGAACCTGATATTGTTTTGACGCGCAAGATCTAAAACGTGTATGATCAAGAGATATTTCATCCTTCCCGAAGACGAACGTATCATCTGCGACTCCGTCTAGTTTACTGAAAACAGCATCCATGTTTTCCTGGAAGATATCTCCACTGATTGAAAGTCCAAATGGAAGGCGAGTCCATCGGAATTTTCCCCAAGGGCTGCTGAAAGTCCAAAGCTTACTCCTGTCTGTGTCAAGTTTCACCTGCCAATGACTGGTACACGCGTCTAAAGTACTGAATTGAGTAGAACCACTTAACTTCGGTATCACATCGTCGATTGTTCGAACATAGTAAGGATTGCACTTTGGCGCTTTATTCAGGTCAAGAGGATCCAAGCATAAATGAATTGAGCCATTGTCTTTCACTGTAACTACTGTTAAATTAACCCATTGTGTATACTCATCCTCGAATTTGCACAGAATTCCCATTTCTGTCACCTTATGTAGTTCTTTTAGCTATGCAGTTTGCAAATGAACAGATACTTGGCGTGGCGGATGTTGCACAGGAGGTACATTAGGGTCAGTCTCAATATGAAATTCAGGTCCTGGAAAACATCCAACATCTTGAAGATTTTCGGTCTCCGATTACACAAGATTATGACTACCATTACGACTTCGGAAAGACCTGTGATGTTTAAAAGATTGCTGCGACAATCTATCTTTCCGACGCTGTAGCGGTACTATTGCTGGCTCGCCTCTTCCGATTTTATGAAGATATTTCTGTTAGCAATACGGGCCTATCTGACTTATCAGAGATGCTCAGGTAAGGCACGATGGTGTTTCGTGCTTCTGGAGTCAAACACAACTACGACTAGCTACTTATATTATTACGGTTATTTATTGGCTATTATACTTATAACAATGTCGACTTTTACTGTCGAAAATAAAGGCTAAACTGTGCATATATTTCTGAATAATTACTAGATGGATTACTCCCAGCTCTACTGATCTGATATCCAATCTAACGTTACACTATTTGACTACTCAAATTCTATTATACGCTACTGCTATAATACGAGATAATGCTTCCTGCGAAATCACAGAGGTAGACTCTTACCTACATGAATTAACGATGGTAAAAGATTAAAGAATTAAGAGACCAAGTCCCTCTTATATACGATTCACACTTTACTAACTTCTATACATATTACGATATATAGATCTATATATATCGTAATACATAGTTTATGTTTCTTTCATCCTTCTAGGTAGCTATAACCACAGCTTGATTGGTCCACACACTCTTGTCCCCCAATCAACATCTGCTTATCTCTTCCTAGAAGTTCGTACCTATTTCTGTTGGTCGTTCTGACCAATCCCTGTTCGCCTATCTTTCGATTTCACTCTGAAACTTAGTTCTTTTTGTTTCTCTGCCACAGAGTCTGATTAGATGCTCATTGATTATGACGTCATCTCGGCCAATCAAACTCTGGGCTTCTCTTCTGGGAATTCATTATTAAACATGCTATATCTACGCTTCAATCTGACAAAGCGGTTCTAGCTGGTTCTGATTTGATGCGATCTGTCAGCTAACTAACAACATTACGGAATGTGTTGTTGTAGCATGCCTTCCTTTGATTGATATATAGTTGATATACAATTTTCGATTATGTTATTAATTCCTACAGGACGCTACAATGCCTCTGTCCTGTCCCTTGCTTATTGTGGATAAGCCTGTAGGAAACGAACGTTAATAAGCACATGAGCTGTATGATCTCATTGCCAGCTGGTGTTGTTGTACTTGCTTAAGGGAGTCGGAATGCCGACCGTCAACAACTAATGTCCGTCTGTTTCCTATAATTTCTCTCGATTCCCATCGATTCGTCTCTATTCTTACCACTCTATTATTTGCTAAACTAACGGCCTAAATGACTGCTGAATATTATAAAAGTGTATGCCGATCCCACAGCAACAACTTTCATCTTCAACTATTGACAGATATCATCAGCTCAGAACCGTTGGTCTTATTCCAATCTATTCTAAGTTCTAACTTATTGTGATGAATATACTACTACAGTATCGATCCAGTTTCTATCCTATTTCCGCGAAACTGTACCACTACTAGCACTGGTCAAAGTCAACCAGTGCATCCTACTACTACGTATCTAATTGCTACTGCTACTATTCACTCAATTCAGTAGCTCACCTGGTATTTTCAAATAGGAGAATTTCACTGAGGTCTTACTTGCAAATATAAGACGTCCACCGGGGTCATGACTTCCCATAAGACAATCCGATATCTACAATCTGTACAGACATCATTATATTCTGTAAGTGCATAGGCTTGTGTTAAAGGAAATGGATGCTCTTTATTTTGGGAATCAACATGTTTAACTGAATGCTGTGTAGCATTCGGCTTTGCACTCAAATTATTATTAACTGTTTTTGGCCAATTAAGTTTCAGGAGATTTAATGTCTGAGCTGCAATATTACCGATAATGGCAGGCCCATTCACGTCAGCAACTTCCGCCTGTATAAATCTATGACTAGAGTTATTTGGTCCTGTTACATACACAATACAGCTACCTAGGTTCGGTATTTCGGAACCACCATAAGGAGATAGTTTCACTGTAGATAATGTTACTGTTTTTCCAGTTTGTATTGATGAGAAAACAATTGCTCATATACTGATACTGGTACAATATTTGTCTCTGCACCGGAGTCTATTTTGCACAAAAGCGAAAGTTGTTTGCCATCTGGCTCAGACGATAGATTTACCTCAAGTAGTGCTTTGTCTTTGCGCGATATGGTATCCACATTGGTCACTAATGGAGCTACATTGATAGGTCCCAAAATAATTGGTCATTGACTGCGTGTGCTAAGCGGTGTATCTCGTCTACATTTTCACTCGTGTCAGTGGTGTTGACAGGATGTACCTGTTTGTATAACTTTGCCAAACACAATTTGGCAAAATGACCAAATTTCCTACAATTGTGACATGTTGAATTACGTGCTGGACATCTCTCACGAGGGTGTGGTGCTCCTGCGCAATATCTACATATAGGTGCATCTCGTTGTGTGACTGTATTGGAATATTGCTTAGGCCGTGCCCTCGGGTTGTGTTGGGAGAATTTGAGATTATCTGCATATGTTCACGCTTTACTAACTGCAGTTATGTTACACTGTGCACTCAAACGTTGCAATTGTTTTTCAGCAAATTCTTCTGCCTTTGCCATCTCTTTGGCTTTCATTAGCGTCAATGAATTACTGTCTTTAAGACATTCATTACGTACACGTTCCCAGTTCATACCAAGTAATAAAAAGTCTCTCAAAATCGATTGTGATGTTCCTCTGGATGGTTTGATCACCAGGACTCTACGCTTAGCAATGTATTCCTCGAGCGAAAGATTATCTTGGCTAATGTGATGGAGTTCCTATGCTGCCATCAGCTCATTCGATTTGGGTTTGCCATAACCTTCAAAATGTGTCCAGTAATTATCCAGCACTGTTTGCTCATCTGCTGACATTCCCCAGCTATTGAATAGTTCTAGACCACGTTCACCAGTCCAAGATAGCAGATATTTGCATTGAATACCTTGTCTATCGTTGACATTGGGTCAGTAAATAACAACTCGCACTGCTGTTTCCAGAACTTAAATCGATGATACAGTCCGTCATCGCTATTCCAGTTCATAGAAGGCCCTCTGTCAAGAAACGCTGTGCTACCAGACGACATACTTTAGGATTTGGACGAGTTGATACGATCTGAAAACTTTGTTTTCCCACTTACATCAGTGGTGTCACGAAATAGGTTATGTTGGCGTTAATGGTTTATATGGTGCATGACACCATATACAGATTGGCACTGGGAACGTGGAATACATAAGTTGATGTGTGTAGATTACTATTTATTCACGGGAGAGGCTTCGGGAACATATACGTGGACATATACCTTCATTCGACATGCATGGCTGAACTCAGCTTGCAAAACTCTAGAATACGTCATTATCCGCAAGGTAGAAGGTTAAACCTGAAAGTTGACCTTCAGGGATATAACTTTACACACAGTATTCGAGAAGGAACTGCCTTCTGGTACATGGAATTCCAGAGTCCCAAAATGAAAATACTGACAATGTGGTATTATTAAATGTGTTAAATGACAAATTGGGCCTAACAATATATCCTAACAGTATCGGGAGCAGACAAGGCATGACCCCCAAGCGCCCTGATATCCAGCCACCCAGGGATGCCCGAAATAGCAATCGTGTCCATAGCAGACCTATCATCATTAGATTCATATCATATCGCACACGGCATACCATATTCACCAACACACGTAAACCAAAAGGTACAAACTGTGTTGTTACAGAGAGCCTCACCAAGAGACGGTTGCAGATATTGAAGTTATGCCAGCAGCACGCTGGTGATAAAAACAGCATGGTCAATTGATGGACGCATCATCTGCCTTGTTAACTCTGGCAACAAGATGGTGGTTGCAAAAGCAAATGACCTTGAGAAGGTACCAAAATGAAAACAAACTGTCGCTGTATGCTCCTGTATAACATCTTGTGCTCATGTCGTAACAGTGTAGGCTTACTACCTGAATAAATATGCTTCATTGCCCTTCCAAGTGTATGCTTCCAAGCTGCATAAATGTGCTTCATTCATCGCTTGTGCTCTATCAGTGTGTGCATATTAAATGCATACACGGGCCTCGTCACCGTTGTTTATGATTCTAAACTGCATAATGTGCTTCATCGTTTATGTTGTATGGGTATTTGCTCACTACCTGCATAAACGTGCTTCGTCACCCTTATGTATGCTTCCAAACTGCATAAATATGCCCCATTGCTTGTGTTGTATCAGTGTATTCAGTGTATGCTTACTACCTGCATAACTGTGATTCATCGCTTGTCATATCAGTGTATGCTTACTACCTGCATACATGTGATTCATTTCTCAGCACAATGCACTGTCACAACCGTGATTATTACTACTCTGTGCGCTGTGTACTCCTGCCTTCTCTGTGACCCGAAACGTTGGCCTCTTCCATGTTTGACTGTGGTCATCAAAACAATGCTGTACTACGTGTGCATACGTCTGTGAAACGTTCTGTTATATGACTGTGTTAATATAATTTGTTGTGCAATGTCGTGACTGTCACTTGATTCTGCTTTGTACATTTTTACATTATCACCCTTTGTCATCCGCATCCTTGTCATTCTCTTATGCATGCTTCTGTGTTCAATAGTAATGATCAATATCTATATATGTCACTGCTTTTAAGCTGTTCACCTGACTGTGCAAATGAATTCTCCATATATCATTTACAAGGCAACAATACAGGAAAACTGCTGCGTGCTTGGCGGTTGATTTAACTGGGAGCTGTTGCTGCCTTATGCAGCAGCAGCTTCCTGTTGGATTAATCTCAACGTATCCAGTAGAACACGATTTACATTGTCATCATTGTAAAGAACTTACCGTAACAGAGATTTATCAATGAAAGCCACTGAAAGAGTTGACCACTGGAATGTCAGCTTATCAATTTCAGGTCAAATGATAAGACGTGAAGCATTCTGGAAATCTGGCTCCAGTGAACCCGAATTGACGCGATAGAGTGCCCGGATGGCAACTTTCTGTGATAGCATACATGCAGGCATTGCATGCACGCTTATCACACACATTGCACATATGATTTTAAATCGATCTAAGTCAAACATGACGTTATGCTGATCAAACTGAGATCATGTTCTCATCCATAGGTAATGGCATTAGCCTGGCTGCTTTATATGCATGTTAGACTCGATTTATATGCATGCTGGAATATATTAGTATGCATGGTGGAATGGATATATATTGGAATACACATATATTTATACATACACACATACATACATATACATAGACACACGCACGCACGCACGCACGCACGCACGTACGTACGCACGGACGCACGCACGCACGCGCACACACACGCACGCACACACGCACACACGCACACACGCACGCACGCACGCATATATATATACACACATATATATACACACACATATATATATATAAACACACACGCACGCAAATACATGCATACATATATGTGCACATAAATTCTACATAGAGAATGATCAAAACTGACTTTGAATAACATATTAAGATCAATATTTATGTAATTGCCTAACTGCCGCTTGCATGCACCTTATTATTTATTGTAGCAAGGTAAACCATGAAATTCTAATATTTCTTTTAAAAAAACAAAAGACAACAAAAAACACCCACAGCTGTTGATTATTTTGGGACTAATTTGATAAATATATTTATATTCCAACATGCACACACATCGATTCTAACATGCATACAAAGCCGCTGGGCCAGCTTGCAGCTAGTGCAGATATTTATTATATACCTATATATGTTTTTTAATTGCCCAACAATTGTATTTATTAAATGTATTGCTAGTTGATACTTGACTCATCTCATCCTGTGTATCCACAGACCGATGACTAACACCTGCTGGACTACAAGGACAATTGGGTAAAGCTCGAAAAACAAAGGTCCTGCTAATGATCCCCAATAACCTTCCTCTCCTCACTACTTCCATTTCTTTGTTCCTTCCCTGTTCCTATTCTCATTAATCCGACCCATGCCTGCTAAGTTCCTTTGCTCATCCTGTAGGAAGCCTGTCAAGAACAACCAAAGAGCACTGTTATGTGACCCATGTAGCAAGTTGATTCATCTAAGTTGCTCCAAATTAACAACATCTGATTATCGCAACCTCGAAGCTGATGACACCTGCTGGTGGTGCACCAACTGCAATAAGTCACTTTATCCCTACAATCATTACAATGACATTACAGATGTCATGCTTGCAGTATCCATATTATGTCCCTATTACCACTGAGGTTGGCGATTCCCCATTCTGAACCCTTTCGAATTACATCTACCCAAACCTACCCATGCTGACACTAGAACTGACTTATATATCTGCACCGACTTGCGACTATGTTCTTCCACAGACATTCAATGACAACTTAACAGAGACCAAAGAACACATGTCCTTTTCACTTCTATTCATTAATATGCAGTCTCTCATGAAGAACTTCGACAAGCTACAGCGTCTCCAAAATATGAGTGCACATGAATTTGGAATTATTGGAATTACTGAGACATGTGTACAAGCACATTCACCTACTAATCTCATAACTATAAAGAATTACACATTTGTTGAAAAGCCCAAAAGCACAGATAGAGGAGGTGGTGTAGGCATGTATATTAAAGAAAATATCAAATTTATTAAGCTTGATGATCTTTCTCATATAGAAGCACGCATTCAAATAATGTTTATCGAAATCCAAACACTAAGGCAAAAATAGAATTATCGGTACAATTTATAAATCACTCAAATGGAACGTCTAATTGAAATACTAGGAAAAACTTTGAAAACTATTCAGAAGGAAAACAAAACAGTCTACCTCATGGGTGATTACAATATTGACCTTATGAGACAAGCTTGCTTTCACACTAAAGATTTTACAAACTTACTTAATGCTCATTCATTCTATCCAACCATAACTAAATCGACTAGAATATGTATGGACACAATCATTGATAATATATTCAGCAATAACATTAATTTCAGTAATAAAACAGAAGTAGGAATAAATTAAGTCAATGTTGTAAAACTGTAAAGAAATATGTCTGAGGTAGATTGGCATACAGCTACAGACATACCGTGCTGTGAGAATGCCTACACTAAGTTTCACGACATTTCTACCATAGATTTCAAATACAGCTTTCCCATGAAGGAAAAGAAAAATTCAAAGAAAACCCGACTAAACCATGGCTAACAACTGGACTAATAGCTGTCTGTCATAGAAAACATCAACTTTATTTGACATTTATCAAATGTCAAACAAAGCATAACAAACTGAAATTTAAGAAATACAGAAACAAGTTGGACCAAATAATAAGAACAGCCAAAAAAAGCCTATTACCACAACAAATTTGAACAATGCAAGAATGGTATAAATGAAACATGGAAAATAATTAAATCACTTTTAAATAAAAACAATGGTAAACCACAACAAACACAGTTTCTTTATAACAGCAAAATAATAACCGATGACTTTGAAATTGCAACAGGATTCAATGATTATTTTGTTAATATAGGTCCAACACTTTCAGATGAAATCAAATCAGCATCCTGTAGCAAATATAGTGATTACCTCACAGGCAACAATCACTCCTTTTTTTCGCTAACCCAGTGATCAATGAAGAAATTTTTAGCATTCTTTAAAAAACTAAACCCTGAAAACAGTGCTGGCCTCGATGTATTTAAGTGGAGTATTGTCAAACACTGCACCTTAGACCTACTACTACCCCTCAGCCACATTTGTAATATATCTATCACACAAGGCATCTTTCCATCAAAAGTAAAAGTGCATGAGTAGCACCTTTATACAAAGCAAAGGATGCACATAACTTCACAAACTATAGATCTGTCTCAATACTTCCATTTTTCTCCAAATTACTGGAATGATGTATGTATAATCATAGACAAAAAGTCAATCATGTATACATCACAATACGGGGTTCGTGAAAAACATTCAACAATGCTAGCACTAATTGAAATGACAGAAAAAATGATTGATTCAATTGAAAAGAAAAAGTACATAATAGGCATCTTCTTGGACCTTTCGAAAGCCTTTGACACAATCCGCCACTCTATTTTACTAGAAACTCGTGCCTACTATGGAATCCAAGGAAGTGCACTCAACTGGTTTCAAAGCTATCTAAATGAGAAAACACAATGCGCGCAATTTAATGCAACCTGCTCTGAACATAGGAGACTATCTTGCGGTGTTCCTCATGGATCCATCCTTGGCCCTCTGCTGTTCATCTTGGGTATGAACGATCTGCCCAATATATGCAAACACATGTCACTAACACTGTTCGCTGATGACACCAATCCATTTTGCTCTGACGAAGATATAATTACATGATACAAAAATGTAAATAAGGAAATGGAAGAAATTACTAACCGGTTTTCGTTAAATAAGCTGTCATTAAATGTGGATAAAACAAACTATATGTTATTTTCAAAATCTAGAGAACATATAAATAAAGATATTCCTAAAATTTATATCAACAAAAATGAAAAGTTTCTAGGAGTTTATTTAGATAAATATCTGACCTGGGCCAATCAAATTAAGACAGTTACTGCGAAAGCAGCAAGAGGAATAGGTGTTATCCAAAGAGTAAAACCATATATGACACATGTACAGCACCGTAATCCTTCCGCACCTCACATACTGCTATGCTGTTTGGACTTACACCTACAAAAACAAATTTCTAAAATTCAACGCCTCCAACAAAGAGCATTACATTATTTTCTGGACCAGCAGAAGGCCAAGATATGTTTAAAAAAGAAAAACTGCTCAAACTTACTGACATAGGTAAATCCCAAATGTTAGCTATTGTGAAAGTTTTCCATCACAACATCCTACCCAACTCCATAGACTCCTTCTTTGTGAGCAATATTATCATCCACCAACATAACACTAGAAGCAGACACAAACTACATGCCAAACGCACATGCACAGACATGGGAAAACGTAGAATATCAATTACAGCCACTCAATTATGGAATAACACTAAACAGGAAACATGGAACAAAATACTGACAACAAAATCATTCAATAAAACAATAAAGGATTCCTTAATTAACACAAATTAGTGCTACTACAACAACTACTACTACTACTACTACTACTACTACTACTACTACTACTACTACTACTACTACTAATATTACTACTAATACTACTACTTCTACTACGACTACTACTACTACTACTACTACTACTACTACTACTACTACTACTACTACTACTACTACTACTACTACTACCACTAGTACTACTTCTACTACTACCACTACGACTACTACTACTACTACTACTACTACTACTACTACTACTACTACTAGCTACCTACCTACCTACCTACCTACGTACCCACTCCAATCCACCCACTACGACTGGATGTGTTCAACTGCTAACAACTATTGATTATTTTATATTCAGTAACCATAAAACCTAGCTAATGGGTGAACAGGAGAATGAACACCGTACCCCTTCCCTCACTCCCTCCTCACCCTTGACCGAGGATGCACCCCCCCCCCCACTAGCCAGCATCCTGTAACCCTCTTATCAACAGGACACATACAGTACAACTTGGGGATGATCTGCCATACTTCTAAGCAAACCCAGTACCTTGTTGTTTGAATAATTTAAAAATCAATGAGAGAAATGTTCTCTTATATGTTTTGAATGTGCGTGGATTGGAAGACACTGCTGCCTATGGCAACAGTGCCTTCCAGTTCAATTATATTCAACACATTCAATAGAACGTTTTTATTTCACTATTGAGATGAACTGGTTATTTCCGAGATGCACTCTATAATCAAAGTCAACCAAAAATATAAATGTTTGTGTTGTATTGTAACATAACCACTACAACTACTACTACTTAGACATGAATTAATTTGTTATTTAACATGTCTACGTCCTGTGTTTGTATGCTTCTACGTCCTGTGTTTGTATACTACTGTCCTGTTTAATTTATTTGTATATATGTATGTACAGTAGGCATTGGCTTCGGCGGACAAGCTAGTTGAATCCATAATTTACACACACACACACACACACACACACGCACGCACGCACGCACGCACGCACGCACGCACGCACGCACGCACTCACACACACACACACACACACACACACACACACACACACACACACACATATATATATATATATATATATATATATATATATATATATATATATATATATATATATATATATATATATATATATACATTTATTTTAGCAAAGGATGACAGAAAATCCGGTCTAATGACCAGATCAACACCTTTGACCCAAAAGGGTCTCAGTACCCCAGTGCCAGTGGCCAAACTACCTCAGCCAAAGTTCACCCCTACACCGTGTAGAAACAGCATCAATCTCCAAAATAAATCCAAGAAAACTACACACTTAGAAGCTAATTCTTTCTGGAAATTTCGGCAAAAATGAAAGGCGACTCCCTTTCTTGACGAAAAAAATCCTGATCCTTGGCTCCTCCAATCTAAGCCGTATAAATGTGAAACCCCATTCAGACACCCAGATAGCTTGCTATCCAGGAGAAAAATTGTGCCATGCTAGGACTATTGTCAAAAAATACATGGACTCCTATCAGCCAGAGAAAATCATCGTAAATATTGGCATAACTGACAAGGATGAACCTATGTCTGTAACCGCTCAACGAGTCCAACTCCTATTCAGTACCATTCGTTCAAAATTTCCAGATGCAAAGGTTTATTTGACTAAACTGAACTACACTCAACATCTAACTGCACAGCAGAAAAGGACCTTAGCATTTATCAATTCATCTGTAGAATCCCTGCGTATAGGCCCACTGGCGAAATATTAGCTCTCTTAGAGCTAGGCTTAAAGGGCAATGATTTTGAATTCACGGGTGAAACATACCAACAAATTTGCGGCTGCGCAATGGGTAAACGTTTCAGTCCGAGTGTTGCCAACATCTATGTAGCAGAGTGGGAGGAGGATGCGCTTAGAAAATGTCCAAAACAGCCTCTCTTTTATCGCAGGTACCTCGATGATATTTTCATTATTTGGCATCATACAAAGGAAGAATTTAATGAATTTTTCACCATTTTGAACAATCATGACCCGAATATCAAGCTAAAAGCCAACATTGACCAAATGTCTGTAGACTTTTTAGATTTAACGCTATACAAAGGTATAATGCATGACACAACGGGACACCTGGATTATAAAGTATATTTTAAGCCCACAGATTCTCATCAACTACTTCACAAGAAATCCTTCCATCCACCTCATACCTTTAAAGGAATTGTAAAATCACAAATCATCCGTTTTCATAGAAATTCGAGTGATAGAAAAAACTTTGAGTCTGCATGCTCTCTCTTATTCAATGCCCTCACGCCGAGAGGCTATTCGTCTAGATTTTTGCGCAAAATTAAGTCTGAAACTTTACAGGATTTGGAAACTATCCCTGATAATGCTGCGGATCACAGGCCGACCAAGATTCGTCACAATCGTCCAATCACAGGCGCAGGAGAATCTCGGAAATGTGGAAAGAAAAGGTGTAAATTAGACCTACTTCTTCCAAATCAAAAAACTTTTATGAGCTTTCAGAACAAAAACTAATTTCAAATTCAGTCTAATTTAGATTGCGATTCCGAAAACGTGATTTATGTAATATCTTGTAAATTGATTAGACACTAAACTGAACTACTCTCAACATCTAACTGCAAAGCAGAAAAGGACCTTAGCATTTATCAATTCATCTGTAGAATCCCTGCGTATAAAGGTCTCTGTCATCCCTAGTCTACCAATTTCTGATTTTGAAGTAGTCCAGGATAATATCCATTGGAGTGAAAAAACTGCTAATGCATTGTATTATAGCTGGTTAACCTTTCTTAATTTAAACTAACCAAGCGTCAGGGTACTAATCACCCCGGTATTGGGCTAGGTAGTGATATTGTTAATCTCACTGGCGCTACATTAACTGAAGCAGAAAAATCAATACTCAATCGTGGCCTAACATTTGTACCAACTCCTAGGCCCAAATTAGGCATAGATGCACTTTTAGATAATGGCTCAATGGAAGTTCTTGAATTTTCCCACCGTGTCAAATTAGCTGACTTTTTCGAAACTCGAAAAGTAATATTCTGCCATTCGTTGAAAGAACTGGCTGGGCACCAGACTCAAAATTAGTCGATCCAGCGATCCCCGACAGTATAAAAATTGTAAAAGAAAGTATTGAAAATGTTGAATTTCCGAAAAATCATAAAAATTTGTCATATGAGGAACGTCAAGCCTTAACAGGATTGCGTAAAAACAATGACATTGTCATTAAACCTGCTGATAAGGGATCTGCTGCAGTAATAATGCTTAAAGACAACTACATTCGTGAAGCACATCGTCAACTCAGTAATCCAAAACATTACCAAAAATTAGACGAACGACTCTGGCAAAACAACTGCGACAATTTTAATGAAATTCTCCAAAATATGGTTGATAACAAGAGTTTAACGCAGAAACAGTTTAAATACCTCGTTGCGAAACGAGACTCAAAACCACGTACATTTTATCTGTTACCCAAAATTCATAAGGCTATTGATTCTTGGTCAGATCCTATGATACCACCAGGACGACCTATTATATCGGATTGTGGTTCTGAATCCTATAGGATCAGTGAAATCATTGATTATCACCTACAACCAATTGCGAATAGACATTTTAGCTTCTTGAAAAATACTGACGACTTTCTGTCGCAGGTCTCTGAGATCTCGATACCTCCAAATTCATTTTTGATTACGCTCGACATCGATGCAATGTACACAAACATTGACATCGAAAAGGGTTTGAATTCTGTCCGTAAAGCGTTTGAAAAATACCCTGATAACAATAGGCCCACTGGCGAAATATTAGCTCTCTTAGAGCTAAGCTTAAAGGGCAATGATTTTGAATTCGCGGGTGAAACATACCAACAAATGTGCGGCTGCGCAATGGGTAAGCGTTTCAGTCCGAGTTTTGCCAACATCTATGTAGCAGAGTGGGAGGAGGATGCGCTTAGCAAATGTCCGAAACAGCCTCTCTTTTATCGCAGGTACCTCGATGATATTTTCATTATTTGGCATCATACAAAGGAAGAATTTAATGAATTTTTCACCATTTTGAACAATCATGACCCGAATATCAAGCTAAAAGCCAACATTGACCAAATATCCGTAGACATTTTAGATTTAACGCTATACAAAGGTGTAATGTATGACACAACGGGACACCTTGATTATAAAGTATATTTTAAGCCCACAGATTCTCATCAACTACTTCACAAGAAATCCTTCCATCCACCTCATACCTTTAAAGGAATTGTAAAATCACAAATCATCCGTTTTCATAGAAATTCGAGTGATAGAAAAAACTTTGAATCTGCATGCTCTCTCTTATTCAAGGCCCTCAAGCCGAGAGGCTATTCATCTAGATTTTTGCGCAAAATTAAGTCTGATACTTTACAGGATTTGGAAACTATCCCTGATAATGCTGCGGATCACAGGCCTACCAAGATTCGTCACAATCGTCCAATCACAGGCGCAGGAGAATCTCGGAAATGTGGAAAGAAAAGGTGTAAATTAGACCTACTTCTTCCAAATCAAAAAACGTTTATGAGCTTTCAGAACAAAAACAAATTTCAAATTCAGTCTAATTTAGATTGCGATTCCGAAAACGTCATTTATGTAATATCTTGTAAATTGTGCCAAAAGCAATATGTCGGGGAAACCAAATGCCCATTAAGATGGCGAGCTACTAGACACCTTTGCGATATTAGACATGAAAAAGACACGCATGTCGCTGAACACTTTAACCTTCCTGGCCATTCAGTCGCTCGGGACTTCGAAATTATACCCATTGAACAACCACCTCTCTCAAATACCACTGACGAAACTGATAAACAAAGGAAACTTAGAGAATCATTTTGGATTAAGCAATTAGAAACAGAATGGCCGAGGGGCATAAATGTGGACCCCGGTCTTGCTGATCAGCGTGAAATAATTCCATTCACTCTGACATATAATCGAAAAAATGTAGAAATTGCCGAAATTTTGAAAGATGAATATCATAAATTACAGAATAATCTAAGACAGCCTCTCAATTTGCGCCCAGTAATAGCATTTAGGAAAAATCCGAATCTACGTGACATATTGGTAAAATCGAAATTAAATGGACAAACATCATCATCTTAAAGTTGTCCAATATTTATAAGGCCATCTCGCCTCTAGAAAACGAAAATAACAAATCTCAGGCAATAAAATAAATAAAAAATATTTTCAATTTTTTGAAAATTCTGAGCCAGCGCCTTAACCATATTACTACCTACCCACTCCAATCCACCCACTACGACTGAATGTGTTCAACTGCTAACAACTATTGATTATTTTATATTCAGTAACCATAAAACCTAGCTAATGGGTGAACAGGAGAATGAACACCGTACCCCTTCCCTCACTCCCTCCTCACCCTTGACCGAGGATGCACCCCCCCCCACTAGCCAGCATCCTGTAACCCTCTTATCAACAGGACACATACAGTACAACTTGGGGATGATCTGCCATACTTCTAAGCAAACCCAGTACCTTGTTGTTTGAATAATTTAAAAATCAATGAGAGAAATGTTCTCTTATATGTTTTGAATGTGCGTGGATTGGAAGACACTGCTGCCTATGGCAACAGTGCCTTCCAGTTCAATTATATTCAACACATTCAATAGAACGTTTTTATTTCACTATTGAGATGAACTGGTTATTTCCGAGATGCACTCTATAATCAAAGTCAACCAAAAATATAAATGTTTGTGTTGTATTGTAACATAACCACTACAACTACTACTACTTAGACATGAATTAATTTGTTATTTAACATGTCTACGTCCTGTGTTTGTATGCTTCTACGTCCTGTGTTTGTATACTACTGTCCTGTTTAATTTATTTGTATATATGTATGTACAGTAGGCATTGCCTTCGGCGGATAAGCTAGTTGAATCCATAATTTACACACACACACACACACACACACACACACACACACACACACACACACACACATATATATATATATATATATATATATATATATATATATATATATATATATATATATATATATATATATATATATATATATATATATATATATATATACATTTATTTTAGCAAAGGATGACAGAAAATCCGGTCTAATGACCAGATCAACACCTTTGACCCAAAAGGGTCTCAGTACCCCAGTGCCAGTGGCCAAACTACCTCAGCCAAAGTTCACCCCTACACCGTGTAGAAACAGCATCAATCTCCAAAATAAATCCAAGAAAACTACACACTTAGAAGCTAATTCTTTCTGGAAATTTCGGCAAAAATGAAAGGCGACTCCCTTTCTTGACGAAAAAAATCCTGATCCTTGGCTCCTCCAATCTAAGCCGTATAAATGTGAAACCCCATTCAGACACCCAGATAGCTTGCTATCCAGGAGAAAAATTGTGCCATGCTAGGACTATTGTCAAAAAATACATGGACTCCTATCAGCCAGAGAAAATCATCGTAAATATTGGCATAACTGACAAGGATGAACCTATGTCTGTAACCGCTCAACGAGTCCAACTCCTATTCAGTACCATTCGTTCAAAATTTCCAGATGCAAAGGTTTATTTGACTAAACTGAACTACACTCAACATCTAACTGCACAGCAGAAAAGGACCTTAGCATTTATCAATTCATCTGTAGAATCCCTGCGTATAGGCCCACTGGCGAAATATTAGCTCTCTTAGAGCTAGGCTTAAAGGGCAATGATTTTGAATTCACGGGTGAAACATACCAACAAATTTGCGGCTGCGCAATGGGTAAACGTTTCAGTCCGAGTGTTGCCAACATCTATGTAGCAGAGTGGGAGGAGGATGCGCTTAGAAAATGTCCAAAACAGCCTCTCTTTTATCGCAGGTACCTCGATGATATTTTCATTATTTGGCATCATACAAAG
Organism: Chaetoderma sp. LZ-2023a; assembly: GCA_034401795.1. Taxonomy (NCBI): domain Eukaryota; kingdom Metazoa; phylum Mollusca; class Caudofoveata; order Chaetodermatida; family Chaetodermatidae; genus Chaetoderma; species Chaetoderma sp. LZ-2023a. Next base: position 269,583,088 of record CM067369.1, on the reverse strand, counting down.
GAAGAATTTAATGAATTTTTCACCATTTTGAACAATCATGACCCGAATATCAAGCTAAAAGCCAACATTGACCAAATGTCTGTAGACTTTTTAGATTTAACGCTATACAAAGGTATAATGCATGACACAACGGGACACCTGGATTATAAAGTATATTTTAAGCCCACAGATTCTCATCAACTACTTCACAAGAAATCCTTCCATCCACCTCATACCTTTAAAGGAATTGAAAATCACAAATCATCCGTTTTCATAGAAATTCGAGTGATAGAAAAAACTTTGAGTCTGCATGCTCTCTCTTATTCAAGGCCCTCACGCCGAGTGGCTATTCGTCTAGATTTTTGCGCAAAATTAAGTCTGAAACTTTACAGGATTTGGAAACTATCCCTGATAATGCTGCGGATCACAGGCCGACCAAGATTCGTCACAATCGTCCAATCACAGGCGCAGGAGAATCTCGGAAATGTGGAAAGAAAAGGTGTAAATTAGACCTACTTCTTCCAAATCAAAAAACTTTTATGAGCTTTCAGAACAAAAACTAATTTCAAATTCAGTCTAATTTAGATTGCGATTCCGAAAACGTGATTTATGTAATATCTTGTAAATTGATTAGACACTAAACTGAACTACTCTCAACATCTAACTGCAAAGCAGAAAAGGACCTTAGCATTTATCAATTCATCTGTAGAATCCCTGCGTATAAAGGTCTCTGTCATCCCTAGTCTACCAATTTCTGATTTTGAAGTAGTCCAGGATAATATCCATTGGAGTGAAAAAACTGCTAATGCATTGTATTATAGCTGGTTAACCTTTCTTAATTTAAACTAACCAAGCGTCAGGGTACTAATCACCCCGGTATTGGGCTAGGTAGTGATATTGTTAATCTCACTGGCGCTACATTAACTGAAGCAGAAAAATCAATACTCAATCGTGGCCTAACATTTGTACCAACTCCTAGGCCCAAATTAGGCATAGATGCACTTTTAGATAATGGCTCAATGGAAGTTCTTGAATTTTCCCACCGTGTCAAATTAGCTGACTTTTTTCGAAACTCGAAAAGTAATATTCTGCCATTCGTTGAAAGAACTGGCTGGGCACCAGACTCAAAATTAGTCGATCCAGCGATCCCCGACAGTATAAAAATTGTAAAAGAACGTATTGAAAATGTTGAATTTCCGAAAAATCATAAAAATTTGTCATATGAGGAACGTCAAGCCTTAACAGGATTGCGTAAAAACAATGACATTGTCATTAAACCTGCTGATAAGGGATCTGCTGCAGTAATAATGCTTAAAGACAACTACATTCGTGAAGCACATCGTCAACTCAGTAATCCAAAACATTACCAAAAATTAGACGAACGACTCTGGCAAAACAACTGCGACAATTTTAATGAAATTCTCCAAAATATGGTTGATAACAAGAGTTTAACGCAGAAACAGTTTAAATACCTCGTTGCGAAACGAGACTCAAAACCACGTACATTTTATCTGTTACCCAAAATTCATAAGGCTATTGATTCTTGGTCAGATCCTATGATACCACCAGGACGACCTATTATATCGGATTGTGGTTCTGAATCCTATAGGATCAGTGAAATCATTGATTATCACCTACAACCAATTGCGATTAGACATTTTAGCTTCTTGAAAAATACTGACGACTTTCTGTCGCAGGTCTCTGAGATCTCGATACCTCCAAATTCATTTTTGATTACGCTCGACATCGATGCAATGTACACAAACATTGACATCGAAAAGGGTTTGAATTATGTCCGTAAAGCGTTTGAAAAATACCCTGATAACAATAGGCCCACTGGCGAAATATTAGCTCTCTTAGAGCTAAGCTTAAAGGGCAATGATTTTGAATTCGCGGGTGAAACATACCAACAAATTTGCGGCTGCGCAATGGGTAAGCGTTTCAGTCCGAGTTTTGCCAACATCTATGTAGCAGAGTGGGAGGAGGATGCGCTTAGCAAATGTCCGAAACAGCCTCTCTTTTATCGCAGGTACCTCGATGATATTTTCATTATTTGGCATCATACAAAGGAAGAATTTAATGAATTTTTCACCATTTTGAACAATCATGACCCGAATATCAAGCTAAAAGCCAACATTGACCAAATGTCCGTAGACTTTTTAGATTTAACGCTATACAAAGGTGTAATGTATGACACAACGGGACACCTTGATTATAAAGTATATTTTAAGCCCACAGATTCTCATCAACTACTTCACAAGAAATCCTTCCATCCACCTCATACCTTTAAAGGAATTGTAAAATCACAAATCATCCGTTTTCATAGAAATTCGAGTGATAGAAAAAACTTTGAATCTGCATGCTCTCTCTTATTCAAGGCCCTCAAGCCGAGAGGCTATTCATCTAGATTTTTGCGCAAAATTAAGTCTGATACTTTACAGGATTTGGAAACTATCCCTGATAATGCTGCGGATCACAGGCCTACCAAGATTCGTCACAATCGTCCAACCACAGGCGCAGGAGAATCTCGGAAATGTGGAAAGAAAAGGTGTAAATTAGACCTACTTCTTCCAAATCAAAAAACGTTTATGAGCTTTCAGAACAAAAACAAATTTCAAATTCAGTCTAATTTAGATTGCGATTCCGAAAACGTCATTTATGTAATATCTTGTAAATTGTGCCAAAAGCAATATGTCGGTGAAACCAAATGCCCATTAAGATGGCGAGCTACTAGACACCTTTGCGATATTAGACATGAAATGAAAAAGACACGCATGTCGCTGAACACATTAACCTTCCTGGCCATTCAGTCGCTCGGGACTTCGAAATTATACCCATTGAACAACCACCTCTCTCAAATACCACTGACGAAACTGATAAATAAAGGAAACTTAGAGAATCATTTTGGATTAAGCAATTAGAAACAGAATGGCCGAGGGGCATAAATGTGGACCCCGGTCTTGCTGATCAGCGTGAAATAATTCCATTCACTCTGACATATAATCGAAAAAATGTAGAAATTGCCGAAATTTTGAAAGATGAATATCATAAATTACAGAATAATCTAAGACAGCCTCTCAATTTGCGCCCAGTAATAGCATTTAGGAAAAATCCGAATCTACGTGACATATTGGTAAAATCGAAATTAACTGGACAAACATCATCATCTTAAAGTTGTCCAATATTTATAAGGCCATCTCGCCTCTAGAAAACAAAAATAACAAATCTCAGGCAATAAAATAAATAAAAAATATTTTCAATTTTTTGAAAATTCTGAGCCAGCGCCTTAACCATATTACTACCTACCAGCCAGTGCCAGTTCTATTATTTTATTGACTTACTAACCAACTAATTATGTGCACCTATCTATACCGTCGGGCAAATCTGTCATTCCACTCATCAATCAATATGGTCTGTCTTCTCAAATTGTGGTTTTGTAATTGGGAGTTGGATGGGATGGATGGATGGATGGATGGAAGGACAGGTGGTCTGGATGGATGGATGGAGAGATGGATGGACGATCTGGAGGGATGGATGGTCTGACTGCTGGATGGATGCATGGTATGGATGGTTATGGATGGATGGGTGGGTGGCTGGGTGGGTGGGTGGGTGGGTGGCTGGATGGATGGATGGATGGAGTGATGGATGGAAGGACAGGTGGTCTGGATGGATGGATGTGGGAATAGAGGATCTGGATGGATGGATGGTCTGACTGATGGATGGATGGTTAGGGATGGAAAGATGAATGGATGGATGGATGGATGGATGGGTGGGTTGGTGGATGGAAGGAAGGATGGATGGATGGAAGGAAGGATGGAAGGATGGAAGGGCAGGTGGTCTGAATGGATGGATGGAGGGATGGATGTAGGATCTGGATGTATTGATGGTTCTGGATGGATGGGTGGGTGGTATGGGTGGGTGAATGGGTGGTATGGATTGATCAATGAATGGATGGAAGGACAGATGGTCTTGATTGATGGATAGAGGGATGGAGGGATGGATGGATGGAGGGTCTCGATGAATGGAATGTCTGACTGATGGATGGTTCTGGATGGATGGGTGGATGGGTGAATGGATTGATGGATCAGACTCCTCCTTCCTTCACTCCACTCCTCCTTCTTTCAGCCCTTCATTCCCTCTCCTCTTTCCCGTCCTTCCCTCCAATTTTCCCCAGTTTGGGGAAAGATTTTGAAATTAGGTTTACTGAAAGTGTTATTGCTGTGAGAAACAACAAAATACATTCAGCAGCACAATACTCAAAATTAGTTTTTAAAGAATTTTCAGTATTAAAATTTAAAAAGAAATTCTTAATAAAATTGACAAAATCATTCCCAGTTTAAAGCTTAGTTCTAGCTGAATAAATCAAACATTGAAAACAATACCAATCTGGCGCCTTTGAAGAATAGAAAACAATTCACTGAAATAATGGCCTAGGTTTGATCCTTTGATCAATGACTTCTCAATCAAGCGAGTGACACCCAAACCTCACTCGGAAACCCTAGAGCTCAATCAATAGCAAAGGGCATAACACAATTGAATCTAGCACCTATGGTGGCCTGAATCTTTATTGAAAATAAGTTAGCTAACTTCAAAGCAATTGAGTAATTTTCGAAGACAATCCCCTAAAGCCAGCCACCCTAATAAATAGACAGGAATTATGATGGAAGGACAGATTTGTTCTCAAGGCTCTGAAGAAGGTTATTCTTAACCAAAACCGGTCAGCCAAGCACGACGGTATCATAAAATTGTGAGTTATATATTAATTGCTATTATTGTATTTATTGTATGTTTAAATATTAAAATGCTACTAATCCTTCATCTTCCATTTCAGGTATAGTTAAATTGTGTAGGCTTGTAAACTTAGTAGGCTTGTGGTTCTATGTAGGCTTGTAGATGTAATTATTCATCACTCAAATTTCAGGTTTTAATTTTTAGATCAGCCCTTTAATTTAAACTAGACAATTGTTGGTTAGAGCTTGATTATCTCCCTTGCTTAGATTTGTTGACTGGCCCAGTTGTTGCTAAATTTGTTGGTTTTTGATCATTTATTAGAGCATAATATCACCATGGCTAGAACGAGCAAGGGCAAGAGACGGAATGTCAACCATGAGGACAGCAGTCCGTCTCCTCCCCAGGCTCGACTAGTCAAGTGCTATTATATGATAATACAATGTTTTCACCACATAGGTGTCCTAACCAGCAATTTGGGCTCCAACACCCTGCCAACCGGTCTGAGCAGGAAGGTGAGCGAACTCTGCCATTTCATTAAGCCAGCTATGCCAAATATAGAGGTAGTAAGTGACATCAAGAAAGTTAACTTTGTTTGGGCAAATTCCATCATTCGAGCTATGATAGACCATTACAATTTCAGTTTAGGCACCATCATGTCCGAAATTATCATAGCTCAGACCGCGCCAAACCTTAATTTAGGTAAGGCAAAATCAACTGCCATTAGATGGGCAAAAGCCAACTATGGCAAAAAACTTCACGTCAAATCAATCGAAGCATTCTATCAATTTATTAGGCCTTTCGACCCACACTTTCAACAGAAAGCACAAAATTGCCAAGTTACCACCCCTACTGCAAGGTCATCCGAGACCGTACCAGTCATTCCACCACCTTCAGAACTCAGGAAACGTCTCAGGTCACCGACCGATAGCCCCCCACCAGTGAAGAGAACGGATACTCGGCCATCACCAATATTCCTATTAGACTCTCCTGTGGACCCTCTTCAGATTCCTCTACCTGACTCCCCACCACCCTTGTCTCCAGAGGAGTTCCCTCCCCTTCCACGGAGAGTCGATGCTAATCAGAAATATGGTCCAAGGACCAAATCAACTCCTGTGGATCCTAGTAAGATACCACTACCAGACACCCCGCCTCCACTGTCTTCAGATGAATTACCTCCCCTTCCACAGAGAGCAAAGGATGACAGAAAATCTGGTCTAAGGACCAGATCAACACCTTTGACTCAAAAGGGTGTCAGTACCCCAGTGCCAGTGGCCAAACCACCTCAACCTAATTTCACCCCCACACCGTGTAGAAACAGCATCAATCATCAAAATAAACTCAAGAAAACTACACACTTAGAAGCTAATTCTTTCTGGAAATTTCGGTATGAGGTAGACCACAAACATGAATGGCGACTCCCTGTCTTGACGAAAAAAATCTTGATCCTTGGCTCCTCCAATCTAAGCCGTATAAATGTGAAACCCCATTCAGACACCCAGATAGCTTGCTATCCAGGGGCAAAATTGTGCCATGCTAGGACTATTGTCAAAAAATACATGGACTCCTATCAGCCAGAGAAAATCATCATAAACATTGGCATAAATGATAAGGATGAACCTATGTCTGTAACTGCCCAACGAGTCCAACTCCTATTCAGTACCATTCGTTCAAAATTTCCAGATGCAAAGGTTTATTTCACTAAACTGAACTACTCTCAACATCTAACTGCAAAGCAGAAAAGGACCTTAGCATTTATCAATTCATCTGTAGAATCCCTGCGTATAAAGGTCTCTGTCATCCCTAGTCTACCAATTTCTGATTTTGAAGTAGTCCAGGATAATATCCATTGGAGTGAAAAAACTGCTAATGCATTGTATTATAGCTGGTTAACCTTTCTTAATTTAAACTAACCAAGGGTCAGGGTACTAACCACCCCGGTATCGGGCTAGGTAGTGATATTGTTAATCTCACTGGCGCTACATTAACTGAAGCAGAACAATCAATACTCAATCGTGGCCTAACATTTGTACCAACTCCTAGGCCCAAATTAGGCATAGATGCACTTTTAGATAATGGCTCAATGGAAGTTCTTGAATTTTCCCACCGTGTCAAATTAGCCGACTTTTTTCTAAACTCGAAAAGTAATATTCTGCCATTCGTTGAAAGAACTGGCTGGGCACCAGACTCAAAATTAGTCGATCCAGCGATCCCCGACAGTATAAAAATTGTAAAAGAACGTATTGAAAATGTTGAATTTCCGAAAAATCATAAAAATTTGTCATATGAGGAACGTCAAGCCTTAACAGGATTGCGTAAAAACAATGACATTGTCATTAAACCTGCTGATAAGGGATCTGCTGCAGTAATAATGCTTAAAGACAACTACATTCGTGAAGCACATCGTCAACTCAGTAATCCAAAACATTACCAAAAATTAGACGAACCACTCTGGCAAAACAACTGCGACAATTTTAATGAAATTCTCCAAAATATGGTTGATAACAAGAGTTTAACGCAGAAACAGTTTAAATACCTCGTTGCGAAACGAGACTCAAAACCACGTACATTTTATCTGTTACCCAAAATTCATAAGGCTATTGATTCTTGGTCAGATCCTATGATACCACCAGGACGACCTATTATATCGGATTGTGGTTCTGAATCCTATAGGATCAGTGAAATCATTGATTATCACCTACAACCAATTGCGAATAGACATTTTAGCTTCTTGAAAAATACTGACGACTTTCTGTCGCAGGTCTCTGAGATCTCGATACCTCCAAATTCATTTTTGATTACGCTCGACATCGATGCAATGTACACAAACATTGACATCGAAAAGGGTTTGAATTATGTCCGTAAAGCGTTTGAAAAATACCCTGATAACAATAGGCCCACTGGCGAAATATTAGCTCTCTTAGAGCTAAGCTTAAAGGGCAATGATTTTGAATTCGCGGGTGAAACATACCAACAAATTTGCAGCTGCGCAATGGGTAAGCGTTTCAGTCCGAGTTTTGCCAACATCTATGTAGCAGAGTGGGAGGAGGATGCGCTTAGCAAATGTCCGAAACAGCCTCTCTTTTATCGCAGGTACCTCGATGAGATTTTCATTATTTGGCATCATACAAAGGAAGAATTTAATGAATTTTTCACCATTTTGAACAATCATGACCCGAATATCAAGCTAAAAGCCAACATTGACCAAATGTCCGTAGACTTTTTAGATTTAACGCTATACAAAGGTGTAATGTATGACACAACGGGACACCTTGATTATAAAGTATATTTTAAGCCCACAGATTCTCATCAACTACTTCACAAGAAATCCTTCCATCCACCTCATACCTTTAAAGGAATTGTAAAATCACAAATCATCCGTTTTCATAGAAATTCGAGTGATAGAAAAAACTTTGAATCTGCATGCTCTCTCTTATTCAAGGCCCTCAAGCCGAGAGGCTATTCATCTAGATTTTTGCGCAAAATTAAGTCTGATACTTTACAGGATTTGGAAACTATCCCTGATAATGCTGCGAATCACAGGCCTACCAAGATTCGTCACAATCGTCCAACCACAGGCGCAGGAGAATCTCGGAAATGTGGAAAGAAAAGGTGTAAATTAGACCTACTTCTTCCAAATCAAAAAACTTTTATGAGCTTTCAGAACAAAAACAAATTTCAAATTCAGTCTAATTTAGATTGCGATTCCGAAAACGTCATTTATGTAATATCTTGTAAATTGTGCCAAAAGCAATATGTCGGTGAAACCAAATGCCCATTAAGATGGCGAGCTACTAGACACCTTTGCGATATTAGACATGAAAAAGACACGCATGTCGCTGAACACTTTAACCTTCCTGGCCATTCAGTCGCTCGGGACTTCGAAATTATACCCATTGAACAACCACCTCTCTCAAATACCACGGACGAAACTGATAAACAAAGGAAACTTAGAGAATCATTTTGGATTAAGCAATTAGAAACAGAATGGCCGAGGGGCATAAATGTGGACCCCGGTCTTGCTGATCAGCGTGAAATAATTCCATTCACTCTGACATATAATCGAAAAAATGTAGAAATTGCCGAAATTTTGAAAGATGAATATCATAAATTACAGAATAATCTAAGACAGCCTCTCAATTTGCGCCCAGTAATAGCATTTAGGAAAAATCCGAATCTACGTGACATATTGGTAAAATCGAAATTAACTGGACAAACATCATCATCTTAAAGTTGTCCAATATTTATAAGGCCATCTCGCCTCTAGAAAACAAAAATAAAAATCTCAGGCAATAAAATAAATAAAAAACATTTTCATTTTTTGAAAATTCTGAGCCAGCGCCTTAACCATATTACTACCTACCTACCTACCTACCTACCCACTCCAATCTACCCACTACGACTGGATGTGTTCAACTGCTAACAACTATTGATTATTTTATATTCAGTAACCATAAAACCTAGCTAATTGGTGAACAGGAGAATGAACACCGTACCCCTCCTCTCACTCCCTCCTCACCCTTGACCGAGGATGCACCCCCACTAGCCAGCATCCTGTAAACCTCTTATCAACAGCACAACTACAGTACAACTTGGGGATGATCTGCCATACTTCTAACCAAAACCAGTACCTTGAGAGAAATGTTCTCTTATATGTTTGAATGTGCGTGGATTGGAAGACACTGCTGCCTATGGCAACAGTACCTTCCAGTTCAATTATATTCAACACATTCAATAGAACGTTTTTATTTCACTATTGAGATGAACTCATTATTTCCGAGATGCACTCTATAATCAAAGTCAACCAAAAATATAAATATTTGTGTTGTATTGTATTGTAACATCATCACTACAACTACTACTACTACTTAGACATGAATTAATTTGTTATTTAACATGTCTACGTCCTGTGTTTGTATGCTTCTACGTCCTGTGTTTGTATACTACTGTCCTGTTTAATTTATTTGTATATATGTATGTACAGTAGGCATTGGCTTCGGCGGACAAGCTAGTTGAATCCATAATTTACACACACAAACACACACACACACACACACACACACACACACACACACACACACACACACACACACACACACACACCCACCCACACACACACACACACACACACACACACACACACATATATATATATATATATATTTATATATATATATATTTATTTTACTACTGAATAAATAATCTTGAATCTGAATCTGAATCTGAATCAGAAACTGAGAACCTTCCAGGCACTCACTGGATCAGGTTATATTTCCCGAAACATGGACAATCTGTATATTTTTACTCATTCGGCCATGCCCCATGGTCTGAACTAACGGTCAAATGGGACCATTATATAACCCGCGTAGATAAAATGACGTTACTGGACAACCCTTATTATCAACTCGTTGCCGAGAGTTTTAATATATTATCTGTATTATAGGATTCTTTGACTGACAATAATTTCAATTATAGAGTAAAAAAAATGATAGAATCGTCGGAAGCTTAGTCCATACATTATTAGAGTATAGGCGTGTAGGGCTTGAACGTGGACTGTTGCAATAAAAACATTGTTCACCTAAATTGTGTTTACATTTGCACGTTGGTCATATGCAGATGTTTTAACAATATGGTTTAAGGTAGTTTTTTTACCATATTGGGGTTAAAATACCTTTCAAAGACCATTTTCACCTTTTTTCCAGGATTATGATTTTGATGTGATTCATAGAGTTACACCGATTTCTGACACCACTGGCTAATGACCCATAGCGGAATAAAGGGCTGAATGAACTGCCAATCTGCAATGTTTGCTGTGGGCGTGGCGAGTGGCACTGGGGTGTGGGATGCAGGTGCGTTAGCAGATATCTGTGTAACCCTAGGGACTGCATTACAATTATAATTCTGAGCGGTGTACAGGTTGTGGAGTTATAGGTGGGGCGATATATATATATATATATATATATATATATATATATATAAATTTTTTTAATTGCTGTATTATGAGCGAAATTTGATTGAGAAAAAACAACGAATTCAATAATTATAGGTTATAACTATGTCAATAATTTTAGGCTATAATTACATTATTTGTAAATCTTATAAACAGTGTGTAGTACATCGTTTAGTCATGCAGTCTTACAGGCTTTGTATAACTCATATATATTCCAATATAAATTCGGATCGGTAGACAATGCCCGAAGAAAATCGATTTTAGACACATATTCTATTGCGTTTATGTAAGGTAAGTCTACATTGTTGATAGGTCTAATCGATACCTAGACACTGGTGTTCGATCTGGGAAGAGCTGTCGTGTTGACAGCCATGGCATTCACTAATCACTAGTCTACGGATCACTAAATTCAATAGTTTTGCGAAAATAGCTGTAGAATTATCTCTGGGAGATTGGGGAACATCTTTGGAACCAAAATGATATATGCACGTTCATTTATATCTTGATGTAGTGTATCAGGGGTATACTATGTAGTGTCCAGTTGAGCGTAAGTTTCAACGTTGCTGGTCGAGTCGGCTGATTTAAAAGACTGGTGTACATAATCTGGTAGATCAATAGAACCCAACGTATTTGGAAAAGGTCCGAATCCCGAAGGCATTTCATCTTTTTCATCTTCTTCGTCCTCTTCTTCTTCTGCATCTGTAGACCCCAGTTGAATAGCTACATCTAACGTAACCGAGATACTGTGAGGATACATGATCGATAAGGTTCTGAATGGCTCATTCTATATTAGAATAGGAATCGGTGACATTCAGGCCGTCGACTGGTTGCTTAACCATTAATCCCAGTAATCGAGTCTTGCAGGTTTTCGAGAATATGTTATCCTTAGACTTTACCGTGCCACCATCTAAAACTGTTGTTAGTTTAAGCTCTTCAAACATAGTGGTAATGTATAACACATCCGATATTAACTTTGAGTTACTGTTTACACTGCTGCTTAGAGTTCTGACTATTTCAAACCAAGCGTCTTCATCAAACATTAACTTTATGTCAACTCTAGAGCCAGAGACTAAAGGTGCATTACTACATAGCCCGATTTGTCTCTGCTCATTATCCGAACGACATATATCAGACATTAATCTAATGTTTAATAACTGATCTCTGGAATCTTTGAAGAGCATGGTTTCAACCATAGCGCATTTATCTAGATATTGACGATCAGTTGCGGAAATTTCTTTTTTCAGTATTGACTGCGACACGTTAACATTGGTTGGTACTGCTGTTTTCATGTATAAAATGTTTACATGGGTGTAGAGTTTGTCATATCTCCGAGAATGTCATGCACAATCTCTTTCTCTTTCTCCACAAGTCACGAGGGAATGTTATCCTCCTGAATGTTTCATCTCAGTTTGACCTGGCGAAGTGAAGTACCAAGATAGCTTGACATACGGATATTTAGTGCTGATAGTGATTTTTAATTAAGGCTCTGATCCATATATCATACACTCTTCTCTATTGGAACACCTAGCCCTAAGTGCAGCGTCTTTGAATGCTGGAATCATAGCTGCACACTTTTGAAACATAATAGCATACATAAACAGCCTTCACTACCAACACTAAGCTCGCACATGTCTACTACAAATTCGTCATTATGTTTCATGACATGTACGTGCACATTGTTACCGAGTGCAACTGGTACATAACAACCCATAAAATATGCAGTATGCATAATCATAATACACATTTAACACACTGTTTAAACAAAATCAAAATGTTAATGCTTAACAGATCGGATTTTAAACCGCTTTTGCCTATCGATTAATACTTGCCACGCGCCATTATGCTAATTACCCATAAGCTCACCTGATTGGATGGCAGGAAACACATGATTTAACGAGGGGCAGGCCTTCGTAATTGAATGAGTTGCCAGGAAAAGACGAGTCCAGACTTGTAACCTGTCAATCATCCTTACACTATGCATAAACCTCTGTCAATCATTATGCTGATTACCCTTAAGCTCCCCTCATTGGATGACAAGAGTCGTGTGATTTAACGAGGAGGAAGGGCTAATGGTCACCCTCTACATCTAACATCCAATCACAATGGGGAACTGATCATTTTTTCACACCCTTTCAAATGGTGGCGGAGATCAAAGGAAAATCAATACTCATGACGTCATAGACACCTAATTAGCATAGCAAAGGAAAAAATGTGTGAAAAAGTTAACCAGCTCGCCCCACTTCTACTCATACTGCCATGGGTAGTGGATGCGCATTGTTTTGGTATGGTAGTGATAAGTGTATGGTACATGCGGCCATGGGTGTATTAGTATAGCTAGACAGATAGATAGATAGGGGATATATGTGTGGTTATAACCAAAAGTGCGGTATGGTATCGGTGGGTGTATTGGTAGAATAGCAATTCGTGTATATGTAGGGCATATCTATTATTAGATAAAGGTGTCTATTGCCCTAGATAGGCATGGGTAGGATAGCTATGGGTGTATCGGTGCAGTACTTATAGTTGTTTTGGTAGCATTCCATAATATGTGCAGCATACATGCTCAGATATGGCCATACAAACACATAGTGACTTAGGTTCTGGCAAAGCTCCAAAATTCCAGTCCTGCGCTCGCACATTCCATTAACTCCATACTACCATGCCCTAACAGCTAGACCATCCATAGTTAAGCTAGTGCATTTTTGCTGTCTCGGGAACTGCTGATCTTTCAGATAACTACTTGTGAACGTATGTATAATACAATTGGCTCTATATTGTTTCGTTGTAGCACCATCTATACATTTTTCATTATGCAATTATCATTGATTTTGCCCAAAACCGAATGAAAATTACATATGGCAATATCGAAATGCAGTGATAACTTAACGAAGCACAAATTTATAAATTATAATAGGTGATCAGTATAGTAGTGCGCATATGCAGTATACAGCCAATCAGTTTGGAGTACATATTGACCATTGTAATGGTATGCATTGTGGCACATACACACATCAGCAATAATCAATAACATTACTGGGTTTTTTCAAGACAAAGATACACGTCTCCCCATTTGTTTCTGAACCAGAAATGGTTGTTTCATAATGCGCAGACGTAAAATCTGACTGGCTGAACTAATATTTGAATTTCGAAGTCGAATTTTGAATTTTGAATTTCGAATGTGCCTTCTGGGCTTTCGTATATGTGTGCCTACTCATGGAGAAATTACCTAAAATGCATTTATTGTGTTGCATGAATGGCACGGTTACCTGGCAGACGCACATAGAGATAATCACTTCCAACGTAGTAACGAATATTGTTACCATGCGCAGACTCAAGTCATATCCTCCAACTCATATTCTAAAAATTATGTATAGCACACTACTACCGCCGCACATAATTTAATTCAATGCTACCCTAAGGATAATAACTATCAAATAAACCAAAACAGCTAAAATCCCTCCAAAAGCAATCTATCAAATTATGTTTAGCACGGGGACAAGATGGCTTCAAATCTAACACACATTTAAAAACTTGAAGGTGGTGGAAGTGTCTCGATAGACGCAATTATAAAGAACTAAAACAATGGTATTCTACCTTCATCTTTATCCAGTTATTTATCAAAAATGAATGCAGACATGCATACTTACAACACACGAACAGGAACCCATTCACACATCACATATGAGCGAACAGAGGCAGCTACACAAACACCAACCTACCAAGCAAAACAACCATGGAATAATACAGACACAGACATGTACGCTCACATTTTCTCGTTCAACCCATTCAAAGAATGCATTAATAACTACTAGAAACCACATCGGAACCCATCAGCACTATGGCTGTTATGATGCACAGCTCGGTCAACAAACAGTAAGGATGGTGCCACACTAAGCACGCCAGGAGCAGTCCCGCCCCATATGATAATCGTTATCGTGAGCGCACCAGAAATCACAACATATACACTGTAATTATTTTTCAATCTGGCTACAAACAACGTAATATAGGACCACTAACGAGGAGAAAGAACCGAAGGAGATTAACCTTGATAAGTACACTATTAATAACACACGACACTGTTAATATTTCGCAATCTAATTAAGAATATGTCGAGTCGGGTAATTGGACCCTTCGAGTTATTACTAATACATAACGAGGAGTAATGCAAGTGACTGTTACGTGCAATTGAATGATAATAAACAGGAAGAAATGCATACCATAATGCAATGGAACATCGAAACAATTTGGTGTTGATTGGATTACTATATTAGGCTATTCAGTGCGTTCATGATGTAATCGGTCATTACTATATCTTAGGAATGCTGGAATTGCTATAGACGTATAGCGATATATAGTGAAAATAATCACGCACTATTTCCTGCGCCAAAGTTGATAATACTTTTCTCGATATGGCGGGACTGTATGTCCAGATGATGGCGAAACACGGGGAATATATTAATAAAGCACCATGTCCAGGTAGTTTTATGGCTAAGCGACGTGAAATTATCGTGAACATGTCCACTATCAAAAAATAGGAAATTAACTGGTCCAGATGGCATCACCAACAAAAGACTCCAACAGCAGTCCTCGGCTAGAGAGTAAGAATACGTTGCATGGCATGGCATTACTAATGCAAGTTATAGCCCCTCATACTTGCCACACGTGTGGAAAAAACACAATTATATGTCCATCACTGGGGAAATGCAAAGACAAGGCAAAACCATAAAGTTGCATGGAATCTTGTTGTCCAATACCTCGTCTCACCTTTTGCTCAATACACGACCTCTTGTTGAGGTTGACTAGTAATATTTCCAGCTATTTGTGTCATTGAAAGTTGCATTTTATCGGTTTTCGAGCGATATGCTGAATTTAGATGAAGATGTTCAGTGGAATTCTGGTAAATATGCAAATACGATGCGGGGGCAACAGGAAATCGTGCACGTCTAACTTCTTAGCAGTCTCCAGTATTAGGTCACGAGGCACGAGGAGATGAGGGATGTGGCATCATGGAGTATATAGCCATGATTCTACTGCAGACTAATATCACATTACTGCATATTTGCACATTTATAGTATCTTAGATTTAATCTTAACTAGGAGTAATGTGTAGATTGTATTAATCAGGTAGCTACACATCGTAAAGATATCGTATGTAAGAACATCCCCCACCCCTATCAAAACAGCGTTACTGATATGCACCTCAAATTGGCAGGATGACTATTGAAATAATATTGCGTTTCCTTCTGCTTCTATTAACTTTGCGAAATAGATACTGATACATCGGTAATTGGATATGTAATTAGCATCTAATGTTGCAGCAGCATCTAATGTCTGGTTGGCTCACTCTTGGTATTTTCCACTTTCCGATTATGGAATCGTTTTAGAAGTCGACTTTCACCACGAGAACATAATTTGGTGAACTTCCCTCGCAATCTTCTACACCAATTCAATGAGTCAGTTAGGTTATTTGGAAGTAATGGCTTTAGCAGCTTTACCAGTAGCGATGGTAACGATCTGCATCTGTGTGTTGGCGCAGGCTGGATCGCAAATACTTGCACTATCTTTCTGCCTAAATAGCACGGCTCTGTTGTTACGTGTTCTTCACACTTGCATTGGTTATGTAGCAGATGTTTATCCCTAACATGTTATACTCCAGTGGATGACGAGGTAACAGCCTGATCAACCGTCTCCTCGAGTACGTTGTAAATTGGTGAGTGAACATAGCTTCGTTTCATGCGTCGAATGCAACATGCACCATGTCTTAGAATGTCGTTGGTTCCATGGGTAAAGGGTTCATTTTGTGTAGAAAGCGGATGCCAAAGGCCCAAACAGGCTTAATCTGGCCGATTTAGAGCAAGGTATACAGCAAGGCCCGTGCCAGAATTGTGATGAACATATTCACAATACTAGTTTGGGCTGACCACTGAAGCATTCAGTGAAGGCGGGCACGCAACATACATATGTTCCCCCATGATGCACTGTCTTGACCTTTGATTATTCTATAAAACCTGTCCAGAAATCCATCCATTAAACTGTTTGCAAGGCGTGCTGTTGTAATACTCTACATACAACGAAATTGAAGGTATAAAAGCACACCCTACATATACAAACAGTGTAATAGGTGGATTTCAGGACAGGGCATGGAATAATCAAAGGTTATAGAAACTGAACACAAAGAAAACCGGTAGCCAGTCAGAAATCAGCCAACATTGTCGCATTTCATGTAAAGCTTTGAGGCACGGAAAGACGCAGCATCCCATAGAAAACAGTAAATCAGTCACGAGGGGCGAACATTCAATGCACCTAATCATCTAGTAAGACATCAGCAGAGGCCTTCCATCCGCAGATTATCCATTCCCATTTAACAACACAGGACCATTTTAATCATTAAGTTCATTCAGAATAATTTCAAAATAGCAACGTGTTTGCCACATTTGCCGAATTCTAAAGAAATAGTTATGTAAATCCGTTTTGTTATTCCTCTATCTCCCTGGGCGGAAACGCCATCCAAATCACAGGCCATAATGTTTAACCACGCCGGGAGCGCAACATTATTCTGCACCACATTAGCGAATGCTTAAACGATCTTGCTATTCAACAGGCAGACTCCATAGCAGATGAAATCACTGCCACGGATGACTGTCACAAAATGGTTCGGGCAGCCGGAGCACTGAGAGTTACTGACTACACACCACCACTTCCTGTACACAACTCTGACGGACACTTTATCGGGTCGGACCAGGGAAAAGCTGAGGCGATCCAAGAATGGGTCAAGGAACAGTTCATTGACAATGAGCATGAGCCCTTGCACCCGTTCTCAGGAGACCCACGCCATTACTAACACCAATTAAAATAGCAGAAGTTGAGAAGGCACTTAAAGGCCTGACAAATAGACGTGCATCTGGACCCGATGGCATGAGCAATGAACTATTCAAATATGCAAGTGGCATTATCTCAAAACCGATCACACACTTAATCAATTCAGCTTTTATGCACCACATTCCCATCGATGCTATAGGCCAAGGCACCCTTATCGCACTACCCAAGCCCAAGAATCCACCTGAGCCCCCAGCCAATCTGCAGACCACTGTGCTCCTCAACAGCATACGGAAAATCCTATCCAATGTTACTCTATGCTGCATCCGAGACAAAATCGATTATTTCACAGGACCATGTCAAAGTGGCTTCAAACGTGGCCGCAGCTGCAAAGACATTTCATGGGCTCAACGCATGCTTGTGTGGGTAGCCATGTCCACACACCGGGACTTCACAAAATGGGCATTGACATGTCACGAGCCTTCAACACAATTAAAGGTTCAAGGATCCTAGATGGCCTATGCCAGACCAGTTGCAATGAAGATAAGCCACGACTAGTGAGAGTACTGCTTGCAGACACCAAGTTGCGGGTACGAGTCAAGACAGTGAAGTCTGTAGAGTTTGAGACACCAATTGGATCCCCACAGGGAGATGGTCCATCTCTGGTGCTGTTCACCTGCTGCCATACTTCCGCATAGATGAGGAACAGAATGAATCCAAAACAGAGTTCCCCCACATATACCTATCGACAAAGCATGAAACTATATAAAATGGTAACTCACTTCGTGGCGGCGAACCGTGGCATCGGGAACATAGCTTTCCAGTCCTTCTGGAAGCTATGGATTCGTAGAGTAAAGATGCCCTTGACAAAGATGCTACATTTCTACAATGCAAGCTGTGTATCATTGATGATGTGTAACTGTAACATCTTGGCAACTCCAAAGGCAGCTCTAAACAAACTTGATGCCTGCCACCACTAACACCTACGCAGCACCACTGGACACCGATGGCCAGACAGCATAATTTCCAACGATGCACTATACACGATGTGTAATACGTCGCCGCTGTCTGTAAAAGTCGCGCAGCGAAGATGGTCCATGTTTAGCCAGGTGCTAAGGATGCCCGAAGTGACACCAGCGCAGAGAGCCTTGAAATTCGCCATACTCGGAGCGACGTTTCATGCGTCGAATACAACATGCACCATGTCTTAGAATGTCGTTGGTTCCATGGGTAAAGGGTTCATTTTGTGTAGAAAGCGGATGCCAAAGGCCCAAAACAGGCTTAATCTGGCCGATTTAGAGCAAGGTATACGGCAAGGCCCGTGCCAGAGTTGTGATGAACATATTCACAATACTAGTTTGGGCTGACCACTGAAGCATTCAGTGAAGGCGAGCACGCAACATACATATGTTCCCCCATGATGCACTGTCTTGACCTTTGATTATTCTTTAAAACCTGTCCAGAAATCCATCCATTAAACTGTTTGCAAGGCGTGCTGTTGTAATACTCTACATACAACGAAATTGAAGGTATAAAAGCACACCCTACATATACAAACAGTGTAATAGGTGGATTTCAGGACAGGGCATGGAATAATCAAAGGTTATAGAAACTGAACACAAAGAAAACCGGTAGCCAGTCAGAAATCAGCCAACATTGTCGCATTTCATGTAAAGCTTTGAGGCACGGAAAGACGCAGCATCTCATAGAAAACAGTAAATCAGTCACGAGGGGCGAACATTCAATGCACCTAATCATCTAGTAAGACATCAGCAGAGGCCTTCCATCCGCAGATTATCCATTCCCATTTAACAACACAGGACCATTTTAATCATTAAGTTCATTCAGAATAATTTCAAAATAGCAACGTGTTTGCCCCATTTGCCGAATTCTAAAGAAATAGTTATGTAAATCAGTTTTGTTATTCTTCTATCTCCCTGGGCGGAAACGCCATCCAAATCACAGGCCATAATGTTTAACCACGCCGGGAGCGCAACATTATTCTGCACCACATTAGCGAATGCTTAAAAGATCTTGCTATTCAACAGGCAGACTCCATAGCAGATGAAATCACTGCCACGGATGACTGTCACAAAATGGTTCGGGCAGCCGGAGCCCTGAGAGTTACTGACTACACACCACCACCACCTGTACACAACTCTGACGGACACTTTATCGGGTCGGACCAGGGAAAAGCTGAGGCGATCCAAGAATGGGTCAAGGAACAGTTCATTGACAATGAGCATGAGCCCTTGCACCCGTTCTCAGGAGACCCACGCCATTACTAACACCAATTAAAATAGCAGAAGTTGAGAAAGCACTTAAAGGCCTGACAAATAGACGTGCATCTGGACCCGATGGCATGAGCAATGAACTATTCAAATATGCAAGTGGCATTATCTCAAAACCGATCACACACCTAATCAATTCAGCTTTTATGCACCACATTCCCATCGATGCTATAGGCCAAGGCACCCTTATCGCACTACCCAAGCCCAAGAATCCACCTGAGCCCCCAGCCAATCTGCAGACCTCTGTGCTCCTCAACAGCATACGGAAAATCCTATCCAATGTTACTCTATGCTGCATCCGAGACAAAATCGATTATTTCACAGGACCATGTCAAAGTGGCTTCAAACGTGGCCGCAGCTGCAAAGACATTTCATGGGCTCAACGCATGCTTGTGTCGGTAGCCATGTCCACACACCGGGACTTCACAAAATGGGCATTGACATGTCACGAGTCTTCAACACAATTAAAGGTTCAAGGATCCTAGATGTCCTATGCCAGACCAGTTGCAATGAAGATAAGCCACGACTAGTGAGAGTACTGCTTGGAGACACCAAGTTGCGGGTACGAGTCAAGACAGTGAAGTCTGTAGAGTTTGAGACACCAATTGGATCCCCACAGGGAGATGGTCCATCTCTGGTGCTGTTCACCTGCTGCCATACTGCCGCATAGATGAGGAACAGAATGAATCCAAAACAGAGTTCCCCCACATATACCTATCGACAAAGCATGAAACTATATAAAATGGTAACTCACTTCGTGGCGGCGAACCGTGGCATCGGGAACATAGCTTTCCAGTCCTTCTGGAAGCTATGGATTCGTAGAGTAAAGATGCCCTTGACAAAAATGCTACATTTATACAATGCAACCTGTGTATCATTGATGATGTGTAACTGTAACATCTTGGCAACTCCAAAGGCAGCTCTAAACAAACTTGATGCCTCCCACCACTAACACCTACGCAGCACCACTGGACACCGATGGCCAGACAGCATAATTTCCAACGATGCACTATACACGATGTGTAATACGTCGCCGCTGTCTGTAAAAGTCGCCCAGCGAAGATGGTCCATGTTTATCCAGGTGCTAAGGATGCCCGAAGTGACACCAGCGCAGAGAGCCTTGAAATTCGCCCTACTCGGAGCCAGCAAATACAAAGCCAGGGGAGGACGTCATTGCATACATCTGCTAAGCGTGCTACGAAGTGACCTCGAGAAAGCAGGACTCGGTACACTCACGTCAAGAATGGACCTGAGGAAACTAAGGAGTTCGGCGGAGGACACAGTGGGCCAATGCAAAGAAGGGCTGAATGCAGCTGTAGGATTGTTCTACTACTACAGCTGCAGAATACAGTAATCATAGATACAATGTTTAACGAATTGTGAAAAGCATTCACAAACAACGTTTACAAACAATTCTGCAAATTAACAGCATTACATATATTTCAAACGAAGCGATTATGTTCACTGCATTGTTATCCTTAAACAACATACAGCTCTCTTTTTCAATTATTTCCCAATGTTCATTTGGGTAGATAGTCACGTATATTTTCAGCAGCAGCTGTTCGGTGACCACAGCCCATGAATATGCGCACATCGATTGTAAAACTTGCCTTTCATGAACTCGTTCAATAATTCTTCTACAAGAAACTTGTATGCCAGAATACACATATATATATATATATATATATCTTTTATATATATGTCACCACGTCCAGCTGGGGAAATTGCGAATTCCCTAACATTTGTTTCATAGGATTGCTTATATTGTCTACTCTTTTCTGAGCTTCAGCTGTTGCAGTACTGTACGCAAAATTGAGTCTTTTCTTGAGATTTCTGGCATAATTGTCTCTGATGATCCTCTCCGATGTTTCTGGCATACCTAGATATGCATCTATGGCTAGACGAGGATGCCATCCAAACATAAGATAATGTGGAGCAAACCCGGTATACTCGTGAATTGGTGCATTGCACGTATGTACTAGAAGTCCGACAAATGTCTTCCAGTCGAGCTTCTGAAAGCCGTCTACAGTACCAAGCATCTTAATTAAGGTTTGATTGAAATATTCCACCATTCTATTCGCCATGGGGTGATATGGAGGGGTGCGTGACGTCTTGACACAAGCGCTCTTGCGTAATTCTTTAATAAGGTTGCTCTCAAAGTTTCTTCCTTGGTCACTATGGATTTGCTTGGGAAATCCATAGTGAATGATAACATTCTCGAACAGTGCTTTAGCAGTTGTATTGGCTTTCTGATTTCGAACTGGTATAGCTTGTGCATATCAGGTGAAGTGATCGGTTATGACAAGAACATCTTCATATCTTCCCTTCGACTTCTCCATTGACAGGTAATATATGCACACTAACTGCATCGGTCGAGTGCTCTGGATTGAAACTAATTCTGCTTTAGGAGTTGCACGAGTTTTCCACATAATACACCTTCCACACCTCTCAACATACAGCTTTACATCACCCACCATTCCAGGCCAATAAAACCACTGACGAGCCAACCATAGGGGTCTGTCTCTTCTCTGATAGTTTACATCATCATGGATGCATTTGAGTGCAGTTGCCTTATATGCTGATGGTAACACCAATTGTTGAACAATCTGGCCATCCGACTGACTTATATGATATAAAAACTTGTGTATATTTTTTGCACTTCCTTAGACTCTCTCTCTCTCTTCAGTTCATCAGGTCTTGGTCTCTGATTACGCTTCAGTAGATAAATTACTCTCGCTTTTGTCTGGTCGGCTGTTTGCTCTGTTACCAAATTGATGTGGCTCAAAGCATGCATTGACAACTACGCTTCATTTGAATGATCCGCTCCATCAGGTAATGCTAAACATTCCGCAAATGCTAGTGCCTCTCAGGTGACCAAAGCAGCATGGCAAATGGCTTTGACAACATCAGGGAATATCTCCTCACTGTGATAAGGCCGTCGAGAAAGACCATCTTCGTCACAATTCAACTTGCCAGGCCTGTATGACAATTTGAAATTATTATTGGCTAATGATACTAGCCATCTGTGGCTGGTCGCATCCAACTTGGCAGAGCTAGTCACATATGTAAGGGGATTATTGTCAGTTCGCACTTCAAACATGTTTCCATATAAGAAGTTGTGGAATTTGTCTGATAACGCCCACTTTAAGCACAGAAATTCTTACTTATGGACCGGGTAGTTCTTCTCACCACTGCGGAGCCCTCGACTGGCATATGCAATTACTGTTTCTTTGCCATGCTGAAGTTGATACAGAATTACACCCACTCCTTCTGTTGAAGCATCTATATTGACTATGAAAGGTTGAGTTAAATCTGCATAAGCAAGAACTGGCGGTGTTGATAGAGACTTGATCACTCGGTCAAAAGCTTCCTGTTCAGCCGCTTCCCACACCCATGGTGCTTCTTTCTTAGCCTTCTTACATGGCTTGTCTGTAGGGTGCCCTACAAGAAGGTTATTTAAAGCTTGACTGTCCTAGCATAATACTTTGCAAATCTGAGATAGTACCCAGAAAATCCTAGGAACTGATGTAATGACTTCACACTCGTTGGGATATGCCAAGTCGCAAGTGCAGATATTTTATCAGGATATGTTTCAATACCCTTCTCAGAGACTTTATGACCTAAATATTTGATCTCCGTTTTTTAGGATTTCCCTCTTTGTTGGTTTTAGTTTAAGTCCTTGCTGTGCAAGTCTTTTGAAAACATTTTTCAATCGAATCAGATGTTCATTAAACGTTTCTGAGAAGATAAGAACATCGTCGATGAATATCAGACATTCTCTTAAGTTAATTTCTCCAATACACATCTCCATCAGTCTTTGGAAAGTGGCAGGTGCGTTCGTAAGCCTGAATGCCATCCGGTTGCATTCCCAGAAACCAAGTGGCCCGACTAAGAAGGCAGTCTTCGCCTTATCCTCTTCTCTAATTTCCACTTGCCAGTATACAGACCTTACATCTAACTTACTGAAGTATTTTGAGTTTATTAAGGTATCTATGGTGTCAGTAAATCTTGGTAAGCTGTATGCATCCATAATAGTATGGTTATTAAGCTGTCTCATGTCAAGGCAAAATCTTAGTGAGCCATCATTCTTCCTCACTAATACTACATTGGAGCAGTAAGGACTTTGTGATTTCCTTATAGCATCTGCATCGGCCATTTCTTTAAGATGTTACTTAACGCCCTCACACATCGCCAGAGGGATTCCTCGATGTGGCTGCTTAAATTGTACATCATCATTTAGACGGATAGCATGCTGTACTAAATCAGTGGTTCCTATATCCTGAAAAGACTTGGAGAAAATATGCTCCCATTTATTCAGCAGTGTTCGTAAGTTACAAAGTTGGTTTTCGCTTAGGGCTTCGTCATTGATACAACTCCCAAATCCTCTGGAAAACTGCCCGAATGTCTTTTCTGAAAAGGTATGCCTTGTTGATTTCCCCGAGAATCAGTGTTTTCTTGCTGCTTTCTGGATTCCAGGAATCAACTACTTTAACCTCAGCCAACTGACACAAATCTAACTTAGGTCGAATCTTGATAGATTTTGCTTATAAATTACATTCACGAATTGGCACACGTATGGTAGTACCTGTTGTGTTAAGGGCTACCACTCTAGGACAAACAGCAATGCTTTCCATGTGTGAACAATTTGTTGGCTCGATGACTGCTGTCTCAACTCCAACTCGTTTTCTGGCAAAAAACTTGAATCGTTATCATTTCATTAGGATGAAGCGTAATAGGAAAATTGTTGGTCGACTTGACGGTTATAGCATTAGAATTACACATACTATTTACAGCAGTTAACCATGCATTGGACATAACAAGTTCTTTATTTATAACACCAGTGCACAGTCTAAGTATATTTGTTCCCACAATAACAGAAACAGTCTTGTTGTACTCTGTTCGAGCCATAACTAAAACATGTATACATACAGATCCATTAATAAATGGCATAGTGGCATCTGCTCCAATGTATCGACTAAACGGAAGTTGCTGACCACCTGCAGCATAGCCCTGCAAATCAAAATCATTAATATCACATAAAATTGGTTTAGGATTTAAT
The DNA here is from genome assembly GCA_034401795.1 of Chaetoderma sp. LZ-2023a. NCBI lineage: Eukaryota > Metazoa > Mollusca > Caudofoveata > Chaetodermatida > Chaetodermatidae > Chaetoderma > Chaetoderma sp. LZ-2023a. The sequence continues at coordinate 269,558,265 of CM067369.1, read as the reverse complement.
GAATGATAGTATTCTTCAGAGATACATGTTACCATCGAACCACTGTCGATTAATGCATTAGTTTCAACACCGCATATGGCTATGCTTCCCTGATTGGATGTGCCAACAAGGCGTTGATGAATACTATTGTAGTAACTTAGCTACGTATAAAAGGTTACTCACCCAACAGAGGTCTCGAATGGGCCCGTGGAACCAGCGGCAGATGTGCACAGTTCAAGTTCCAAGGCACGACTGCCGGGTGTCCGTAGAAACGGAAGGAATCAGCTAGCCCGGCAGCCGCGAAACACGAACTGCGGAATTGCGGGATACCGCCAGCACCACACTATTCTTATTAGTATTGGATAACTCTACTTGCGGGTGACAACAATTAGTTTTACAAATATTAAGGCTAGTTTGATAAACACAATCTCCGGGTTGTCCCACAAGCGGAGAGGTTACTCGTTTGACTGGCTATATCTGTTGTCTGTCCTGTTTTGATACTGGTTATGTTGGTTATTTAAATTGCCTTTATACTCATATGAAACACGGCATCCAGTACCTCTATGGTTACTATGGCTAACATTACCACGGTAGCTTCCAGGCCCTGGAGCACCATGATAATCTGTATTGTTATTATTGTTATTTAAAGGTTGAACAGCTCATTGGCCTGAAGAGGGTTGGTTTTCCTTAGATTCTCCAACAACATACTCCTTTGATCAGTCAGTTTATCGATCTTCTCCATCTCAGGAGATGATTGCACTGGATGTATCTGTATTTTCGATGACTTCCCTGGTCTCATCTCATGATCAACTACACGTATCTCTCTGAGTAAAGAGTAAAAGGCTTGCGTAGTATCATATTGATACCTTGTCTGGCTTTTCAGCTTCTCGTTCCATAGACCTGTACACAATTTAGATCTTAGCATGTCATTTTCACAGTACAGTTTACATGTTGATTGTCAATTGCAATCTGTAACAGCTGTTCCAACCTACACCCAAAGGCTGCCACCCTCTCTCTGCATCGCTGTATAACACTGCTGCATCACAGATTCGTTGGAACAAACAATACCATATAACGTGTCTAATTTAGCTAGAATCTCACTGCTACTGGCTGCTTCTCCAAGTGGAATTAATGCTTGCCTCGCTGTCCCGCGTAAGGATTTTCTTATAGCCTGCAAAACAATGTGATCATTAACTACTTCATATGTGATGCAACGTACCTCAAACCGCCAGACGTCATATGAAGTGTCGGGTTTTTTTGTGGTGGGTCGTCACCTAAAAATAAAGGTAGTTTTGGAATCTCATATGAATGAGGCATATTCGTAGAGTGAGTGTTGTTATTACTACCTTTCTCTACCCGGCAATGGCATGATGTGCTATGGAGCAACCTATTCCTAAACATAGAAACACCAGGCAACTGAAAAGTAAATTTGGGTTTTGCGCCACCATCATCATGGTTAATTCCCTGTGAACTAAAATATGATTGGTTTGCATTAGGCTTAGGTATGCTAACAGTTGGAGTGGCCATTTGTTTGGCTCGATCAAACTACCCCTGAGTCATCACCACATAGCTGGCTTGTGTTCTCAGAGTTTCAACCAGCATCTGCATATCGGATGGATTCAACTCGCCACCACCTTCGGCCATGGTTCCACAGCGGTAACAAAACAACAGCAATAATATTTGTAAGCAGATCAACACAATTAGATAGAAGTGCAGATGAAATCGCATTAGTCACAATTTAAATGAGTATATCTGAATTTATTCCACAGAGTTCATCTCAATGAAATCACATTTACGCGAATTATTATTTGAACGCGCGATTATAACTCATATAATTAATAGCAACTTATATACAATACACCATTACATTAACACACAATAGTGCACAATTTTTGTTAAGTTTTACGACTGAGTAAAACCTTCGATGAGTCAATGAGAATTATCAGCTGGCCAATCAGAGTTACTTCCCCTCACTTGACAACGCCACCTAGTTGGTGTAATCGACTAGCACTGGCCGCAAGAACGATCACAAAGTCGGTAAATACACTTTATTATTTAACATTCTGAAATAAAATACAATATACAATTTAAACTGTGAATGGAAAATGAAACGTCAAGTGTCATACGTATCACCTATGCAACCAATATACGGATGGCTAACAACAGTCACCAGTGGACGCACCAAGGTGTACTATTACGAATGCGGACGTTTAAATCGATCTAAGGCCCACTAAAACGGTTCAAAACACAGACGGAGAACACAACATAACACATAAACCATGGACCACGTGAAGCATACTTAATCCCGTTCTCACATGTGCAAAGCAGTGTTAACGGCATTGGCATACCTACGCACGAGCATAGCATAAAATAACAGTAGTATCTATGCAGGTTAATGCAGTATTAAATGTTTATAAAACGAGTATAAAATGTGAAAATATTACAGCTGAATAACACTTTTCTTATTATCGCTCATTGTCTCGACAAACTACGGACGGAATACTGTTATACCTAATGTATATATAAACGGACAGACTAAAAAAATATGGGGCTATACCTATCTTGACAATATTAATGACCAGCTTTTCTTGGAAATACATCAAAATGTGCGCTAGCGCGCTCACACCTGCACACAGTGTTCTAGCGAGCTCACACCACCACACCCGCAATGCGCTGGCGAGCTCACACCAATGCACACACAATGCTCTCTTACACACACTGGCGCCGTATAGTAAAATACAATTTGTAAATATATACGCAGAAATGATGACAATTAATGACACGGGTGAATGCTTGGCCCAGTGAAAATATAATAACTATATTGTTGTTATATGTTGATGGCATATTGGGGTTACCGGGGAGTTGATGTGGAAATAAATGTACAATTTTCAGTTTGTGCCCGACGCACATTCAGTACTGATATAGGACGTACTGAGAGTTAATATGGGGAATATACTATAGAGTTACAATTGTACAATTATGTGCAGCCGGCTAATGCCGTTCAGTTCATATACATACGCGGCAATGCATATACTGTATACAAGCTTGTGCACAATCACGAATAGTAGCCCTACATATGCCTGCATGAGAATGGCGGGTTTCTGAAAGAGGCAACACACGAGACACGCGTTCAATAGGCGCGGTAACCGTTACGTGGAATTTTCCGTTACGAGATCGACTAGCTTTCAACTCGTGTCGTCCAATTTGTAGTCACGCTTGCGAATGAATATTGAAGTCATTGTGTTATTGACCACCTGATGATGTAGATGAGTTAAGATTGAGGTGTCCCGTCGGAGGTGCCAAAATGTCAGCGGGTCCAGCTGGGGAAATTCCGTAGGTGCCAGAGTAATGCATATGGTAGAAGTCAATGGTATACTCAGTTGTATTGTAGATCAACGTCAAATCAAGTAGAATCAAGAATCAAGATTCCAAGCCTTGGAAAATATTTCAGTGGATCATGATATGAAAATGCACTGGCTAAACCTTAGTATAAACCTTAGTGCGATCGCGAGATCATAACCGAATTATGTGCCGATACGAAGTGCAGTGTCGCCGTGCAAATATGTGGAAAGTGATAACAGCTCACACGCCTGTCGTTCACATCGTCATTCATACCCAAGGCGACGACACACAACAAACACAAAGACCCCTAGAGAACAACACAGACACTCCCACACAGATACAAAAGATAATACAAGTCAAGTATACTGTGACCAAACAGGACACACAGCTTTTACTGAACTGGCTGGCCACTGGTCAGCTACGTCACGAACACTAAATGCTTAAAGCTGAACCATCAAATTAAATTAACGCAGTTGAAGTGAAATTCAAATAATATAGAATAGCAAATCTACACACTGTTTCATATATATATATATATATATATATATATATATATATATATATATATATATATATATATATATATATATATATATATATAAGAGTTGACTCTTGCATGTATGTAGTTTGGAGGAGGTCAAGCGAAAACCTCATGAGTAGAATAATATTGCCATATATATGCGGCCATTTTAAATCCTGATATATATTCACCTCGTTTATTTTTCTAGGTCTACCATTCATTCAACAATTGCACTGGTCCTTGTCCAGAACAAAGAAAATCCCCTGTCAATGCGTTTTTTAATTTGTACAAGTGGAGAAGAACAGCAACACCAATGTGGACCATGTCGGTGTTCTTAGGAATGCATGCCGCATTTGAACGCTAAAAGGACCAACTGTGCGGGTAAAAGGCAATTAAAAAATGACTGACCTTGTAGTTTCTGAAGCACCAGATAAAAGGAGACGTTTATGTGAATGAAATTAGCTTTATCGGGATTAGCATCAATAAATGCCATCCGGTGATCAATTCGATGAAACTTCGTGGCAACGCGCTCAGGCTGGGCCGTGCCAGCTTTCCGCTTTTGAAGATTCCTCAAGCCCAGGTATGTCATGATCTATGCGAATCTTTTCCCATATTTCCCATAAATAAAATGAGCTAGCACCTGGTCTATTTCTTGGGATGTCGGTCTGACTGTTGATCAATAATATAATGCTCGGTGTGTCGGTCTCAAAGAAAGTTTTGAATTTCTGACAATGCTGCAAGTACAACGTGTCACATTTACATTATAGCATTTTTTAAATAATACCAGCATACAGTAGAATCAATTAAAATAATCAAGTAGTGATTATCATTTTAATCGAAATCATGGCCAAACCGCGAACTACAGGTTCCAGAATATTAGTTGAATCAGCTACTCCATAAATGAACTGGTAAATACATATATTGATAACCGTCTATTAATCGGCTCATTCCGAATGCACAAACACGGATTGAAGATTTCAGTGTAATGCACACAGTGATCAGGGTCAAGATATTGATACACTTAAGAGAGCATGTGTGCGTGAGAGTGTGCGTGGGTGGGTGCGTGAATGAGTGTGTTAGTGCGTGGGCACGTGTATGTGTACATGTGTACAGGCTGGCTGGCGGACAGGAGGGTGGGTGAGAGGTGTTGTCAGGCGGCGGGTGCCCCACGCCTGTCCACGTCTGAGGGGACAATGTGGTCGGTCGTTGTGCAAGCTGTCCTCTTCCCCTTCGAGTCCCTCAAGCCATGGACAGCGGGGTAAGACAAGCGTGATCAGTCCCCCGAGCCGGAGGCTGCCCCCCACCAAGGAGCCCTCCAGACCATCTCTCGGCCATGTGGCCTGGTCACGAGAAATGCGAGGCTAATGCTTTAAAGTGAGGTTGGGGCAACCCCGCAAATGTTTGCTGACAGCAGAGGGCAGCCGTCTTCTTGGAGATACGCAGGTCTGGATGAACATTTCAGACATTGGCAGTCTGTCTGATATCGACGCCACTGGATGGTGGGTTCCTCCCAAGTGATCAATATGTTGGTCCTATCTCCGCTGACCGTGGGAATATCAGGGCTTAGGGTGGTCATTCCTCTCCCAATATCCATCGCAATCTAACTCAGATGTTTCCCGTGCTGCCGTTTACTGAGTGGAGAAGGATCTTGTTGATGTGCCCGAAGCGGTCAGTTGTGTAGAGGAGGTGATAGTTGTTCCTTTCGCGGTGGACTCTGTGATGGAGGTTCCTGTGGAGGTAGCATTGGCACGTTAACATAAAACATTTAAAAGTGTACTCTACCGAGCATCAGCCGCCGCCCAGGGCTACCCGAAAAGCAGTGCCATAAAGCAATGGGAAGACTCGCTGCTGGACAGAGCGTTCACGCTGTTGCCCGACATTTTAATGTTCACGCCTCAACCATGTCCCCTCCCCGCCAACGTGAGCAAGAAACTGGACATGTTAATGACCGACCAGGATCTGGCAGACCGAGAGCAACAACACCACGAGAAGACCGCTACTTAGTGACGTTATCACGACGTCACACGTTTGAGACTGCGCCGCGGCTGTCCCATAATTTGCACAGCACTCCCGGCACTACAGTGCATTCACAAACTGTGCGAAACAGACTCCGAGATGATGGACTGCATGCCCGCCGTTCACGTGTTGCTGTTCTGCTTACAGAGCGTCACATTGAGAATCAGTTTCCATGGGCAGGAACTCATCAGCGATGGTGTGCTCAACAATGGAGCCACGTTTTGTTCAGTGATGAGTCGAGGTTTTGTGTGGATGTGGTGGATGGTAGGCAACGGGTTTGGCGACATTTAGGAGAATGGTATGATGCAGCAAACATCATTCAGTTTGACATAATCGGTGGCGGCAGTGTCATTGTGTGGGCTGGAATCCATGAAAATGCCAAAACAGATCTTATTGTGATTCGCGGAAATTTAACGGCTCAACGTTACTGTGAAGAAGTTGTCACCCCTGTTGGCATCCCTTTTATTCAGCGTCTTTATGTTCCAGCAAGACAACGCCCATCCTCATTCGGCTAGGGTCACCAGCGATTTCCTTGAGGCTAACAACGTTCCGGTGTTGGACTGGCCAGTGCGATCACCAGACCTGTCCCCTATCGAACACGTGTGGGACATTCTTGGCCGTATGGTGCGTGAGAACCATCCACATCTTCACAACGTGCGGGAGTTGGAAGCTGCACTGCTCCAGGAATGGGATGCGATTCCTCTTCGTGACATCAGGTGCTTAATTCGAAGCATGAGAAAGCGATGTACGGCGGTTGTTAATGCGCCTGGAGGTCACTACCGGTATTGACAGCTCAGTGTCATTATTTTAATTGGACCCTTCCGTTGAATGATGCCGTGTTAAAGGCGCGATGCTAGCATTACAGTAACAAGCGACCGTTGTTCAAATTGGAAAATGACCTATCAATTAAATAATATATTTGACTCAATTTATTGTTTTTGTTAAATAACATTTATACAGTAATACTCTTAGTCTTGCTAAACATTTTTGGCTCAGTATATATACTGTGATCCGTGCATCCGCTAACTAAGTCCTGGTCGCCCAAAGAAATGTAATTCAATGTGGAAAACTCCAAGCAGTATGACTAAATTATGTTAGATAGGAGATCTGAGGACTTGAGTATGTGAGACACAGTGAGAAAGACCACGCAATTTGCAACAGAAAATGGAAAATCACATGGCATCGTGTTCTATGATCATTCTGGCAGTTGTCTTGGAAACATTCTTAAGTCCTCAAATCTCCACTGTAACACAATTTAGTCATATCCCATATTTCCCATAAATAAAATTAGCTAGCACCTGGTCTATTTCTTGGGATTTCTTGGGATGTCGGTCTGACAGTCGATCAATATGTTGCTCAGTGTGTCGGTCTCAAAGAATGGTTTGAATTTCTAACAATGCTGCAAGTACAACGCGTCACATTTGCATTGTAGCATTTTATTTAATAATACCAGCATACAGCAGAATCAATTAAAACAATCAAGTCGTGAACAACAGTTTCCAGAATATTGGTTCAATCAGCCATTGCAAAAATGAACTGGTAAACACATATATTGTTAATTGTCTGTAAATTGGTCATTCAGAATGCACAAAAACAGATTGAAGATTTCATTGTAACGAACACAGTGATCAGGGTCAAGATTTTCATACACTTAAGAGAGCATGTGTGCGTGAGTGTGTGCGTGCGTGCATGCACGGGTGGGTGCGTGAATGAGTGTGTTAGTGCATGGGTACGTGCATGTGCGCATGTGTACAGGCTGGCTGTCGGACAGTAGGGTGGGTGAGAGGTGTGCTCAGGCGGCCGCTGACCCCCGCCACGACTTCCGAGGGGACCAGGTGGCCGGTCGTTGCACAAGCTGTACTCCTCTCCTTCAAGTCCCCCAAACCACCAACAGGGGTGCCAGACAAGCGTGGTCAGTCCCCCGTGGCAGAGGCTGGCCCACACCCAGGAGCCCTCCGGGCTGTCTCTCGGCTATGTGTTCTGGTCACGAGGAATGCGACGCTGATCCTTTAAAGTGATGATGGTGAAACCGCGCAAATGTTTGCTGACAGCAGAGGTCAGCCGTCTCCTTGATGGGCAGGTCTGGATGAACATTTCAGACATGGCAGTCCGCCTGATAACGACGCCGCCAGATGGTGGGTTCCTCCCCAGTAATCAATATATCGGTACTATCCCCGCTGCCTACAGGAATATCAGGGCCTAGGATGGTTATTCCTCTCCAAATATCCATCGCGATCTAACTCAGATGTTTCCCTTCCTGCTGTTTACCGAGTAGCGGAGGGTCATGTTGATGTGTAGGCTCATTCTTGCAGATGCAGGCTGAGTGCCAGAAGTGGTCAGTTGTGTAAAAGAGGTGATAGTTGTTCCTTTGGTGGTGGACTCTGTGATGGAGGTTCCTGTGGAGGTGGCATTGGGGAGGATTCGCCGGTGGGAGCTTCGGTGGCCTTGAGATTGGCGGTGGTGACGAGGGAGGTGAATCCCCACGGTGCATGCAGTCGAAAAGGTGTCACAAGGCCAATACGTGAGTCCCTTCGACGGATCAAATTGGTTTAATCATGCAGAGAACATGAGGTGCATACAGGTGCGGGGCTTGTGAAAAGATAAGAAAGCGCCGCAGATGGCTCTCATCACCACAGATGGCTTTCGAGCCAATCTCTTTGAAACATCTCTCTATCCGTCACTAGTGTATAGAGGAGGGGAACAGCCGGTGAGAGAGAAGGTGCGAGGGTGGTTTGTACAAAACGTGTAAGTATCCCTGTGCTCCGAACACAGTATTTTTGCGATCAGCCAAAAGTTGCACATGAGGTGATGATAAGAGCAATTCGCGTCCTGATCGTTAGATGAGCATCGCCACCCTATCCGCAATAGCGTCACCCAGGATATGGGTAGGTTTGTGAGGCAGCCGAGGAAATGACTGTGGAAGGGTCTTATGTGAGAGGAACGGGAATTCTATCAGAGCGAAGTAGAGACAGGGGGATTTCCTATGTATCCCGGATGGGCAGTACATCGCTGATCGTAATTCGTCCCATCCTATATACCTAAGGTTAGTTCGTCGTGAAAGTAATTTGGCGCTGAAAGCTAACAGTGTACTATCAGTCTGCTTCAAGGCAGAATGAGAGAAAGATAATACTTTAGTGTCCCATAGCGTGGGAGCACGCGGGTGTGAGCATTTTCTAGTAATTGCTGGCAGGTTGATCCTCTGTTCTCACCAGTATTCAGGCCGGTCCTTCTGGGTGTGCCTAATTCTAGCATTGAGAGGGATTCCGTGCGAGGCAGTATTTTACCTACTTAAGATTCGTTTGTGGTTTTAAGGCCACTGACAGTCGCAGAAGGACAGACTCGATTGGGCTAAGAGAAAACCTCCACCCTCGCTAGGTCGGCTGAATCTTTAGCTCATAGACTGGAGTGACTTGAGTGATATCAAAAAGATCTTGACTCAGTCCAAGTGTTGGTAGCCCCATCGGATGGGTTGAAAGGATGGCAGGAGTTATCGAAGGCTTGGAACAATTAGCGTCCCTAGAGAGAGGTCTTGTACATAGCATGATCGAATATTGCGGTGTCAAAACTGTTCGCTACGGCATGGGAAGTTGCGGAAAGAGGTTTTCGGGCATGGGTAAGGTGAGCTGAAAGGCGCAGCGAACCGAGAGACTAAGCTTGCCTAGACCTAACAACATTTCCTACTCAAAATGACTCATGCCCAGCTGAAGCAGCGCAATTGAAGGTGCCAGAGGACAATGCTGAATGCGGGAGCTTCATATGGGGGCTAAACTGGGAAAAGCGGCAGAAATGTTTGCTGGCGACATTATACACTTTGAGGATGGTCCAAGTGAAATGCTGGGGACCTCTGTAACATGAAAATGAAACAGCATTTTTGGCGAGGGGACAATGCATCATCAGTCAGAGTGATGGTTCACTTTCGTAATGCTGTGCGAAGCAGTGAGGGAATCACCTGCTTAGAGAAGTGGTAAGTGTGGGTGTGCGAGAAGCCAGGCTGATACAACGCTAGTGTTTATCTTCACGTTAAACAGAGCCTGAGATCGTCGTACACAAGCTATGGCTAAGGTGGGCGATCTCTGTACAGAGCATTCCTTAAGACAAAAGTGGGCCAGTTGCTAAAGAGCGAAGGACATTGGTAAATGGAGTGATATATCTAGGAATCTGTGTAATCCCATGGCACAACATTGCATGGTGACTTAATCACCGACCGCTAGAGAGTACACAATCTGGGTGGGTGGTAAAGAACAAAATGATATGAAGTGGCAGAAGCAGAAGTCAGTCAGAGGCAAGCACCGATCTGAGGTTCTCTGCATTCCTTCACAGTGAGTGGCGACCTTGTTTCTTGATGATGTTATAGCGTATGCAGTGCCATCAGTTTCAGCCGCAGTGGAGCTGATGTCTGCGTCGCTTTCTGTAGGCGGTGCAAATATTCCTTTCACAAATTGCCTTGAGCAGCACAAGAGCAGTGAAAGTTTCTAAAGGTGGACACATTTAGGTAGTTATTAGGCCGCTGTTATTTAGTGGCCCTTTCAAACAGGATGTTGTCGCACTGTCGACAGTGTATATGCCGTTGCCCTCCGAGTGGTAGAAGTCATACGTTCTGCTGTGCTTTCTCTGCCATGTATTAGAGTAGAGATGCGAAACAATTACCGACGACCGGTGTTGTTCGTGAGGCGTCAGCACGAAAACTGGATGGTTGTCACAGTTCTGTAGGTCGCATAGCGAGCAGCTTTTATACTCTCTGCTCTGCATCTCATTATCTCTCGATGAATGGCTGTCTTTCTTACGATATCTTCAGACAATCGGTAATCGTCTGTAATGATGAGCCAGTCTCAGCATCTTCCAGCTCGAGTCAATCGCTAAATGGCCAGGCCATGCTCTGTGCTATCTTTTTGCCGAGTACAAAACAAGGATTCGGTAATTCAGGGGTTGCTTTCTTCTTGTTTAGAGGCATTGTTGTCACCTTGAGGAAGTGGAATCGTCAACCTTTCTAATGGTACCAAACATTCTCAGGAACCTTTGTGACCATGGCCATTATTACGAGGAAGAAGTCGTGCACAGATTATATATACAGCCTAAAAGTGTGCACTCAGTCATTGGTACCACGCGAGTATGTCCGTGTCTCTTTGTACGAACGGGAACCTGCTCATTACCGGGGTACTCCCAGTGGCACAGCGCACGTGCAGAGGAGGCGAATCCTGTCTTAGACATTCTTGCCGTCGTGCATGCATCGAGTATACCCATCCGTAGGGCAGCCATAGCATAGCCCGAGACAGTAGGTTACTTGTTCTGGGTTGGCTAGTCCCGACCACAGATGCGTAGGAAACTGTGTAATGTGGCTTTCTGTTCAAGGCTAACCGCGAAGTAGCATAACAAGGTATGATCTTCCAAGGCTTTTGCTCACAAGCAAACTAATCTGAACTGAACCGTTTCGTTCTGTATTGTTGGAATGGACTTCTCTTTTTACACCATCATGCCATAAGGCAAGGTTCCATGCTTACATCCATGCATATCATAGACAATATCATACTCACATGTGTCATACTATAACGGCTTGAGGAGGTCCCTTTCAATAACAAATGGTAGCAGTATTCCACCGTTTGCAGGATACGGACTATTACTTAGACCCATTCATTGACCGCGTATCAGTAGTCAGATTTAACACACCATAATACCAGCATGTGCTAACTTAAAGTGCTGTTTAGTAATGTGAAGTAATTGTTTTAACCCATCATTATCAATATCGTCCACGAACAAGAGCTAGTGTTCAGGACCGCGCTTACTCGTGCAATCCATTGCCAAATAATAGCATATTTACAGAATAAAGGTAATGCAATTTCGTAAAGTTAGTGGCGGATATAGCATTACCATGATTGTTCAATCTATCACCGGCACGATGTTACAGCACCGGCAGAATGGCTCTATTATAGCAGGGACGGAATGAGCATTCAGTGCGCTTACACCAAGAAGTAAGTGATTCCGATTTTATGTCCAATCCGATTCAATCGAGAACAGTTAATGGGCAATTTAACGCGAGTTAACCTTCCCATAGTTCAATTAACCGCATGCGGATGATTTCATTACGCCACGGCTCAAACGAAGAGTGCTGATGACCAACTTGAAATCATTGCTGATGAAATCAAACAATCTGACAGCATACAGCTTCATTACAGCTAATTTGCTGTAACGATTTACATGGCTCGCTAATGGTATCACTCAAATTAGCTATTTAGCGATCCTTCACTATTGTATACGGTTTTGGTTATATAATATTCAGCACGCCTTTAACACCGGAACCCATCACCGCGTGCCTAATGTTATGGTTGGAGATTAAGATAGGGAATGCGAGACTACATTAAGCTATTAAGCTGTGTGTAAAAGGAACAGTGATGCGAATAGCGGAATAAAAAAACAAAACGTCAATGGTTGGAAGATGATACGCAAATTGACACGATGCTGATATTACAAGCGTATGCTCCTGACACACATTAAAGAGATGCCACCCCAGTAATTGAGAAGTAGTCACATAGATGAGGCAGTCAAGAGTCACCTACCATTGATTAAATAGCAAACAACATTGAAGTAATAGATCACCGAATTGTATTTTGCACAATCAGCCGTGTATTGTAACACGCTACGTGGCGCACATCAAACAGATGCCACCCCCAGCAACCGAGCGCTAGGGATCAGGATACGATTGCCACATGCCACCCACTAGTTATTAAATAACACTCAACATGTATCACAATCGGCCGTTTAATCTAGCTAGCCATGTGCCAAAAAGGGTAATTGCTCATTTTGACCAGCTACACTCTTCAGTAGCATGGATACCACGTATTGTATTGGTGACTCGTAACGAGTATACGTATGTCAACGCATCGTCTGTTTTTCTATTTGCCAGTCCAACAGTTGGTCTGTTGGTCAGCCATATTTGACATTTCTGACAGAGCGGTCTATGTCTCACCTTTAGTTTACATTAATGATTCGCTTCCATTCATCATAGAAATTATCGCAATTGACTGATTCAGATGTCAATCATTCACAAGTGTCATTATTGTTTATTTGGATGACATTAGGCATTGCAGTAGTGTGCTGGCGGTCTATTTATTCACGTGTAAACCAATGTTCTCGATCGCCCTACGATACCTTTCCTGTTTTACCTATGCCCCGCTAATCTCTATCGAAGATCCTCGATTTGTGTAGAACATACTCCTCCATATACTATCATAGTGTCAAACCAGCTGATCAAACCCGTCATTTCTTCTGGCACAGATATAAGTGTTCATTCCATTGGTGGGATTGCCAAGGTAGAGAAATTGATAAAGCAGTGCCGCAACACGCCGCCATTTAATCCGCCGCTTGATTTCGAGTACGCACATTCAGATATGCGTGAGAAACACTCATCAAAATATAACATATATATTGTCAGACCTCTGTATTGACAGAGTGCAACCCTCGGGACTCAATATTCTGTCAAGCCAACACCAGCTCCATAATAAGATAATTAAATAGCGACATTGCTCTCATATTACCCAATTATGTGGTTATGAATTGGCATCTTATAGTGCAGGACAGTGCCATTCAGAATGTAAAATACCATAAACCTGAACTGGTTTGATTACATAATTCGATTAAATGCCAGTTGCGGTATGGCAATGTAGTATTCCGTTGTTTGAAGCGATTGATGAGATCATTTGTATTATCAAATTTATGTGGAGTTTCAGGCATTGATCAAATAGTCCAGCTACTTACCAGCTAAAGCTTTATAAATACAACACTTATGTCTGGTAAGAAGAACTATATGTATTCATGTGACGGATATACACGATGACGTCCATTCTTTAAGTCTGACAGCCTGTTTCCACTCTTACAATTAGATATCATTGAAGAGTAATTCGCTAATATAAGATGTATTATGATAAGCGAGATTACTCAAATATAAAACGCATGTATGCTCGCATCACCAACTCTGTTTCAGTTGGCAGTCATAAGTCGACTTCGCATTACCGCCTCTCAGATACTTTTTGGGTTTGAGTCACAATGAGCGTCGTTCTACGTATCTGTCTGTCTGCAAATTCGATTGCCAGTTGAGTCAGTCAGTCGGTCCATTAGTAAGTATATCAGTCGTTCAGTTGGTCAAGCACTCATTCAGTCAGGCAGTCAGTCAGTCAGTCGTTCCCTCAGTCAGTCGATCAACTGGGTAGTCGGTCAGTCGGGCAGACATTCAGGTGGCCCATTAGTCTGTCAGTCAGTGCATCATCAATCGGATTGCCGATTGCTCGGTCGGTCGGGCAGGTCAATTGGTCAGTTAGTCGGCAAATCGTTTGGTCAATTGGTCTATTAGTCGGTTAGGCTGTCGGTCAGCCAGTCAGCGGTTCCATCGGCCATTCGGTCAGTCAGTCGGTCGGTCATTCGTTTGGTATGTCTGTCAGTCGGTCGGTCGGCCGATCAGTGGGTTGGTTGGCAGACAGTAACGATAGTGCCACTCTATATACGCCACGAGCATTCCCCGCATAAAAACTAACACATGCAATCAGATAGTATGTACAGTTCCTACTTATGGACGCAGGCTGTAACATGATCGTGCATATAATAGTTGCTCTAAAGGGCGCTCAACATTTCCACGCTCTCGTTTGCTTCCAAGAATGTATTCGTAGAATACCCATTGCAGTTCTTCCCTGGATTGAGAAACTCAATTAAATGATATCAATTTAGGCCTCAAGCAGCAGAGGCGTTCCACACACGACAGCATGTTACGAAACCATTCCGTTGAGCTGCATTTCAGTCTGTTATTAAATTATGCTTTCCTTCTTTTACAAGGCAATGCAAGTATTGCCGTCAGCATGACAATAATATCCAATCACTTAGCAATGATGGTGGCTGACAGTGCGTTGATTAGATGATCTGACGAGTGATGTAACGCATGATGTAACACATCGTTGCAGCATATTGAGCAGGGACTTCACAGGATCCCTTATTCCAATACGTAACAGAGCACACAGCATTAGGGGAATATAAAAGCAGTGCGTTGACATACTTGAATGCTTGTTCAAATACAGTGACTAAGAGTTTAAATAGGGTTGTAGAACCGAATATGAAGATGAAAACTGTACATGATACACATATATGCAATGGTAAAGTAGACAGTCAAGAGATGGATCAGCTATGGATCAGCAATGTCGTCCAAGTGGCTGACATCATCAACACATACGTCGCATGTTAGGGGACAAGACAATTACACGACGTATAGCTATCACTAAAATCGAAAGGTTCGTCACGAATGTGTATGAATTAGTGTATGTTTTCGATAAATTCACAATTTTATAAATATTCTGTATGTCGGGATTAATTTACCCGGAAGCTGTTACTGCAATAAACAGTAATTCAATCCTCATTCAATTTAGGTTCGGAATATGCTGCAGCTTACCTGCATAGCTACTAGTCCAGTACATCTAAGCCAAACTGTAGGGGCACCCGGGCAAAATTGCAACCTCATTTCTGTCGGTAGATGTATGGGGAAAAACTAAGCAAATCTACCTAAATCTGACGGTAGGAAATATATTTGCCATAATCCGCACTGTTTTGTGCCGCGCTTATTACTGATTTGATGAGAGCGTACATTTCTCTTACGGTTGTAACTTCAGAATTTAAATCACTTATTTCCCGTTATTCTTTCCTATATCCTATTTTTAAACTGACACGGTTAGTTAGTGTTATGTTAAGTGTAAATCTATGCTTTATGCACGGCCATTTTTACAGCAGTTACTAACATATCTGCCGTACAACAGGGTTTCTAATTTTCTTCTTACGTGTCATTTTCAGTGTAGACGCCCTCTCTCTTGTCTAGGACAATCAGAAGCGAATATACTGAGCTAAGATTTCTGTTATTTCCTCGTGTCGTTCACCCCTTCTTCTGCTATCCCGCCGTTAGTATGAGTATCGTGATCAAGTTATTAAATTATGCTATGATATAGCAATCTATGATGGAGTAAAGGTAGCTCGGCGGGGTAGGTGATAATCCACACACTTTTGGCATATTATTCATCAATACATGCAACCATCATTTGTGCCTGAATACAAGGTATTTACATATAACAAGAAATACATTTTCTCAAATAAATTTAGGCAACTCGGAGTGTACATAGGTGTTCCTGAATTAAATCTATGTTTCAAACAGGACATCTTAAACAATACTATTGATATCTAGCTTACCCGGTCTTTAGCGGGTGTGAAAGCTACTAAAACAAACACGATTACCGCCACTGGCTCAGTGCTGCACTCGACGTATTATAATGTTCATAGGTTTTATTTGATTAAGCGGCGATGGACCACTTCTCATGAACTAGTGCAGCACATCAATGGCCACACAAAACAGCATAATCAAACGTTAGATGGCATAACAATCAAATCAAATGTGAACCACAACAGTATGTAATGTGTGTTTACATACCCTGATATTCTTTCACTTAAATGTAATTGAATGGTATCTACTGTAAATGCATTGAAAGACACTAATTTACCAATTCTTAGCGCTGACAAATGATATTTCTACCATGAAACATGATTTGTACCACTTCTGAACACAAAAGGATGATCTGTTTCCAATCCTGATAATTGCAATATGGCATTTAACACATTTCATGACATGAGAAATTACCTTTTGCCAAACCTAACCCCTCAAAGATGACATTTACCAATTGTGAGTAAAGAAAGTTGATCTGATGTCAATTCTACCCACCGAAGGACAGTAATTTAACACTTCTTAGTGCTGAAAGATAATAGTTCTACCCTGAAACATGATTTGGTACTAGTTCTGAACATTGAAGGATGATATGTTGCCAATTCTGATCACTGAAAGCATGGAATGTCACAACTGTCATACCATGAGATATGACCTTTTTCCAAACGTTACACCTGAAAGATAACATTTACCAATTGTGGAGAGTGAGGAAAGCTGATCTGTTGTCAATTCTCAGCACTGAAAGACAATTATTTGCCAATTCTTAGTACTGAGAATGAGAGCAGGAATGGGTGTGCGTGTGTGCATGCGTGTGTGTGTGTACGTGTGTGCGTGCATGCGCTCATACGTGCATGCCTGGCTATGTGTGAAGTTTTGGTCAGTTTGTCATTCGGTCAGACATTCAGTTGGTCTGTCAGTCGGTCGGTCTGTCAAACAATTGGTTTGTCATTCGGTCTGTAGGTCAGTCGGTCAAGCAGATGGTCGGTCGATTGGACATGTGGTCGGTCTGTCAGTCAGCCGATCAGTCACTCAGTCAGATCATCTGTCAGTCAGGTGTTCACTCAGTCGGATGGTCGGTTGATCGGTCGGTCAGTCAGTCAGTCGGTCGGTCGGTCGGTCGGTCGGTCGGTCGGTCGGTCGGTCGGTCGGTCGGTCGGTCGGTCGGTCGGTCGGTCGGTCGGTCGGTCGGTCGGTCGGTCGGTCGGTCGGTCGGTCGGTCGGTCGGTCGGTCGGTCGGTCGGTCGGTCGGTCGGTCGGTCGGGCGGGCGGGCGGGCGGGCGGGCGGGCGGGCGGGCGGGCGGTCGGGCGGGGCGGGCGGGCGGGCGGTCGGGCGGTCGGGCGGTCGGTCGGTCGGTCGGTCGGTCGGTCGGTCGGTCGGTCGGTCGGTCGGTCGGTCGGTCGGTCGGTCGGTCGGTCGGTCGGTCGGTAAGGAATATGTAAGGCCTAGTAAAGCATGGATAAATCCTAACAAATCCTAGCTCAGGCCAAGTAAGGCCTAGGAAATCATGACTAAGGCTTTGTTGAGGCTTATCAATGCATAGCTAAGGCCCTGGTTAGGTCTAGACAAATCTGAGCAAAACCTGACTAAGGCCTAGGTATGGCTTGGCACAGTCTGGCTAAGGCCTGATCAACGCCTGGCTAAGGCCTGCGTAATGCCTGACTACGGCCTTCTAAAGCCTATGAAGGTATTGCATAGACCTAGCAATAACAGGTTAAGGCCCAGGTAACGTCTTGTAAAGCCTGGCTAGGGAGTATGTAAGGCCTACCCAACCCTTGCTAAGGCCTAGTTAAGGTCAAAGTAAACTTTGGCAAAGTTTGGCTAACGCCTTGCTATGGCTTAGCAAACCCTGACTAAGTCCTAATTAAGTCATAGCAACGCCTGACTAATGCCTAGGTAATGGCTCGGTAAATCTTAGCAAAGCCTTCTACGTCCTGCCTAATGCCTGTCTAAGAGCTGGCTAAGCCCTATGTACGGTCTTGCAAAGCCTGTCTAAGGCCTAGTTAAAGTGTAGAAAATCCTGACGAAGGCCTAGTTCAATCTTGGTAGTGCCTGACTAAGGCCCATGTATGGCCTGGGTAAATCTTAGCAAAGCCTGGCTAAGGCCAATGTATGGTCTGGCAAAGTCTGGCTACGGCCTGGTTAACGGCTGGCTATGGCCTGCGAAGATAAGGTTTTGCAAAGCCTAACTAACGCCTCGGTGAGGTATCGCAAACCCTGGCTAAGGCCTAGTTAAGGCAGATGAAAGGTCTTGCAAAACATGATATGGTCTAGTTAAGGCGTAGCAAATCCTGACGAAGGCCTAGTTAACGCTTGGTAAAGTCTGGCTAAGGCCCATGTATGGTCTACGTAAATCTTAGCGAAGCCTGGCAAATGCCTATGTAAAGTCAAGCAAAACCTGGCAAGCATGGCAAAGGCCAGTAAAGTCTGGCTAAGACCTGCATAAGACCTGCATAAGGTACATGTAAGGCGTAGGACAGCCAGGCAAAGGCCTAGGCAAGGCATATTTAAGGCTTAACAAATCCTGGCTAGGCCTTATCTGGGCCTTAGAGAAGCTTAGCAAGATATTAAGTAGGTCGTAGCCAGGCTTTACTAAACCTTAACTAGGCCTTAGCCAGAATTTGCCAGGCCTTTCCTCCGTATTAGTCAGACTTTGTTCCTTACTTGGGCCTTACATGGGCCTAAGGCAGGCTTTGCTAGACCTTACCTAGACCTTAGCTAGGCCTTAGCCAAGCATTATACTACATTACATAGGCTTTAGCCAGGATTTGCTAAGTTTTACCTAGGCCGTAGCTTATCCTTGACCAGACTGTATTGGTCCTTAGCTAGGCCTCAGACAGGCTGTGCTAGTATTTACATGGGTCGCGTCCAAGCTTTGCAAGACCTTACCTTGGCCTTATCCAGTTACTGCTAAATCTATGCAAGACCTTACAATGGCTTTAGACAGGTTTTAGACAGGTCTTAGCCTGGCCTTAGGCAGGCTATAGCCAGTCGTTAACTAGGCAGTAGCCATACTTTGCTAGGCCATACATAGGTCTTAGCTAGGCTTTGCTAAGATTTACCTAGGTCATACATGGACATTAGCCAGGATTTACCAAGCTTTAAATGTGCCTTCGTCAGGATTTGCTACGCCTTAACTAGGCCCTACATGGGCTTTGCAAGCCCTTACATGCCTTAGCCAGTCCTTAGACAGGCCTTCTCCAGGACCTCGATACGATTTGCTAAGATTTACTTAGGCATTAGCCAGGCGTTGTTAAGCCTGAACTATGACTTAATCAGGGGTTGTTAAGCCTTAAAAAGCCCTTAGCCAGACTTTTCCAAACTATACTTAGGCCTTAGCTAGGCATAAGCAATGGTTTGATTGGCCTTACATACGCCTTAAGCACGCTTTACTAGGACTTACATAGGCCTTACCTTTGTGTTAGCCAGGCTTTGCTAACCTTACCTAAGCCTTAGCCAAGCTTTGCAAAACATTACCTAAGCATTAGCCAGGCTTGCCTAGGTCATACTTAGGGCTTACCAAGGCCTTAGCTAAGTTTTGTTACGTCTTACCGAGGCCTTAGGTACACTTGCGAACCCTGACCTAGCCCTTGGACAAACTTTGCAACACCTTACCTAGGCTGTAGCCATGCTTTGGTAGACCTTATCTCGACATTAGCTAAGTCTTAGCCAGGCTTTAGTAAGCATCACATTAGTTTTACCTAGGCCTTAGCCAGATATTGCTAGGCCTTACCTAGGCCTAAGCGAGGCTTTGGTAGACGACCTAAGCCTTAGTCATGCTTTGCTAGAGATTGCCTAGGGTTTAGCAAGACTTTGGTGTGTCTTACCTAGGCTCTACCTTGGCCTTTGCAAGACATTACCTAGGTCTTAGCCACGCTTTGGTAAGCCTTACCTAGAACTTACCGAGGTCGTAACATGGCTTTGCTAGGCCGTTGCCGTGCCTTAACCAGGCTTTGCTAGGCCTTAACTAGGCCTTCCCTAGGCCTTGATCAGGCCGTAGCATGGCCTTATTCAGGCCTTAGTCATGCATTGATAGACTTTACCTAGGCCTTAGCCACGCTTTGCTAGGTCTTACATGGGTTTTAGCCAGTCTTTGCAAGACAGTAGCTTGGCGTTAGCCAGGCTTTACTAAGCCTTACCTAGGCACGTATGCCCTTAGCTAGGATCTGATAGACCTTAGTCAAGCCTTAGCTAGGAATTGGCCAGGCTGTGTTAATGCTTAGCCAGACTTTACTAAGCCTTACATAGGCCGTAGCCACGCTTTGTAATTCCTTGACCAAACATTGCAAGACCTTACCTAGGCCTTAGCTATGCTTTGCTAAACATTGCCTAGGCATTAGCAAGGCTTTGCTAAGTTTTACCTAGGCTCTATATTGGACTTAGTGAGGCTTTGTCAGGCTTTACCTAGGCGTTATCCAAGCGTTACTAGGTCTTATCTGCGCCTTATCCAAGCATTGCAAGACCTTATCTGGGCCGTAGCCGGCTTTGCTATACATTACAAAGGCCTTGGATAGGCCTTATCCCGACTTTGCTACGTATTACCTAGAA
Source organism: Chaetoderma sp. LZ-2023a (assembly GCA_034401795.1). Classification (NCBI taxonomy): domain Eukaryota; kingdom Metazoa; phylum Mollusca; class Caudofoveata; order Chaetodermatida; family Chaetodermatidae; genus Chaetoderma; species Chaetoderma sp. LZ-2023a. Next base: position 269,537,625 of record CM067369.1, on the reverse strand, counting down.
CTTACCAAGGTCGTAACCGGGATTTGCTAAACCGTTGCCATGCCTCAGCTAGACTTTGCTAGACCATATATAGGCCTTAGCCGGGCCGTAGCCAGACCTTTTTCATGCCATAGTCAGGCTTTGAGAGACCTTGCCTAGGCCTTAGCCATGGTTTGTTAGACATTGCCTGGGCCGTAGCTAGGATTTGGTAAACCTTAACTATACCTTACGCAGGCATTGGCCAGACATTCTCATACCTTACTTAGAGACAAGCCAGGCTTTGATAGACTTTACCTAGGCCTTAACTAGCCTTTGCTGACTTACGCTACGCCTTATCTAGGCCTTGCTATGCCTTAGTCAGGCCGTACCTAGGCCTTAGCCAGGCTTTGTTAGGCCTTACCTAGGCTTTAACCAAGCTTTGCTAGGCCATACCTGCGCCTTATCCAAGCTTCGTAAGACAATACCTAGGCCGTAGCTACACTTTGCTAAGCTTTACACAGGTCTTGCCTAGGCCTTAGTTAGCCTTTGTTAAACCTTACCTAGAACCTACCTATGTCGCAACATGACTTTGCTAGGACGGTGTCATGCATTAGTTAGACTTTACCTATGCCTTAGCCAAGCTTTGCTTTGCAAGACAATATATAGGGTTTAATCTGGCTTTGGTAAGCCTTAACTATACCGTACGCAGGCATTGTCCGGACCTTTTTTACCTCTTATGGGCATAAGACAGGATTTTCTGGACTCTCTAGATCTTAGCTAGGCTTTGCTACACTTAAGCTACGCCTTAGCTAGGCTTTGCTAGGCCTTAGTCGTGACGTAACTAGGCCTTAGAAGGCTTTGTTAGGCGTTAGCCAAGCTTTGCCAAGCCGTACCCAGGCCTTTGCCATGCTTTGCTAGGCCTTAGCTAGGTTTTTAGCCAAGCCTTGTAAGACATTATGTGGGCCTTAGCCAGCCTTTGCTAAGCATTACCTAGAACTTATTCAGGCTTTAGTCAGGCTTTGATAGACTTTAACTAGGCCTAAGCATGCGTTGCTAGACATTGCCTAGGCCGTAGCCAGACTTTTATGGCCTTGCCTATGCTTTAACCAAGTTTTGCTAGGCCATACCTGCGCCTTATCCAAACTTCGCAAGACATTACATAGGCCGTAGTTACGCTTTGCTAAGCTTTACAAAGGGCTTGCATAGGCCTTAACTAGCCTTTGCTAAGCCTTACCTAGAAGCTACCTATGTCGCAACATGGTTTTGCTAGGCTGGCCGTTGCCATGCCTCAGCTAGACTTTACCTATGCCTTAGCGAAGCTTTGCTTTGCAAGACAATACATATGGTTTAATCTGGCATTGGCCAGACTTTCTCAGACCTTACCTAGGCATAAGACAGGATTTGCTAGCCTTTACCAAGGCGTTAGCTAGACTTAAACCACGCCTTAGCTAGGCTTTGCGAGACCTTAGTCAGGCCGTACATATGGTTTGTTATGGCTTACCTAGGTCTTAGTCAGGCTTTGCCAAGCCCTACTTAGGCATTAGTTATGCTTTTCTAGGCCTTCCCTAGGATTTATCCAAGCTTTGCAAGACATTATCTAGGCCTTAGCTAGGCGTTGCTAAGCTTTACAAAGGTATTGTCTAGGCCTTAGCTAGCCTTTGCAAAGCGTTACCTAGAACTTACCTATGGCGTAACATGGCTTTGCTAGGCCGTTGCAATGCGTCTTAGTCAGGCGTACCTAGGGTTTAGCCAGGCTTTGCTAGGCCTAGCCAGGCTTTGTCAAGCCTTACCTAGGGCTTAGCCATGCTTTGCTAGGCCATACCTAGGCTTTAGCCAATCATTGCAAGAAAGTACCCAGGCTTTGATAAGCTTTACAAACGTCTTGCCTATGCCTTAGCTAGCCTTTGCAAAGCCTAACCTAGAATTTACCTATGCCGTAACATGGCTTTGCTAGGCAGTTGCAATGCCTTGGCTACGCTTTGCTAGGCCTTCCCCAGGCCTTATTCAGGCCTTCGTCAGGCGTTGATAGACTTTACCTTCCCTTAGCCATGATTTACTAAGACTTGCCTAGGCCTTACGCAAGCTTTGCTAGGCCTTACCTGCGCCTTAGCCAAACATTACAAGACAATACATAAGCTTTCCTCCGGCTTTGGTAAGCCTTAACTATGCCTTGCGCAGGCATTCGCGAAACTTTCTCAGACCTTACCTAGGTATAAGCCATGATTTGATAGACTTTACCTAGGTCTTACTTAGGCTTTGCTAGACGTAAGGTCTTGTAAAGCCTAGCTACGGCCTAGGTAAGGCCTAGCAAGCCCTTTCTAAGGCCTACTTAAGGCCTACGTAAGGTTGAGCAAATTCTGGCTAAGGCCTTGTTAATGCTTAGCAAAACCTAACCAAGTCCTAGTTAAGGCGTAACAACACCTCACTAATGCCAAGGTAATGCATAGAGAAATCTTAGCAAAGGCCTGGATAATCCCTGTCTAAGGCCTGTCTAACGCCTATGTAAGGTTTTGCAAAGCCTGGCTTAGGCCTAGTTAAAGCGTAGCAAATCCTGGCGAAGGCCGAGTTAAAGATTGGTCAAGCCTGACTAGGACCCAGGCATGGCCTAGGTAAATCTTAGCAAAGCCTCGCTAATGCCTATGTATGACCTAGCAAAGTCGTGCTACGGCCTGGTTAACGCCTGGCTAAGGCCTGCCTAAGGCCTGGCGAGGGACCGGCTAAGGTATGTCTAATGCCTATGTAAGGTCTTATAAAACCTGGCTAAGGCCTAGTAAAGGCGTAGCAAATCCTGACGGAGAACTAGTTAAAGCTTAGTAAAGCCTGACTAAGGCACAGGCATGGCATAGGTAAATCTTAGCAAAGCCTATGTAAAGCCAGGCTTTCTTGGCTAATGTATGGCAAAGTTAGGCCTTTGCTGAGCCTTAGGAAAGCTTAGAAATATATTACCTAAACCTTAGCCAGGCTTTACTAAACCTTACCCAGGTCTTATCCAGGCTGTTCTAGGCCTTACCTAGACCGTAGCTAGACCTTAACCAAGCCTTGCACTACATTACATATGCCTTAGCCAGCTTTGCTAAGCCTTACCTTGGGCGTAGCTAGGCCTTGACCAGACTTTAATGGTCCTTACCTAGGCCATAGCCAGACTGTGCTAGTATTTAACTGGGTCGCATCCAGTCTTTGTCAGACCATTTCTGGGCCTTAATCAGGCTTTGGTAAAACTTACCAGGGTCTTACCTAGCCTTTAGCCAGACTTTGCTTAGCGCTAACTAGGTGTTAGTCAGGCTTGACTAGACCTTGCCTAGCCCTTACATAGGCCTTACCTAGGCTGTTATGGGCCTTGCCCAGACCTTAGGCAGGCTGTGTTAGACGTTACCTAGACCTTAGCCTCTATCATTTGTCAAATTGTAACCCAGAGTTGCATTTCTGATATGCACTTGCACATTTTGCGATGAATTTTCAATAACACAGTGCCAATTCTTGTAACCAGTTCAGGTCGACTTGCTTTCACGTCTGTTCTATGATTTGAGATTTTTTCTGAATAGATTAGGGCCATCTGACAAATGGAAAGTAATACTATCATGTTACTGTACTTTATTAGTGAAAACAAGAGTATGTCCCCAATACAGCGGTGTTGTTACTAAACGTGCATGTGTAAATTGTCCCCACAAAGACTGTAATTGGTATTGTCAAATGTCCCCTCTCTGACTATTATATACTGATATGTAACATATATCGAGTGTCCCCTGTTGTATGGGGAAATGTGGATTTCTGTAATTTAATTGGAGAGTAAATCAAAGAATATCCTGGAAGTTTTGATGACATAAAGAACCAAAATATGGTATTTGTGTCTTCAAAGGTCCATTAATAAGAAAGTCCCCAGGTTGCCTGTTCCAGTTGAATGTCCCCCAGTTTACACCTTTCGTGTGTGTGCGTGTGCGTGTGCGTGTGCGTGCGTGCGTTTGCATATGGCGAGAGAGAGAGAGAGAGAGAGAGAGAGAGAGAGAGAGAGAGAGAGAGACAGAGAGAGAGAGAGAGAGAGAGGATCTGAAGAAGTTATGTATGTTATCGTTATTCTATCTGGAGATTTTGATTATCAGCCGACTGAATTCACAATTTTAAATCTTTGAAATTGCATTTGGATCGGGCATGTACAGTGTACACGATGCCTGTGATATTTACTAATTCACCCATGCAAGCTTTCCTAAATTGGCAGTCAGTTACTGAATGATATTAGTGATGCATTGTCTTAGAACAGTGCTGTCACAATCGACTATATGTCCTGAACACACACGTTCATGGTGTTAAAGATAGTCCTAGTGTCGCATCACTCTTGGTCGGGGTGTGGGGGTGGGGTGCAATCGAAATAAAGAATAGTTTCCTTAAACAAATTGCGAGACACCCTTAAAGCAAGCGTCGTGTTATCGTGCTCGTTTGATTATATACATATTTGCTTTTTCAAATCGCACAAGTTGGAATACGCTTCCAATCACTGAATGATTCTCCACTATGTGTTTTTCTGTTCATTTATTCCCTCGTAAGCATCGCCTAATTACAGCCATCACGACGCGCAATTACATTAACAGGATTCCCGTAAGCGGCAGTCCATTACGCAATCAACCAATCAGAGATCGCGCTATAATTAAATGTCACAATCTAATTACACAGTTATCGTCACCAGCGTCACTCTATCGATGATATTGTGAAGTAGCTGTTGTGAATGTTATCCACAACTTCACGAGCGTGTTTGATGTGTGTTGTCGTTGTATCAGAATTTCAGTTGAATTGCCTCCAGAATCGTTAGCCACATTCCTGTTGACGGGCTGAGGATTGACGCTGCTGTTATTGCATCTACATGTAAGAGAGGATGACAGACATCCAAATGTTTCGCCGGCGTCATATATGCATTGAGTAACGTTGACATTTACTCATTTATGCCTGCTTAAGAGGAAATTGCCTAAAATGCATTTATTGTATTGCACGAATGGCATGGTTACCTGGCGGAAGCACATAGATATACTCACTTCCAACGTAGTAAGAAATATTAGTATCATACGCATACATATCTTCTGTACCATATTCTTAAATCTCCGTATAGCAGTTATACGTATGCACATAACATACTGCAAGACTATATATGCATCAAACTAAACTAAAAAACAACTAAAATCACTGCAAATGCAATCTATCACATGTTTCGCAATTAAAATAAACAAACTTGAACACATTCGAAGTGTCTCTTTACACGCAATTCTAAAGGACAACCACACATGCAAATCTTACCTTCATCTCTATCACATCCTTTTCCAACAAATGCAGTCATGCATAATCACAACACAAGAGCAAGTTCCAATGTAAACCGAACAGAGGGAGACCGGTTGACGAGGAATCGAATAATCCGACCGTATAGGAATCGATACTATTTGTAATGCTTGCCATATGGATATCACACGATGGCGAAGTAGTAGGTATTCCATATCTACACACATTATCACCACTATATACCTCAGTATGAACCGCGATGCCTGTTGAAGAAGAATTGAGTTTTCAAAACATGCACAGTTTCCACATATACATATTCAGGTGGTTTTTTTCAGTCACATTACTTTCTAAATATTTAACAAACCCAGACACACTGAACAATGCAATGCGAATAGCTTATATGTAAGTCTTATGTCTAAGGTCTAGGAATGAACACATCTTAAAAAACATGACTATTTGAAAAGGTTTCTTGCTAGTTAACCCAAGAAATCTACAGAAAACATGCCCATTTACACTCCAAGAGAGAGGTATGTTTTCAAATATTTATATTTTACTTACTCACTTTATGAGCGTTCAAGTCTTTGAACGCTGGATTTCCAGTAGACGAGCTTAGATTTGTCGGACTTCCAGGCAATGTAATCAGATATGCAGGATTTCCACCAGGTGTGATCGGATCTGAGACGGTTGTGTCTGGCTCGGAACTGTCTTGGATGATGTCTTTTATTGTATTGTCCTTTTCAGCTTCGTTGAAGTCCGATAACCATAATGTATCGTCCAACGACAGAATTAGTAGGTCTACCGGCACGGGCATCGATTTAATTTTTGTAGACGGAGGTGTCTCTGGCGGGAAAATCGGTTCAAGATCTTTCAGATAAACGTATCGTCTTTTTAATTTTTTTAATCTGACTCGAAACCTTAGTTGGAGTTGAAACCAACACATTGCCAACCTGTTTCCACTGCAAAAGTTAAATCGATACATTTAGTGTCTGATAGTGACAAATCCAAAGTCTGGTCTTGGAAATCTTGATCCATTTTTTTCTTGAGAAAAACCTTTCACAACCATTATTTTCTAGCTACAACCTTATAACAACCACAAATAGTATATTCACAACGTACCCAAATGGGCTGACAATTCGATTTATATAGATATTTTCAGACCAACTCACCAAATCGCCAAAAATCGAGACTTCAACCTGACAGTAATGCTATTACTAATATGATACATGGCAGGGTGAGATTAGAACTGACAGTCAAACCTCTCTAGAGTGGCCATCTGTTTGTTAGCAAATTTACAGACAAAGAGAAGACCATTTTTTGAGAATTTATCAAGGACTGACTCGACTTAGTGTATGTTTTACAATACAGTTAAACCTGTCTATTGTGTTCGACTCCTTTTGGAGACCAAAAGATGGCACGATACAGCAAAACTGTGTCTATTGCGACAACCTGCTTTTTTGAGACCAGACGATAGTGGTGCTGTAAGACAGGTAGTCATAAGAGTATAGTCTACGTTTTGCAATACAGTTAAACCTGTCTATTGTGTTAGACTGCTTTTGGAGACCAAAATATGGCACGCTACAGCAAAACTGTGTCTATTGCGACAACCTGCTTTTTTTTAGACCAGACGATAGTGGTGCTGTAAGACAGGTAGTCATAAGATCATACATCTTAAGCTTCATACCTCTTCTGGTCTAAAATGTTTTCTTAAAGCAACTCTGATGATTATAAACTTTTTTTGAGAATCTTTCCTTGAAAATGACTGATTCGTTTTTAAATTGTGTCATCTTTTATAGAAAGTGTTAAAAACCATAATCTGCATAAATTCACACTCTCAATCACCTTTTGATATTAGTTTCCGGTCCGGAAATACTCTTATCACACCGGAAATGTGTGGGGTCCCTAGCTTCTGTAGGAAGGATGTGTAACAGCTTCAAGAGGAGTTTCCTGTAAGTGGACGTTTCCTGTCCGAAAGTGGAGTTTCCGGTCAGGAAGTGGGTGGGTCCGGAAGTTGAAGTTTCCGTTACCCATTTATCGAGTTTCCGATTCCCCGTCTATCGAGCCAACCAAGCAAAGTTCCCCGTTTATAAACACAGTAATTCCTGTTTATCCAACCAACCAATCAGAAGGCCCGGTCTATAAAACCCACCAATCAGATTCTCCCGCCTATCGATGCATAAAAAATAACTAGAGTGATCATTTATTATTCTACCACTTTACTCCCACCCCACCACCCCACCACCCCACCCACCCCACCCCCACCCCGGCCGCTATTTAAAAAAAATGGACATCCTGCACCTTGACATAGTAACACAATTACATGAAGCAAAGCGACATTGACGAGCTAGATTTCTTAGATTATGACAATTATTCACTTGTCCCGATGTTAATACGACTAAGATCACTTTATTAGCATTTTGCTCATCACAATTATGCACATTTTCCTGATTTTAGAGCAGTTAGCCAACTAGGTTAGCTTTTGACCTTTAATGACATACATATTTATATGTTCGGAACTGTAGACTGGATTACCCTGGACATGTTGAGTGGTCAGTCATTACCCCACGTCACGTGGTGTTGTACTCATTTCATTTTTCCGTACGGCATAAGTGGATTTTCCACCTATTTCTAAAAAAATGAACATCTGTCCGTTGTCATAGTAACACGAGTTCATGACATTACTGAAAATCGGCAATTTAGATTTGTCAGACTTTCCCTAATACTCACTTCTCACAATGTTACTATCAAAATAATCGTTTATTAACATTGTGTCAGTCACAACAATGTGAAGATTCCCGATGTTAAGCAGCTGGCAAAATGTGTTACCTTTTGACCGCCTGTGACCTAATTACTCAACTGATGTGCTTATGACAAATAGGAATTGATAGAGGGCGATAGACGCAACATGCTGAGTATTGAGTTGCTTGTCTAATATTTATTGTACCGAAAATGATTTCCATTTTCGTCCGCAAATCCCTTAAGTTAGTCCTACGTGAGGTGGGTAAAAACTGGCAAAAACACGTACGTGTTTGGTAAACACAAAAGGTGCCAGTATCGTGCTAACACACATTCTTTGCAAGTGATTGTTCCTGCAACCCGTCAGTAATCTCAAATAAAATTACCGTCCAGGGTTCGTTTACCTCACCCACGGCCTGGTCTAATTATGTACCAGAAAACATAAAGACACTATGATAGTTCGAGTTACCAGATACTGTTGTTGTCATGCATTATAACGTCCAACTCCTCCATCTATCACAAGCTATTTATCACAGGCATAGCATATGTGTATGATGACGATCCAATGCCGAGTGGTGATATCTATTTTATATATGGAGTGCCTTTATAAGCATTAAACATGTATTCTTGATCATCAAGCAAAAGCTTAGTTTTCTGTATACATATTGCGCTAATATGTGTATTTATATTCATAGGACAGAGTCTGAGCATCCTCATTGAGGTGTAATATTAGAGACATCCTACCGAGACAGGGTTCTGGAAACAGACATCCGGGTTTATTTTCTTGAGCCGCAGTGGAATGCATTTGTCTGACACATTTGTATCTCGTTTTTTCGTTTTGTAAAATGAAAAAGTAAAAAGCAGACTGGCGAGATAATCAAAACTTGTATTGTGTTAAATTTGCACAGGGGCTGAGAGGAGGTGGTAGATGTATGTACAGTTATGCAACACACGGTACAACAAGGTTTGGTCAAAACCACGCAGTATTGACAAGATTACCACGTTCTAGTGTGTGTTCCAAGAATTTAATTATTATATGCACATTATCGGACTTCATGGGATTGCGAAACCCAATTATATGATGCCAATTGGGGTCTCAATCGACAGTGACGTTCTACAAATGGCAACGCGAGCTGCAATTCAGGCTGTTATTATATGACTCGGTCGTTCTTTTACAAGGCAGTGCGAGGTGTTGCCGTCAGCATAACAATATAATATCCAGTCACTTATCAATGATGTGGTCTGACAGTACGTCGTCGATTAGATGATTTAAAGCGTTGTCACGTAAAATGCAACACATCTGTGCAGCATATTTAGCAGGGGCATGGCAGTATACCCTATTTCATTGCATAACACCACAACGTTAGGAGAATATTAAATCTGTTCGTCGATAACATGGAATTTGTCTTCAAATACAGTGGCTATGACGTTGAACATGGGACAAAAACGTATTATGCATTGCACTATTTTGATGTTGAACTGTGCACATGATACTGATATATTAGAGTAGAGATATATGTTGCTCAAGAGGCTGACATCATAATTAAATTCGTCACATGATAGCAGACGTCACAATAAAGAGGATATAACTCAGTCACAAACATCTACATATCCTAGAGATGATGAAAACACTGAAGTCATGGCGCACACATTGTTTTTGTTTATTCTAAGTATATGCAACACATGCAAAGAAACGGGGTTGGCATGCTATACATGAGTACAAGGTTATCCCATTACTCCAATGGAAGTATCTGGAATGCATCGCATGGCATTGACAACCATTTGCAACCGTTCATGCTTAATGCCGTGTGAATCGAAAGTGAGGGGCATACACATAAGGCCGCGTAGTCTCTTTCCTATGGAACAAATGACCATATTTTCAATCCGTTCTTGATATTACACACATGCATATCTTAGTCGATTAGCACAACGTTAATAACTCATATAACACGGCACTGTTACTATTACGCAATCCAATGGACCATTCCAGTTTATCCATCAATCATGTGACGTCATAATCAACTACATAAAGTATAGGATAAATAATAATAATAACAATAATAATAATAATAATAATAATAATTATTATCTTTATTTCAAGAGGGTACATCGCCCGTGGCCTGATGTTCCCGAGGCCCTCAAAACATATATAAACTATGTACAATAATATATAATTATATACACGCCAGGTATGTACAAATAGACATGTGTACAATAATTGCACTTACACGCACGCATGCACGCACTCACTAAGACACGCAGGCGGGTGGGCAGGCATGCATACAGTAAGGCAGGCAGGCAGGCAAACATGTAGGGAGGCAGACAGGCAGACAGGCAAACAGGCAGACTTATACTAGTTGCGAGTCTCTTCAAGGTAACAGGTAAGCTGTTAAAATATTTTGGGAAACTAATTTGACCGGACGCTGTAGCTACCTAAGGCAGCATCTGCCTCCAGCGATATTTGCCCTAAAATATTAAACAGAATATGTATTAAATCATACATGTTCAAGTTCACTTTATATAAATGTACATAACGACTGTGGTGGTAGAGTATTTGCAGTACAGTAATAATTACATGTGTGTAATATTCATAATTCTATGATTCGGTAGTAGTAGTAGTAGTAGTAGTAGTAGTAGTAGTAGTAGTAGTAGTAGTAGTAGTAGTAGTAGTAGTAGCAGTAGTAGCAGCAGTAGCAGTAGTAGTAGTAGTAGTAGTAGTAGTAGTAGTAGTAGTAGTAGTAGTAGTAGTAGTAGTAGTAGTAGTAGTAGCAGCAGCAGTAGTAGTAGCAGTAGTAGCAGCAGTGGTAGTAGTAGCAGCAGCAACAGCGGCGGCGGCGTTTTGGCGGCAGGAGGATAACGCCATACTCATACGTAAAGTGAGTCACGACCGCATAATTGGTGACGGCATGAAGCGTTGTTTTGCGAATTGTGTGTCTTTACTATTTAATAAACAGGCTATTGAATATTTTGAAATGAATTTGACTTTCAAAATATTTAACAGCTTACCTTTATAGTTTTCTTAAAATCGATAGTCAGTGAGCTTAGAGGTCGATCGATCCCATAACGAGCGAAGTGTGGGTTGCTCTTAGCTAGAGATGGGCGGGGCATAGCTAAAACTTGACATGTCCTTTACATATGTGCCGAGTCCAATAATTGATTCCTTGGAGTTATCCTAAATAAATGATGAGGAATAACGCAATAGAATGGCAATGATCACGATAACATACATACCGCAATAACTACAATCGACCTCAGTTCGTGTAGATTGAATTACTATAGTAACCATTGCGTTAATAGTATAGATCAGTTTCGCCAATAACGAAGTTACTGTGTGGGTGATACATATGTGAAAAGAGCGCCCCCTGCAGAGAGTCAGATGACTACCCGACATGGAATTATCGCGAGCTTTGTCGATTTAAAAAATACGAAACTATATGGACAGAAGTCATCACCGACGAAATGCTCCAGTACCAGTCCTCTCCCGGACAGTAAGAAAGAATACGGGTTTTTTTTAATGAATAATGCAAGTTGGGACATGGGCGAGGAGGTACCATGCGTTTGGAAAAACTTAATTATCAGTCAATTACCAAGGAAATACAAAGACTGGACAGTTGAGCAATATGCTATCATGTAATTTCCATGAGGAGGCCACAAGGTGCGGAGACATGAGAAATCGTATCATAGAGTATGTAATAGGCATGCTTCTACTGATGATTAGTATCACAATGCTGTATGCTTGTACACTTACCTACCATTATATTAAGTGTAATCATTATCCTGGAATAATATGTACAATTTGTTAATCTGGTAGATAAATGACATCAATGTCATGTGATTCATTTGGGAATGCACGTTGGAATAGTAGTGTGTATCTTAAGATGCATTGCGATGTTTATTTTAATACGCACTACACCCACGATTCCTACTATGTTCTGAATTTATGCTATCAATTGTAATTTTAACCTTCTCCTCCCCGCTCTGTTTGAACTCTTCTTAGCATATATTTACTCGCAATCTTGTCACGCACGCACGCACGCACGCACGCACGCACGCACGCACGCACGCACGCACGCACGCACGCACGCACGCACGCACGCACGCACACTTTTATACATATATACGTAAGTATATAATCATTGCATATACTATATAATATAAACATCAATGTAAATATATAAGTTGCGCGAAGTTTACAGCTTAATAAATGTTGAATATTTTGAAACTAATTTGCCTGCCTAGCAGTGTGGCCTATCGCCGTGGACAACATCCTGCCAATGTGTTAAGCTTCTTTAGTGATCTGGCTAATATAACCAGCATAATGTGACCGCAATACGTGAACATGCTCTCATATACCTCGCATATAGTCAGCAGCGTGCAGTCAGATGAAACCATCAACTTCATCTTACAGAACTAAGTTGCTACATGTAATAAGAACAATTACATATTAAGTGGCTGGACCATTTGATCAATAAATTATACACCTGCAAGATTTAAAAAGAAGCGATTCCCTCGTGCCACATTCTCACATCGTAACAAGAATCACGAGTACGCTAGCTATTTCAAGTTTATGGCATAACCCCCTTCTAGATTCCGAATCCTATTGTACTGCGCAATCAGATGCCTATTCATCACTACATAATGTGATGCAGTGAGGTTTTAATGATGGAGCTGGCGCTCACTTAACGGAACAATTGCTCCCCACGGTGTACTACGCAGAGTTCTGACTACGCATATTTTATATCGTGATGGGTGTTGCTCACGCAAGCCAGAATGTACCCAGTCTAACACCCAGTAGCTGATTGAATGACTGCGTACTCAGATACTGCTTTATCATTCACAATTTCCATCACACCGAACACGTGAACCAATAAACATGTGCCAGGAAAAATGGATCAATCCCATTTTAGATAAGCTCCATCCGTATCTAACTAGACCCCGCCCACAGTTTGACAGTGTTAACATCGGTTGAAGCCTCAGCTCCTTGAATCTCGATTTCAGAAAACTATTCTGCTAATCTGTTGAATGGTGTGAAACCAATTTGAGTGGGTGAAACAGCGGCCAGTCACCTTAATTTCAAAATATTCAACATTATATGTAATAAATTGTAAAGACTTACAATTCGCACAACTGACAAGCTTCTAAGTGTTGCTGACATACCTATTCTTATCATTAATGACGTACATGGTTGTGACGTTAGCCTTCAAGCACCGTACTCGAGTATGCCACCATATACTTGATAGACATCCTGGATTCATCAAGTACGCGTCTGACCGTCCACCCAAGACAGGAGCAGAGAACGTGTGCTTGTATTATGTTTTATGCAATCGGCCCTTGTTTGTCATGTGCTATGCGAATATGGGATCTAAAACGATTAACACCATCCTGTTAATCTTGTATACATGGTCTAGTGCATATCATGTTTAACCCAGCTTTGGTTAGAAAATACAGAGGACCGATTTTCTGAAAATCCTAGTGAAGCTACCGTTAAGGTGCTGCACTCTGGTTTACGTAAAGGCGGGACGAACGATTTCTGGAGAATTCCCAGGTCGCCGTCTTATGTAGTTTCCTAGGATAATGTATTGGTAGATGCCGCTTTATTTATGCTATAGTCTAACCTACCATTTAGTTGTTAGAAATGGAAACTAGCTTTGGCCGCAAGTGGCAGGGAATCCTACCTATCTTTAGATACAGTTGTCCAATGGGCGCAGACGCTCAGCTTCCCGTATGTCGCTTTAAAATAGCATCTACCTCCAAGGACAATATGAGTACATGTTACGACATAAGGCATCCGCATTTGAGGAAAATCCGGCTTTGCCCTTTCTGACCTTGCCCAGCAACCACATAAAACATCACATGGACAATAGCTACATTTCACATAAGCAAGTTTGATCACTAACATGTCTTTATGGTGGGAGGGTGGGGGGTGGGGTAAAGAGACGGATATCCATCGCGAGCATCCTTCCCGTGAGGGCGTGACGAGACATTTTTAATTAAATTCCTGTGCCAATGCGTTTTTTTCAATGTAAAGACAGACAGACAGACAGACAGACAGACAGACAGACAGACAGACAGACAGACAGACAGACAGACATACATACAGACATACAGACAGACAGACAGACAGACAGACAGACAGACAGACAGACAGACAGACAGACAGACAGACAGACAGACAGACATACAGACAGACAGACATACAGACGGACGGACGGACGGACGGACGGACGGACGGACGGACGGACGGACGGACGGACGGACGGACGGACGGACGGACGGACGGACGGACGGACAGACAGACAGACAGACAGACAGACAGACAGACAGACAGACAGACAGACAGACAGACAGACAGACAGACAGACAGACAGACAGACAGACAGACAGACAGACAGACAGACAGACAGACAGACAGACACTCTGTGGGGTTGAAAAGGCGATTAAGTTTCATGAAATATTAGACCGCGATTTTAACTTACGTAGCTACTCTGCGTCAGAAATGAATGAATGTATTTGTGATGGGAACCCAAACTCGAGAAACTACCTCAATCTCTTTTTGTACAATGAACATTTTGCTTATATATCGTCGATAACCTCTATCTCGTGAAGCAGTAATTTTTGTAATGAATGTGGTCAGTCTTATCAAAACAAAAATCGCCATGGTTGTCAAGCCAAGTGTACGTCAAGCAAATGTCAGCCACCCTGTCACTTTAAAGAAAACATGTATTGTCAGAAATGTCAAAGATGGTTCAAAAGTTCTGAATGTGTTGACTGTCACGTGAGCAATGGCATTTGTAAAACTGTCTGTTGTTGCGCTACATGCTATTGCACTGTATATAATTCCCCTGATACGGATCATCGTTACTTCTTTAGTAAATGTTATTATTGTAAAGAATTTGTAAATGTAAATGAACACAAATGCTTTATGTTTCCCTCCGACGAGGGTGTGACTACGGTAAGAGAGACACGTTTTGCTAAACTTGAAATAGAGGATGGTCCGCCCTCAAATATATATATATACTTCTTTTTTTTGGACATTGAGACTGATATCTCGTCGGGGACGCACGAGCCACATTTGGTTGTGGTGAATAAGATTTGTTCGGAGTGCATATCCGATAATGTTGGCGCAGCCTGTACAGCATGTAATATCATGCAGAAAGAGTATGTATTTTATGGTAAAACATGTATGAAAGACGTTTTGACCTGGTTGCTATCTACAGAAACAATTAGATACTCTGCGAAGACGCTAAAACGTTTGCGTTCATAGAGACGCTATCGTCTTAGCTCACAGTGGGTGATCATATTGAAGATTTCGGATCTCCGGGTGGTGATACTTTCCTACTACGTCGATGGTAAGATTATGATGGAATAGGTTGCTGCGACATCCTCTTACCAAGGAAGCAGTAGAATGATGATCGACGGCTCGCCTCGTTGCTAGATGAATTGCAATGATATTTATGAATGACGATCGGGCCTATCTGACTGATTGGAAGATTCCCGGCTTCGGTGAAGTATTGCACTTCACTCTGGAGTTCTTACTCAAACACAACCAAACTCTTGTCTTGCTTTTGCAAGATGAAATATTTATTACTGTCTACTATAACTGTACATTTTAAGATAAAAAGACTTTGATAATTTACTGATAAAAGACTTTGATAATTTCAACGGTATACTTATCTAGTATGATCTACACTTCAGCTAACGCATCATCAAAGATGACTACGGAACCCTGATGTTGGATTGATTGATTCTAAAAACGGCAAAGTGTCTTATTTATTCTCTTCAGCAACTCTGAAGTTCTATACATATTACGATATATAGTTATATACATATCGTAATATTTATTCTTTGTTCTCATGATTCCTCTAGGCAGGTTATAAGCACAGCTTGACTGGTCTGGATAATCAGTCTGCCAATCAACGTCTGCTTATTCCCTCCTAGAAGCTTCTATCTATTAATTGTTGGTCGTCCTGACCAATCCATGATCACCTATATTTCGATTCTTACTTTGAAACTTGTTCTTTCTAATTCTCTGCCACAGAGTTTGATCGACGCTCATTGATCATGACGTCATTCTTACCAATCAAACTCTGGGCGTCTCTTCTATGGAGCTACTGCTGCACATAGCCAAAGCGGTGTTGGCTGGTTCTGATTTGATGCGATCTGTCAACTAACTACCAACATTATGGAATGTGTTGTTGTGGCATGCCATTGAATGATTGACATATAGTTGATATACAAATTTCGATTGCGTTATTAATTCCTACAGGACGCTACAATCTCTCTGTCCTGTCCATTTCCTATCGTGAATAAGCCTGTAGGATACGAGCGTTAATAGGCACATGAGCGGTATGATCTCATCGCCAGCTGGTGTCGTTCTATTCTCGTATGAGAATCCGAATGCCTATCGTCATCAACTATTGTCAGTTTGTCTGTCAGTCGTCCACCACAATGTACCTCGATAGTTTCGCCAAATGTCTGCAACACAATGCCTATTTTCTTATGGGCGTATAACTTGCTAGACGTTTCATTAGATTCCGATAACTGAATATTACATGAACTGTCGGTAGTGTTAGTCAACAGACTAACAAGGCAGGGTACATGCGTCTTATCGACCCTCAGTTGTCCATGACATACTCGAGGTTCGCTACCTCGACACTCGGATGGCGTGAAGTACCAGCCGGTTTTGGTATCCAGTCATATAATTTGTTGTGCAATGATGACTTGCATGTAATAACCAACCGTTGCTAAAGGTTCTGGTCACGAATGTAGCCCATATTCGATGTAATGTTCACCATCAATGAGTGGCAATAATGCAATTGCGAGTCGTCCTTCCATAGTGGATACACGACTACATTTCTGTAATACCATTGGTATGGACGCCCCAATCTGTTACCTACTCTGACTTGCTTAGCGACTTCGGCTAAGTCAGCCGAACTAAACAGTTCTTCGGTCAATCTACCTAACTCCAGTGAAGCAGTCTGTCTATGAAATTGGGCGGCCAATTTTTGGTAGCTGTATACCACATTGTCAGCCGAATCAATAATGTGACCTAGGCGTACCAACGCATATAGGTCGGCTTGTCGTGCCGCGTGAATTTGGAATAACTCGCTCACATTCTTGGTCAAATCGACCAACCTGTCGGTTACCTCATTGATGCGGTCAACGTTGCTGTTAATTCCCTTGAAAGCAAGTTTCCCGTGGGATGCTAACTTATTGGAGAAATGGACTAAACGATTCATATTTCTCATAGCCGTTTTGACCACAATCTTGATCATTTCTATATCACCTGTTGTTGCGGTTCCAAACAGAGAAGAGGCTATTTCTCCTACAAAGTTAAATAATTCACGTTTTTGTCGATTACTGGCACGATTCACCATTGTTTGTTGTGTTCTACTGGCAATCTTCCTTATAATGTGTATACGATGTTGGAGTCCGAAAATGGCATTGCTACTTAACGAAGTCCTGCGACCCATATCAGCAACAAGAACACGAAATCGTACTAAACGCTCAAGAAAGTTAGCAGGTAAGTACGGATGATCGATCGATACCACTACTGTCCATTCAGCACGTATTACAGATATTTTCTGGTGGGCAGTTATCATAACTCCTTTTTGTAACGTATGCACACTAGAGTTCTGGCATAATCCACACACTAAACTGACTAAGGCTACTATTACGCATAACTGTAAAGTATACATGATGATTGAGACAAATGCGATGTTACTAGTATAGCAATTAAGCAGAGTTTAAATTTATCTCTTGCTACGCCGCTTTATAACGGCTTCTATACGACCGATGAAGTCATCGTATAGAGCTTGGCCAAATGCACCAATCCTAAGTCGCTTACTGTCTGAGCTGTCCTCAGGAGCGTGACTGCGCTTGCGCAGAAAGTAGGGGTGCGATGGAAGTGTTTCCATTGGCTAATTGGCAGGCTCGGTTACATCCTCCGAGGTGTCCATCACTATGGTACGAGGAGTCTCTGATGTATCCATCAGTGACTCATACTTTGGATCGTTACTCATACCAGGTCGATCTACATCCATGTCGACCACCTTACCCACCCTACGCACCTTTGGCTCCAAATTAGAAGCTGGTCACTTCATACGAGCCACTTTATGAGGTGCCACATCTGAGTCGGTTACCGGCAAAGGTTCGGACTCGGGTGATACTACAATTCTAGGATGATGGCTGACTTTCGTACGTTTTGCAGGGTTATGAATAGGGCGTGCCGGTACTTTGTCCCAGCACATCTCTGAGTCGACTACACGTAGCTTGGATATATTAAGCACACGTACCTTAGCAGACCTTTGATGGCGGACGTGAGCCATGGGTCCATTGATGTTAAAGATCTCGTATTCAGAGTCACTGCGAGAGGTCAATGTCATCCTTTCTTCAGCTGTTACTACCGCTGAATCGCCAACCTCGTTCTCTGTGTACTTCTCGGGACTTAGCCTTTTCTCCACGAGCACGCAGTAAGGCATTATTGAGACATGTAAGTCGCTCAACAAGATCATGTGAAGCATTGAGTGCAACTGCAAACGGAAGCCTTGCACGTCGACCATACATCAGATAGAATGGCATATATCCGGTCGTGGAATGACAAGTGTTGCGGTACGCTGTTAAAGCGGCACCTAACTCATCTTCCCATGCACGAGACTCGTTATTCACACCTTTCTGGATCAACTCCTTAAGAGTGCGATTGAACCTCTCGGTACGTCCGTTGGTTTGTGGATGGTACGGACTCGATCGTCTATGATCAATACCATGTTCATGAAATCGCTGTTCCAGAGAATTTGAACACAATTCTTTACCCTGATCTGTAATCAGAATTTCAGGGACACCATGACGAGCGACATACTCATTGAAGAACGTATCTTCCACATTCTGAGACGTCTTGGCTGCAATCGGATATGCTTCTGCCCATGCAGAACAGTGATCGATCACTGTCATGATATAATTGTTACCTCTGCTCGACTCTAAATGTGGACCAATTAAATCCATACCAATTATCTGACTGGGATAACTGGCCATTGGCATCTCACTATATTTAGATCGAGTAGTGACAGGTCGGTTGACCTGGCACGTCGTACACGTCTCAAGCATACGTACCACGTCCTTTCTCAAAGAGGTCCACATGAAAGAATCTCTCACCATACCGATAGTCTTCTTCAGACCTTGATGACCAGCTCGTTCATGAGCCTTCCGGAGCACATTCTCACAGAACAGGGTAGGTAACATGATTCGGAGGTATTCAGCGTCCAATGCTGAAGGTGTAATCAAAGAATACAATATACCATTCTTAACGATGTACTCCTCCGGCGTATTTCTAAATAACTCCGGGTATTCCTTGGTCTGTTCGGCACATAAGTCGTCGTATGGGATGTCATATACCTCTAAAGGGACATGAGGTAATGCACCTTTGTCTACCTCGGGTATGACGTAATCACCTGTGTCCAGCATGGTGACTTCTACCGGACGACGTAACCTGGACAACATGTCCGCTCGAATATTCTTCGAGCCTTGGATGTACTCTATCTTACATCCATACTCTGCAATCAGCACGGCCCAGCGCTGCACCTTCATGTTCTTTACTTCTCCCACAAACAAACTCTTCAGGGGTTTGTGGTCAGTATACACGGTAAACTGCATGCCAAATAGATACGGTCGGAGCTTCTTCAATGCGTATATTACAGCATAAGCTTCCTTCTCTATTACGGGCCAATTTAACTGACTGTCTTTAAGAGTAGAGCTTACTTACTGTATCACTCGCTGTATACCCTTATCATCAACTTGTACTAGTATCGCACCTATTGCATAACTAGACACATCAGTGTACAACTTATATGGGGCACTCAAGTTCGGATAAGTGAGAACCGTCTCACTACACAGCAAGTTCTTTAATTTCTCAAACGCTTGCTGTTCATGCTTACCCCATCCAAATCTCTTATATTTCTTCGTTAATTCAATCAGAGGCTTTGCAATTTCCGCATAGCCTTTCACACAGGAGCGGTAGTAACCTGTAGCTCCGAGAAAACTACGTACTTCACCCACATCGCCGGGTGGTGACATTTCTTGAATAACTTTGACCTTTTGAGCCTGTGGAGCTACTCCTTGTGCAGAAATGTGATATTCTAACAAATCAACAGACTTACTGGCGAAGTCACACTTCTTTTTCTTCACTTGCAAATTATACTCCTGAATCTTGCGCATGACCTGACGCAAGTGATGTGCATGTTCCGTCGGATTTCGCGAATATACGACTATATCATCGACGAAAACGTGCACATATTTTCCTACATATTCTCGGAAAATATCATTCATTGCCCTCTGAAATATGGCACCTGAGTTGCAAAACCAAAAGGCATCCGAATCCATTCGAAGATACCTTCACTGCACACGAACGCTGTTTTCTCTATACCTTGGCTGGCCATTGGTATCTGCCAATACCCAGACTTCAAGTCCATAGTAGAAAATATTGTTGCGCCGCACATCGAATCAAAAATGTCGGATATATTCGGCAGTGGATAACTATCTTTATGGCACACATAATTAAATTTCCTGTAGTCAATACAAAATCTGGTGTCACCGTCCTTTTTCCGTACCAGAGTTATGGGTGACGCCCAGGGTGATGACGATGGTCTTATAACACCCGCTGCAAGCATTTCTTTCACTTGGTTTTTAACCACATATTGCTTGGCAAGCAGTAGACGATAGGCCTTCTGCCTTATAGGAGGAGAATCTCCTGCTGGTATCGTACATCTAACCTTGGGTACTAGTCCTAATGTATTTGGACGAGCCGTATCGAAATTATTGGCAAAGTCACTCAGTCCTTTGTCAATAACTGCATATCCGGTCGTTTCTTTGCAACTGGCATATACATACTTTGTTTGTTCCCTATATGGAATCCTAAACGGGTATACATGACCAAACCATACTACCTCTTTGGTTCTGTAGTCAATCCTTGCATTTCCCAAGTACAAGGCATCCGCTCCAATCAGACATTCATGACGCATACTATTTACCACCATACTTGGAATGGGCCGGGCGTCTTTGAATTTGATTTGCATCTCTCCCAAAATGTCTATGGGCGAGCCATTTACAGCTAATAATGTTTCAGCTCTTTTTAATGGCCTAGCATTTAAGATGCCACGCCACATGTCCTTCCTAATCAAGGACGTACTAGCACCAGTATCAATTAATGCATCTACATACGTACCTTGATCCTCTCGACCGTGCGGTTCGAACTCGAGCCGGATTAGAAATCGCTCGGTCACCAGCGATCTCCTCCGTCCTCGTATAATGGACTCCATCGTCTGCTAACCACTTCCGCATATTAGTGACGGCGTCCCTCCACTGACAGGGCTCCTCCGCTACCATATGAAAAACGGCCATACCTGTCAGTGTTCTCCCCGGTCAGGACGAATCCATCGCGGTCCTCACATTCCTCGTTTCTGCGAGCTCTGTTCGCGAGGTCTTTTCGAAGATTACGCGAACACGACCGTGGAGTGGTTTCTAGTCCATACCCATTTTCACCATGATTTTCACTGTGGTTTATCTCATCTATCTCCATTGCCTCCTCCCGGCGATCTGCTTGCCGTGGTCTCTTCACCGCTCGACGTTGCAGCATGGGCGCCGACATTGGGCAGTTGGCCTGGTAATGGCCCTCCTGGTCGCACTGAAAGCATTTCACGGTTGGTCTGTCGTTTCGATTCGCAAAACAGTCATGGGCGAGGTATCCCTCACGTCCACAGGTGAAGCAAACCGTTGGGGGACGTTGCTGTCATGGTCGCTGTTTCGTTGCAGCCGATTGTCTAGGTGGTTGCGCCGCTTGTCTGCACTCACTCTTATAGTGTCCTGTACGTCCACAATTGAAGCACGTTATTGTTTTCTTAGCGGCTGCCGTTGGTGCTGTGGCTGGCTTACGTGCAGGCTGTTGCACCTTTCGTGGTGGCGTAACCTGTTGCTTCTGTGTCGGGGCCGCGGTACTGCTCTGTAGATTTCGATTACAGCACAGAGGCGTTCGATCAATTTCGTTGGTTGAGCAATTTGCCTCTTCATAGAGCCAATCACGGACCAAACGTCCTTCCCCTCTTCCTCATCCAGTACGTTCACCTCCATATTCTCTTCTTGCCCCATGGTGATGTTCATCGCCTGGAGTAAATCATTACATCCCTCTTCCTCCTCCGTTAACTCCATTGCTCGCTGTATTGTCGTTATCTTCTTGCGTACAATCCTATGCCCCATCCCACTATCACCAAGTGCCTTGATATAGGCCGATAATACTATTCGTCAGTTATCAATGTTCTCTGTCGGGTAGGCTCGTGCAGCCATCTCCTTATACCTTCGGTTAAAAGATACTAGCGTTTCACTTCGACGTTGTCTTACCCCTTCCAGGTCATACTTGACCGTTTCACTCTCGTTCGCTGATATGAAGTTAAGGGTTATGTATTCCCTCAGCTCTTCAAACGTCACTGTGTCCCGCACCTTACCTACTATGAATGCGTCTATCACTTTGGAAAGTGGTCCTCTAGATGCGCGCGTCAGGATGTACACTGGAATACCCTCGAGGTTACCCTCGGTGGCTTCCCACACTCTGCGCGACTCATCCAGAAATTGTCTTACCTCCTCGAGTATCAACGCGTTACATGGCTTGATTCTCTGGGTGAGTTCCCGAACCTCCTTTCTGAACACGCGATTCCTCTCCCGCCTGTCGCTTTCCAACACGATGGTGCTAGCCATCGCAGTTCCCATTGTCTGCATCACCGCTACCGTCTCTGGTCGTAGCTCCGTTCCATGGCGTGGTGGATCGACAGGCGGTAACGTCGGGTCTGCTCGACGAGCTGTGACCATAATGTTACAGTTCTAATTTACTATATAGTTCTAATTTGATTTACTGATAATACAACTCTACTATGGCGCGTTTAAAGCGTGGCTGCTCTTCACAAGCTATATCTGTCGTTAGTTTTACGATCGTATTCTCCAGATATTCCCTATGCTGTGTCACCCTGGTATTGTTAGATTGCTTAGCTAATTCTACAGACACTTTCATTCTGTCCGCTACATCGGTCAACACAGTGTTTACGGATCTATCGGCAGACATTCTATGTTTATCATATTTATAACGTACTCACCACTGTCTTGTGATGTGATGGGCTGTCTTGAACTCCAGATCCTGGCAGACGAAGCCAATGAAGATTTCGGATCCCCGGGTGGTGATACTTTCCTACTACGTCGGTGGTAAGATTATGATGGAATAGGTTGCTGCGACAACCTCTTACCAAGGAAGCAGTAGAATGATGATCGTCGGCTCGCCTCGTTGCTAGATGAATTGCAATGATATTTATGAATGACGATCGGGCCTATCTGACTGATTGGAAGATTCCCGGCTTCGGTGAAGTATTGCTCTTCACTCTGGAGCTCTTACTCAAACACAACCAAACTCTTGTCTTGCTTTTGCAAGATGAAATATTTATTACTGTCTACTATAACTGTACATTTTAAGATAAAAAAAACTTTGATAATTTACTGATAAAAGACTTTGATAATTTCAACGGTATACTTATCTAGTATGATCTACACTTCAGCTAACGCAGCATCAAAGATGACCACGGAACCCTGATGTTGGGTTGATTGATTCTACAAACGGCAAAGTGCCTTATTTATTCTCTTCAGCAACTCTGAAGTTCTATACATATTACGATATATAGTTGTATACATATCGTAATATTTATTCTTTGTTCTCATGATTCCTCTAGGCAGGTTATAAGCACAGCTTGACTGGTCTGGATAATCAGTCTGCCAATCAACGTCTGCTTATTCCCTCCTAGAAGCTTCTATCTATTAATTGTTGGTCGTCCTGACCAATCCATGATCACCTATATTTCGATTCTTACTTTGAAACTTGTTCTTTCTAATTCTCTGCCACAGAGTTTGATCGACGCTCATTGATCATGACGGCATTCTTACCAATCAAACTCTGTGCTTCTCTTCTATGGAGCTACTGCTGCACATAGCCAAAGCGGTGTTGGCTGGTTCTGATTTGATGCGATCTGTCAACTAACTACCAACATTATGGAATGTGTTGTTGTAGCATGCCATTGAATGATTGACATATAGTTGATATACACATTTCGATTGTGTTATTAATTCCTACAGGACGCTACAATCTCTCTGTCCTGTCCATTTCTTATCGTGAATAAGCCTGTAGGATACGAGCGTTAATAGGCACATGAGCTGTATGATCTCATCGCCAGCTGGTGTCGTTCTATTCTCGTATGAGAATCCGAATGCCTATCGTCATCAACTATAGTCAATTTGTCACGTACGATTCCATCGATTCTTATCCATTGATTATTTCCTAAACTACTGATCAACACGACTGCTGAATGTTATAAAAGGATGTGCTGATTCCGCAGCAACAACTTTTATCTCAACTATTTCCAGATACACATCAACTCAGAACCGGAGGTCCCATTCTATTCAATTTTAATCTTTAAACTTGGATGCTAAATATCATCCATCAATCCTTATCAGTTTCGACTCAGTTTCGCCGAAACTGATACGGTACATCATCAGCCGATGTCAACCAGTGCTATAATACATAACTAAATAATAATGCTTACAGAGTTACCCGGTCCATTAGCTCACCTGGTACTTTCAAATATGAATTTTATTTAGGACTTACTCGTAAATATAAGATATCCAGTGGGGACATGACTTCCCACAAGGCAATCCCATATCTACAATATGTCAATCATCTTGTTTTAATGGGCGTATACAAAAATACATCATTAGGTCCAGGGCATATTATTAAAAATGGGCGAAAAATCCTGTATTTTGACATAGGTGGAGTAATATTACAAAATTTTCATTCCTGTGGCATTGCGTACGTTACCTGAGATGTTTGATTTGCTCTCGAAAAAAGGCTTTTTCTCCAATTTTGCAAATGTCACCGAGAATCAAAGGCGAAATATTTCCTAGAAATCGTTATGGTTATGAAAACATGCCGATACGCGATAAGCGAGTCTAATGAATTTCATTCATGGTATAATTCTCTGCAAGATAAGGTATTCGATTTTAAGCAGGAATTCTTTGCTTACTGTGGGTCTGGTGTCACCGTGCTGTGATTAGCGTGTTCCAAATTTCGCGAAATGTGCATCGAACAAACAGATATAGATACAGTTCGTGGCATGTATTACACCTGCATTGACACGTAATTTAATAGTCAGAAAACATTTTCTTCGAGAATTGGAACATCCACTAATTCCAATGAATGGCTATGGGACTCCTAGGCGATATTTTGTGGATGGTTGTAAATGGATAGACATTGAGTGTCATAGAATGGGTATTAAAATCGGACACGCCCTAAATTCAGGCGAACGTCAGGTTCGTAGAAGCTATGTAGATTGGTATGGTGAAGCTAAGAAATCCATTTGGGAATGTTCAGGTTGTTCTACCGATAGATGTCTGAAGTGCTTCCCTAAGAATAGAAATGTAATTAAGAGTCCCTCCAATATTTCATTGTCAGATCGCTACTTCAGGCGCATCACACGCCTACCTTAATTTAGATAAAATGGTTTTATAGTATATGAAATGTGGTCACGCGATTTCAACCGCATGCTTAAAGCTGACTGTGTTGCTTCAGGTTTTGTAAAAACAATTATATATCACGAACCCTTTAAGCCCCGAGATTCGCTATATCGAGGTACGACAAATGCCATTAAATTGTTTGACAAGGCTGAAGATGGGAAAATCATATACTATTCGGATATTTGTTGTCTCTATTCATATGTGTTAAAATATAAAGTTTTCCGATAGAGATCTCTGAAGTTATAAGGCATGATTTTCAAGAATTGGACACATATTTCGGGCTAGTGAAGGTTAATGTACCTCCTCCTAGAAATATCTTTTACCCACACCTACTCGTTAAGGTTGATGGAAAGCTACTTGTTACAGTATTCTATGCGTGCGCAACACTTAATTCTGAAACCGCTTGTGAGCACAATGATGCCGAATGCAGCATAAATGGTACATGGACAACCTTCGAACTTTCTAAAGCACCCAAACCCGCCTATAAAATATGTACTATATTCGAAGTTTGGAATTATTCAGAGCGAAGTAACACGATATTTGCGGGTTACATTAATAATTCCTTAAAATTAAAACAAGAGGCATTTTGTTTTCCCATTACATGCGAGACTCTGGAAGAATGTGAGAATTATGTCAATGAGTACTTTGAAACAGAGGGAATATCCTTAAATTATGATTGCATTTCAAAAAATCAGAAAATGCGTTCGTTGTGGAAACTTTTTCTGAACGCGGGTGGGGGAACTCTTGCGAAAAAATCTTTTTCGAGGAGTCAGTATGTGATGCCAGCTAAGCAAATGTGAGGTCTTTTCACGGATTCAACCACAATTGTTAAGGACGTGATGTGCTGTATTATTAATGTCGGTAGGACCTGCTGAAGTTTTTACCAAGCACCATGTAATACGAATGTATGACAAGAGATTGAACAAAGTAAAAACATGCAACCGTATCTAAACTCTATATCCATACCAACCTGTATGGGATAGAGTTCGTATGGGCATACAGCTTAATATTGTCAGTTTTCTTTCTTTGTTTGATTTTCCTTCAATTTATTTGTTTATGCATTCAAGATCTCATTCATCTTTTCACCAGACGCTTGTTCCAGTGTCTGCGTGCGTGCGTGCGTGCGTGCGTGCGTGCGTGCGTGCGTGCGTGCGTGCGTGCGTGCGTGCGTGCGTGCGTGCGTGCGTGCGTGCGTGCGTGCGTGCGTGCGTGCGTGCGTGCGTGCGTGCGTGCGTGCGTGCGTGCGTGCGTGCGTGCGTGCGTGCGTGCGTGCGTGCGTGCGTGCGTGCGTGCGTGCGTGCGTGCGTGCGTGCGTGCGTGCGTGCGTGCGTGCGTGCGTGCGTGCGTGCGTGTTAGTGCGTGTGTGCCTGCGTGCGTGTGTGCGTGCGTGTGTAGTGTGTGCGTGTTAGTGCGTGTGTGCGTTAGTGCGTGCGTACGTACGTTCATGCGTACGTACGCACGCGCGTGCGTGCGTGCGTGCGTGCGTGCGTGCGTGCGTGCGTGCGTGCGTGCGTGCGTGCGTGCGTGCGTGCGTGCGTGCGTGCGTGCGTGCGTGCGTGCGTGCGTGTGTGTGTCACACATTCTTGCATCCCCCCTATCGCTACCCCACTCCTCTTACGCACGCACCCACACACAATCAACTACGAATATACTCACACACATACGCAAAAGACACAATCAACTATGAATATCCTGTGAATAGACTCGTCGTCTTTATCTGGGTCACACACATTTCTTGTAGGACCTTTCGAAATGTTATAACCTACAATTCCTGGCGCTATTCGTCGTAGTGAGAAAACATTCTATCATTTACCTCATGATATCTTTTGAGTGAAGTTGTAAGACACAACTTGAGGGCATCAATCGGAGAATATTTTCAAAACAATTTTGCTGCTGGCATTGCCTGAAAATAGATTTTCGAGTCTCATCTGGGCATGCGATTATTTGTGGTAGATACAAATGCGGTCACAGACTATTGTTATTATTCATTCCAAAAAAGAAATGTCGTCCTGGGTATGGAATCCGAACAAACACGCACGCACGCACGCACGCACGCACGCACGCACGAACGCACGCACGCACGCACGCACGCACGCACGCACGCACGCACGCACGCACGCACGCACCCACACACGCACGCACGCACGCACGCACGCACGCACGCACGCACGCACGCACGCACGCACGCACGCACGCACGCACGCACGCACACAGTCACCACCTTTAAAACACGTTTCTTAAACAGGCTTTCCCTTTTGCCATCATCTCAGTCTATATCATCAATTCTCGGGTACATAGAGAAACAATCGAATCAAAATTTATGTTTTTATTCAATCCTACATGTGACTTTAGTAAAATATATGTTTCGTGTGGTTGCATATATTTTGCTAAAGACAGATATACGGTAAAGAAACTAAATTATATTATCATATGTTCACACAGCGATTGAGAGAGAACGTGTAACTGATTTCCATCAACCAATCATATGTTTTCTTACTCTCTGGAAACAAATATACAAGATGTGTAAGTCATGGTGTTCTCCCCGCTGAACCACCAGTTCAACTATGGCACTGGAGTCCACAGGTTCCCGGTTAAACATTTAGCCCATATGGTGCTGAGTTTACTTATTGACTGCTGTTTATTACGTGGCAAAGTGCGAGGAGAACTACACCCAATAGACGAATATAGGCTATCCATCAATCGCATGACGTCATAACCAATGTCGTCATATATATGCTGACGTCATAATCAATCATGTCATGAATAACAGATTTAAGTTCGACACCGACGCTTAATAGTCAGAATTGTTGTACGAATTGCATGTATTTAACGAGTTAATAAACATGCAGTTGAATTCTCTCTGTGCCCCGCCCAGTATTAAATGAGTTCCGCCAACATTTTACGTCGGTGGGGAATGGAAGATTCCATGTTGTTAGTCACATGACATCATCATCAACGACGTGACCTGTAGGCTGACGCTATAATAAATTACATTATGAATGAACCAATTTAGCTCTTATTAAACGGGTAATAGTCCTCCAGGTTGTACGAATTGTATATCTTTACTATTTAATAATCATGCCGTTGAATATTTTGTATATATACACCTGTGCAAAAGTTAAGCACCACCCTATGTTTACGCACATGCGAGGGTATATTCATGTGCTATGAAGAAAGCAATAGCATAAACATTTATGTACCCATCCATCTTAGTGCAAGAGGTAATAATGCAACTAGAGGAATGCTGATTATGATGGTGGGGAAACACTGTATGTTTTTGTTTGAACTTGAAAACGAGGCCTGAATATGGTTACGTTGACACAACTGACAACGATTGCCCTACAGATGACACACGTGGCTAGATTGTCATTAATGGTGTCTGAAAACGAAGTTTAACATCTGTGCACGAGTTTGAGACTGTCATAATTAATACCGGGTATATCCACCTTGTGCCTGGATGACGGCCTGGACACGACGTCTCATGCTGGTCACCAACCGACTGATACGCCATTGTGGTATTCGTTGCCATTCAAGATGGAGTGCGTCTGTTAATTCCTGTAGGTTCTGCACAGGAGGATCCCTCCTTCTCACCATGTTTCCCAGAATGTCCCAGATATGCTCAATAGGGTTCATGTCAGGGCTCCTTGCTGGCCATGGTAGGGTTTCGATGGCATTCTGGCGGAGGTATTCATGCACAGCTCTAGCAGGATGTGGTCGGGCGTTGTCATCCATGAATATAGGGTGGGTTCCAGGTGCATGATTTACAAAATGAGGGACCACAACTCTATCCAGTATGGAATCTTGATATCTTTGTCCATTTAGTGTTCCAGGTACAGTCAACAGATCCAGCTTACAATCAAATGAGATGCACCCCCATATCATAACGGAACCTCCACCAAATGGAACTTCTTCCATGATGTTACGTTGGTCGTACGCCGTGCGTCTGGACCTCCATACACGAGTTAGACCATCTGTGGCATGAAGCAGGAACCGACTTTCATCGGACCAGTGTACCCGTCTCCAGGATCTCATGTTCCAGTGTCTTCTTTCGTTGCACCACCTCAGACGCTCCTCTTTGTGGTGTGCAGTGAGGAGAGGACGTCTGACAGGTCTCCTAGCTTTCATGCCAGCAGCATACAGTCTCCTTTTGACGGTAGACATTGACACTCTATTGCGCGTTTCCCATTGCTGGCTGAGCACTCTGCTGTTGGTGAATGGAGATCTCCTAACAAGGCGTACTAGGGCTCGATCATCACGGGCAGTAGTCTTCTTCGGTCTTCCAGATCTAGGCCTGTCTTTCACCTCGTTAGTTTGCCCATGTTTTGCAATCAAACGACTGATTACAGTATGGTTAATGTTCAGCTGTCTGCCAATCTCTCTGCATGACATACCAGTGGTATGCATGCCTATGATTTGCCATTTCACACGATCACTTAACCTTCGTCTTGCCATAGCGGTTCACAATCAAGAGCTAATTCTCTCTGTACAAATAAACCACGGTCATGAACACAAAATTCCTAATCTTGTCGCCTAAATCTGTATGTAATGTTCTACACCTCAAACTGGACTTTTACATAACTGAACACGTGTGCTGTTTCCCGCCACGCACGGACATCAAGCGGCGTGAAGTCATGCATGCATGTGCATCTCGTACTTGGAATTATGTCAGCTAACGCGGGGACAAAAAGTATGGCAGCCTAGTTGTACCATCATGTTTCTACGTTCTATTGTTTTTGCTGGTGCTTAACTTTTGCACAGGTGTATATTTTGATTGTTGATTCGAAGACATAAAAACTTATACATATTTTTCTTATCGTTAATATCTGTTATGATGTGTCAAATCAAAAATATATTATCTCAATTTCTCTTTGTCATTGATTTTTAACCCACTTCCACTCCAACTCCACCTTCCCAGTAAGATCATTTTATATGAATGAATGACTGAATGAAATGAAAAAACGAAGCGATACCGGATTTGCTCGCTCCATTATGTATTGGTCGATAGAATGTCTGAATGAACTTCCCTGTTGTATTTTATCAATGGGGAATGCATGAATGAATTCCCTCACTTCCCATCATCTTACAGCCCCCCTCCCCCCCCCCCCACCAACCCGCACACCCACCCACCACCCACCATCCCCGCTAGCACCAAGGATACAATCATGCAAACACACACGCACACACGCACGCACACGCGCAGGCATGCACATGAACATGGGCATGCACACACGCACATGCACGCACACGCACGCACACGCGCACGCATGTACATGGACATGCACATGGGCATGCACACACGCACATGCACGCACGCGCACACACACACGCACGTACACATGCGCGGTACGCATGCGTGCGTGTGTGCACACGGATATCATTTGACAGTCTGTGGAAAGTACGGTTAAGATTAGTTTATTAAAACAAAAAAAAAATGTCATCGTTCAGTCCCTCGCCCCCCCCCCCCACCTCTCCCACCAACCACGCCCCCCTCCCCCGCCCCTCATAAAGGATTGGCGGGGTTTGGGACGGAGAGGGGAGGGGTGCGCGCCGCCTGTCGCCGCCACCGCCTCCACCACTGCCTCTTGTTTTCCATGAAAACTCTCTTCGTCATTAAAATTTCATGATAAAGTTTATGGACGATCGATTCTCGCTTATTTTCAGCGAGCATGGATAACCCGTGTAAGATAGAACTCATAGTTCGCCCTCTAATTCTATGATAGAGAAAATGCAGACAGTAATTTCCACAGGCTGTGGACCTCATGGGCTGAGCTCATTGCCAGTTGTAAAGATAGACCCAACTTCCACCATGGAAAGCTGACAATATTCGATCGTCTGTCAGAAGTCTACAAAATGGGTCATAAAATTCGTATCCATGCTTAGTACTAAAGGGTGTGCAATACGCGCAGATTCCGTGTCTATGCGGCTTATCGGCTTGCTCCCTATTAATATAGCGCGTGCAATATGTCAGATCTTTGTGACGGAAAATAAATGAATTTTTGGTGCTATCACCATTATAAGCAGCGTTATGTAAAGATAGGCGTCATCCATTTTTACTTTATGTTTAATATTTTGCAAACACATGCTCGAGAAAGCATCCTTTGTGCGCTGTATTCTCACACTCAAATCAACACCGCCTAGGAGATATTTGGGATGAAGCAATATGTAAGAATATATTCTGCCAATCAATTTCAGTGTTTCCTAGACCACAGGCCTCTCGCCAGCCTTTGACTCCTAGATTTCCGTCGGTCGTATCATCGAATTCGCCAGCGTCACCAGGGTGCCACATGGCGAGTTGAATATACGAGTTAGCGCCATCGCTCGCATAGTTTAGCATATTCTCCAAATACGATCTATAATTGCAGTTCTCATAAGAATCTGATATTTTGTGACCGTTAAGAAATACGTATACCTGACTTATCAGCGAATGCATCCAATTATTAACCGGTGCGAGTAGTGTCGCCCTAACGGGTGCTACTTCCCACCTGATCGACTGTTCATAGTCGTTAATCTAACTTTGAAAATAGATAAGATTGCGCCAAATCCAGATATCGGTAAGGCGAGCTAGCTATATAGAACTCCATAGGCCCGTTGTCTGTCAGCGATGCTATTGAGCCCATCTTCCAGCGTCCAAAGTAATTACCACGGGACGTTCGTCAAAAAGTTCCATTCGCTTTTAGTACACTCGCATCCTAGAGGTAAATTCATATCTCTGTCTGTCTTTTTGTCTCTCTCTAGGACAATATGTCATTGATTCCTCGCTGACCTCGTTCTCAGCGACGGCGGCGGCGTCTACGTCGTCGCCCGGTTCCTACTTGTTTTTTCCTCTGAATTTTTCTAGAACATCTTGCTACAACTCTGGAAGTAATGTTTTTCATAGGATATTTCTTTCAGGCTTTCTTTTCATACGTTTCCATATTAACCCCTCGGTTGCTAACAGCAGTGATAGCACATTGAACTATAGCTTTTGCTATGCCTTTAGCCCTAGATTTTAGAGCGGCACCGATATTTTTCACTGCCATGACATCTTCGGCCAAACCTACGTCAGTGCTCAGGCATTCACATCCGAGCAATTTGCACAAGCCTTTCATCATCGGTAGTGCCGTTCGAAGTAGCCCTCCCAATACATTTCCAATTCCATGACCCGTTTGATATCGACTACCCATGAATACAGGCATCCTACCTCCATAGTGGCCACAGTGGCTTTTATAACGAGACATTGGATTTCAAAATGGTTGTTTCCTTCTTCTGGAAAAGGGTTTTGGTTTTTTCTATCAATGACATTTACAATGTAGACATGCAACCGATGGAAAGGACCCGTCAGCGAAATTGTATGTTATCTGTAACCCTGTCTGTGAGGAGAATGGAAATAGTCTCGACGTAGATCTTCGACACTGGGTGGTACTGTATGTCGGGAAATATCCAATGACAAATATCTTTTTCCACCTTCAGTAGATTCGATCGGAATAACTCTTAACTGTGGTGAAGCTATGCCACCTACTATACTGTGACTCACAGCGTCACAGGATATATACAATGTACCAGGACTGCCTGAAGAACCACCTCGAGTAAATGTATGATATCCACCTGTGGGTGTGGGCCCTTCTATGGTATCCGTTCCATCTGTCCAACCAAAGGGATTAGCTACGGGTTTAGGAAAGGTGATCGAATAATTTCTCTTAATCATAACACTCATCATTTTTGACCGATTGAGAAAATAGTTGAGTGCACTGTTATCTTTCAAAAATTCGCTTTTATCAATTTTCGCATTTATAAGGTTCACAGCTGCCCTAGCAGTGTAAAAACCAGGGGGGATGTAGAATGAGTATCTGTTGGGTGGTTTTGGTCGAGGTGTAGTCAAAGCCGTTGATACGTGCGAAAATGTATTGTCTGGACACTCGACTCTCAAACGGATATACGACCTTTCTGTGAATGTCAACAGGTTCCGAAGATATATCACACTAGACAGACCAACTACCCATTCGCCATGAAATGTTAGAGCTGATGGTAACCTAGTTCGGTATTCAGAGACGTTATTGTCAGGATAGGATGATATCGAACTGTTGCTAGGGAGAGTCACATACAATTGCTCTTCAAACATCGTCAGGCTGATGAGTTTTTAAACCTTTTATACACAAACTCGGTAGAATGTACCTGAGACAACTGGATAACAAAGAAATCCAAATTCGTATCTTATCTCCGTTATCTTTTCGAGTAAGATTAACCAGACAAGTAAGTAATGATAACCATATATTTAATGAGAATTTGAACAATATAAACGAGTTCCTCTTTTGGGACACGTGCACGCATCACTGGCCAGATGACGCTCCGTCTGTTCACGCTCTCATCATTTTCTCCTGACATCTATCTTCTTCATATTCGCAATCCACTTTTCACAAATCCAAGAGATAAATTTACTCAGATATCATAGCCAC
The DNA here is from genome assembly GCA_034401795.1 of Chaetoderma sp. LZ-2023a. Classification (NCBI taxonomy): domain Eukaryota; kingdom Metazoa; phylum Mollusca; class Caudofoveata; order Chaetodermatida; family Chaetodermatidae; genus Chaetoderma; species Chaetoderma sp. LZ-2023a. The sequence continues at coordinate 269,503,654 of CM067369.1, read as the reverse complement.
TTTAAAAAATATTGCTCTTGCGCTTATGACGACTTTTAATAATCTTTTTGATTTTGTACTCTTTATTTGAATCAATCCCGCTAACCCTCTGTAAATCTTCGTGATAGAATGTTCCAACTGTCCGCTCATCGTCATAGTCATTAAGAGCATATAAGATTGGTTTGTAGTCGAGCTTGATTTGCTTAATCTTAAATATATCTCGAGTCCAGTGAGCGCGACACCCCTTCTCGAATGGCATTCTGAGTTGAGATATATGCACATGATCCCCAGTTTTCAAACGTCACTAATGTGTTTTACTACTTCCAGTCATCTGACCTGGTTTACCCGTATAAATGTTTCACCAACCTAGATATGCTGTACTACGATCGACATCGATGGGTCTCATTCGTGTACTGCTATGCTTTGTTCTGTTATACGAATGCAATAGTTCAGGTAAAATATCTACAAAAGGTCTCGTATTCTTGTGTGTCATGTACCGATATATATGTTCTTTCAAAGTTTGTTGAAACCTTTCTATCATGGCTGCGTCTGTTTGATCTTGAGATGTATAGAAATAGATACCATTTCCTTTGAGATAACTGTGAACTCCACTACCTGTGAATTCACCACCTTTATCCGTCTAAATAGCAGATGGCCGATGGTCAGTACATTTGAATATGTATTTGAAACCATCGAGAACTGACAGAGAAGTTTTATTTTGTACATTTTCTATCTAGATATACTTAGAGAGGGTATGAATTACACATAGTAGATATCTAACCTTGTCATTGTCTTTTGCGAGCATACCAATAGAGCACAAATCTGCTTGCCAAAACGCATCCATTGAGGAAACTCTAATAGCATGTCTACGGAACTTAACCCTTCAGTGTTTGTGCAATGTGTACGTGTCATGACGACGTAACCATGCGTCAATATAGGCACCTGATATCTTTCCATTCAATGTGTGATAAAGCTTTTTCACGACCAGAAAAAGAAGTGGGGTTAGAAGGGTTAAAATATAAATTTGCTAATTTAGCATTTTATTCATATCCATTTGTGACGTCATCGATGATCTCTCTTCCACTTCTTCTTCTTCTTCTTCTTCTTTTTCTTCTTCTTCTTCTTCTTCTTAGAACTACCATCTCCAGACAAACTCTCCCATCTAGGTGAAGCTGCCAAACCTTGGAATCGATCCCTCTTTTTCTTGACAATAGCTGATGACCTGATGAGTGCTTTATCCCAATGTTGTTTCCATTTACCATTCTTCTTCTTTGCAGCGAGACTCCTACTAAGACTAGAGAGTCTGCTAAGCGAAGAGGAAGGAGACATGTCTTCTTCTTTCTCACCGTATGTATTCCTAATAATTCTCTCTTCACCAACTAGCCACTTAGGAATGTTAAGCATTCGGAGAAGCTGATACAACTCCCTTCTCACACCACCATCACCACCGCCACTCTTTTGTCTTAATCTGTGTGACACGACGTTTGTAACCAAATCAATGACATTGTGATTAGGGTGGTGTCTGCCCTCAATGCTAACCTCACCACGTTCATTCACACTTATCAATCCAGTTGCTGATGATCGAAGAGTTTCCAGTCAGCCTTGGTTGTATAGCTCTTAGGTATAAGTTTTATAGTCTGCTCTACCGTTCCAGGAGACAATCCTGTTAAATGGTCTGGTTTAACGTCCAATGATATCCGACCAAAAGACACCCTGTCTCCTCTGGATGTGGAGCCCCTGTAAAAGTGATCGAATTTTGAGAAGGTCTCTTAATACATATTGGCCTTAGCATATTCACTCAGGTCTTGACGTGATAAAATCTGATTTATCTCATCATCTAAACCTGCCACCTTGCGAATCTTAGGGTCGGTCTGCAATAGGGAAATCTTACTTTGCGCATTGAGGTTTCCCACAGAATCTTTAGGAATCAAAGCGATTTGGCGTGTTCCATGTTTCTCAGTAAAAGGGACTAGTTTTGCTATAAGACAAATGCATACAGTCTCACAGAGAGCGCCCTAGCTAGCCTTTTATACAACATAATCCTTAAGGATATTCAATCGATTAGAGGTTATTTATAGAAACAACTTGTAATGTCACCACAGCCCACTTGGAGGTATTTTTTGGACAGGAGTATTTTTTTCTCAGGAAGTTGAGTAGCCATGTTCTATTCACCTAAACAACTTCCCTAGCAATGGCACTACACTTCCGAGTACGGCTGGTAATAAGGCAAAGAAAACCGTCACTCTGCAACAATTTTCGCCTTCGAGAATCAGATAAGAAAGAAGACGTAAATGTTTCATATATTTCTTGAGTTTCCTATAAGATGGGTCGGACAGTTTTACATTGCTGCGTACACCATTCAACGAGGCCTATCAGAAGCAGTTAATAAGATCTTTCGAACATCCACGAATTACAGCATTTCGTGTCTTAGGCGATGCTTTAGATAATTATTTTATTATCGGTAACTGTTTTGAAATTCTGTGCGGAGCTAGCCCACTCTCAGATCTATGATTTCTTAGAGATATACACATGACAAATTTAAATAGGATGAATGCTTGTTTGGTTAAGATCCAGCAACAGATATGAGTGAGCTGTCTGCGTAGCGTTCTTATATGATTCGGTCAAATATTTACTATTTCCAGGATACATTTGTTGAGATAAACAACATTAGGACGAGGCTTCTCTGGGGTTTTTAAACAGCACAATATAATGAGAGTTAATTGAAATGTCTTTCTGACATCTGGATTTGTGAAATAGGTTTTGAACTATAAATATAATACGACAGTTCTCATGGTGTGAATGACGTGTAAAAAGAGCAGACATTTGGCCAGCATGATCAGCCTTGTCCATAAGGCCGTCTACAATCAATAGGTTCCAATGACCTGTGTCTAGTTCAATCGAACAAAGTCCTTCTATAAACTCTGCTCTTCCTCTCAAAGCATGATATGAAGTTTGCACGCACCATAGCACCAAATTAAATTTGCAGGGGGTGGGTTTATTGCAACTCCTTGAAATTAAACATTTTATAACTTCTGTATTCCCACCTTGCGTCAGACTTGCATACCAACATAGTACACGGATGCTGAAGTAAAATATATGTAGTCGAGATACCACTGTTGTTGTTCATTTCTTGTTCCCGAATAGCAATTATTTCATGAAACCGTTTGTTTTTATGTTTTTCTAAACATAAATACTGTTGACAACTAAAATTTGAACACATTTCATTGCCTATTTAACTGTCTGACTACTGCAAACCACCTGCTAATAATTGCAATAGACACTCACTATGGATCTGTTAAAATATATTGAGAACATTTTGAATAACTGTTGTTTAAAACATCAGCCACATTCAGTCAAATAGTTTTTAAAATATTCGACAGATCCGAAGCTATACATACTGGAAAATGGCGTCTGCAAAAAATCCAGGAACCAAACAGTTAAAAACAAACCAACACTCCACACCGCCTGAGCCTAATCCCATCCCTTTTTCCAGATCATTATTTATCTACACACGTTTTGTAACTCTCTAACACCTATCCTTCCACTAAGAGTATTATATCATAGTGCATCTCCCATTCCCGTTAGTGGTGTGCTATTTTTTGCAGTGTGGATAAGGTGGTGGGTCGTCTCCATATCGCCTAAGTCTAATCCGAGTGTGCGTGCGTGCGTGCGTGCGTGCGTGTGTAAAAAAGGACCAGCTATTATTTAAGATTTTATTGAATATAGACCACGGATATAATATATATAGAATTATTATACAGCAGAATGTATATGATATGATAGACATATTTTAATGAAAAAAATAACATATTTCTATTAAAACTATGACTATTATGGTCATGCAAATATTATGATAATACTAATGGGTTTTTTTAATATTCAATATTGTTTATCCCGAAATTGATAAACAATCCATATAACTTCACTCCACCAACAGCTTCTATACATACCAAATAGATCTCCCGAGACCAATCTGAGAGCCATTACATGCTTCCATTGCGATCCCATCTATTAGACCAGATAGCATTCAGTATATATCATTTTTTATCTTCTGCACATTCAAACTAGGACAATAGTGTCGAGTTAGTCCATACTGAGGCTCTATAAATGCAATTGGATGAGTACATAAGTGACAGCTTTTGAAGTTTTCACGGGTCAAAGATTCACGTTTGTCATCTCCATTTTCAATAGCAGGTGAACAACTACATTCAGTTGAAATCAGGTCATTATAATCACATTCAAAGTCACTAAAATTCGGCTTGCGCTGATCAAGCCATTTATGTTTAGTTCCACGATATGGTGGTGTGAACCAATCCAGCTGTTTATAATCCATTTCTCTAGTCAACGGTGGTGAACGTCCTGTGCCATGCATTCCAATCACGTGGTCCAGTATCTCCCTAGGAAAGGAGTACTTAAAGTCACGATCATATAAATTACTACGTCTTATAAACATGATGTCATCATTTTCTATACTAATACTCAGAAAGTCATCAACTGTTTTAAAATGCAAGTCACTTTGCTGATATCCCTCGCCTATTATACATACAATAGCAGACCATCGCTCAGGTTTAAATAAACAACGCAAATACGTGCGGCGACCCGATCCTGCGAGGTTTCCAAATAAGCCAATTAGTTCCTCACGTGCTTTATCACCTTTTAGCCCGATTCCACTTCCACTATTTCTTATGGATAAACCATCATCAAATCTTTCCAAATGAGCTTGAACCATCTCGCTTCGTTTTCTTCTTCTTCTCCTTAGGAGGAGTAGGAGGAGGAGGAGGAGGAGGAGGAGGAGGAGGAGGAGGACAGCTAATCTCGATTTTGTCAGCATCTTCAGTAGTCTTGTTTATCAACAAAACCTCATCTGATAATGTTTCTATGTCAAATGATGTAGCACCTAATTCCAAGGCAACTATAATAATATCAGTTATGTTACTCTTAGCACATCTCAAGTCTGACATGCTCAAACGAATACCGCTATTTGTAGGATTGTGCTCAGAGTCCAATTGCGGTTTCCAAAACCTTCGAATGTCAACACCTGGACACGTATCACTCATAGATATCCGAGCTCCATCAACTAATATTCTCTTGCAATCTCCAAATGATCCCTCACAACGTTCCTCCACTTCAGGTAAACGGACACTAAAGTCATAAAAGGCACGTCCACTAATATAAATACCATGCTTAGAAGGATAACCGGCAGGATAAAATTCCACACATTTCTCACCATTTATCACCAATACTCTAAGATCACGATTATTAGAGTAAAAAAAAAGAATTCTTCAGGTATCTTTCAATTTTTCGGGCAATGATGAATTTGTTTTTATATACTTTTCAGAAAAATGCTAATGTATCTTCTTCTTTCTCTATACACAATTCTCATATAACCTATAAATTCAAGTTATCTCAACTTTTATAGAAAGTGTTAAAATACATAATCAGCATACATTCATAATCTCATTTCCATTTGGTATTTTCGATTCTAATTATTCTCACTTATGGACGTATGCTTCCGTTCCGGAAGTGGAGTTTTCAGTCAGGAAGTTATCTTATCACACTGGAAATGGGTGGGGTCCCTAGCTTCTGCAGGAATGATGTGCAACAGCTTCAAGTGGAGTTTCCGGTCTGCAAGTGAGAGTTTCCTGTCTGGAAGTGGTCGTTTCCTGCCAGGAAATGAGAGTTTCCGGTCCGGAAGTGGCGTTTCCGGTCCGGAAGTGATCTTATCACATTGGAAATGGATGGGGGTCCATAGCTTCCGCAGGAAGGATGTGTTACAGCTTCAAGTGAAATTTCCTGTCTGGAAGTGAGAGTTTCCAGTCCGGAAGTGGGGCTTCCGGTCTGGAAGTGCGAGTTTCCGGTCTGGACGTGGGTGGCAATCAGATTCTGCAGTCTATCAAAGCCCAATAACTAGTCACTCTACATACCAGACAATAAATCAGCTAACAATCCTTGAACATATCGTCAATTAACTAGTCATTTTCGCTATCAGGTGGTGACTAATCACCCGCATTGTTGCTCGTATCTTCATGTGAACTGTCTGGCACCGTCGCTTCCAGACTGGACAATACACAACCCAAACTCTTGCTTCGAGAATATCGAAGTGATAATTTATTCTCTTAAGTTTGACTGTCTAATATGGCTACGGATATGTGTGACTTATGCTGTCACGATAGAAAACAAACTGTTAAATAAAACTAAGTAAATATGAGTGGCTTATACTACCACCAATCTCTATCAATCATGGATGGCTTATACTACCACCAGATACTTTGAGTAACTTTTACTGTCACTCGCGTCTATAGAAATAACTGATTTTCACACAATACGAATACTGGTTATTCTATCATTACAAAGTTGCGTTTCACGATTCTCTAAATCATTTTCGTCAAAAACCGTTCTTGGCTACTTAAAACCATTCACCAAGAACTTGTTTGAATTTCGACAAATTCAGTTCCACAGAACTATACGGACTCGGGGCTAGGTTTACCTAAGCGCAATAATTTTCGGAACCAAGATTTTTCTAAAAAGTTAAAGTCCACTTTTTATACTTCTCTGGAGCCCTCTACCATGTTCGTTTGGGTTCCTCTTTCCAGAGTTTGATTCGATGCTCATTATTTGTGACGTCATCCTGACTAATCAAACTCCGATTTTCTCTCTTAGGAAAAGAACACCGAACAAGTTAAAGCGGCCTAATTGACTCATGAGTGAGGAATTCTATCCGATAACCTCCCCCAAACTTGACAGTGATGGACATTGCTTCGACAATCATTGCTAATCGTTTCTTAATATCTTATTCTGATTAACGTCTTCTGTTAACTTTTCGTCTGGTTTTCTACTCTACTTGGCGCCAGACGCTATCATGCCCACGTCCAGCCCCTTGCTTATTAGGCCTACGCCTGCATTTCAGAAGGGTGCCATGACGTAGTGACCATGTGGTACATCTGATTCACCAACATCTGGTGTCGTATCTGGTGTCGTGGGTCGCCTCTATAGAAATATAGAAACCCGGTCACCTTATTACGGTCCTTATGGTAAGTCGGTCGTCGCCACGTTCACTACGTCATTCTATGCGTCATTCAGTCTGTGCTACGTACACTCTGTGCGTAGCATTCTACCGACGCTCTTGCTTGAATATTTAGAAAACTATTGGTCATAACTTCTGCTGAATACTATAAAAGGTTATGCCGCGACTGCAGCAACAACTTTCATCTTTCAACCACCGACAGACTCCATCAGCTCACTGCCCTAAGTCTTAGTCTATTCTATTCCAATTTCACTTATTGTATCAGCTACATTTTCGTGTCAGTTTTGCATCGACTTGATGCACACACTAGATCGCGCTATTACATTTTCGCTCATTGTGTTATCCGTTCCCTAGCTCGTCTGGTATTCAAAAATATAGTCATATTCTTTGCTGGGGGTCTTGTCATATTCTTCGCTGGGGGTCTTGGACTGCAAATATAAGATGTCCCCGGGGTCATGACCCCCCAGAAGACAATCCGATATCTACATACGCCCCTTAACCAAAGTTAATTGACCATCTCTCTTAAGGCCTTAAGAGAGTGTCAACTAACTCGTTGTGGACTATCAACAACCCAAACCTATACCAGCAGCCTGAACGGATACCACCCGATAGTCGTCCAATCATCAACAACTTAACATTACAGGTCAATATACTATACACCAATACTTGTCCGAGTAGCGGAATGCTCGGAAATACATTAGTAGTATTCGTTAGTGTATGGTTGATAATTATACAAACATACATGTCCGGGTAGCAAAAGACTGCCCCCGGAAACACATTAATAGCATCATTAAACCGTGGTCGATAACCTCGATCCATGCGTAACCTAACAAAGAAAACAATACGATCAATCAAGCAATACAATAATATAATACACCACAATCAATTATTTTAATGACGTCATCTGATCGTGACGACGTCACCATAAATGTCAGTCCTTAATCCTACAGTGCAAATATCATTACAGATCATGTGAATTTTTCCTATTAAATAATACAGTACCAAGATAGCACCATACTAATGTTCGTGCTACAACATTCAATATTCACCAATTACTGTTCCAGTGGAAACATATAAAGTTAGTGCCTAAATGTCATGGTGATACCTCCCCGCGGTCTATGCTTACGTTAGGATCCACCACGTCAACGTACGTCTCCATCTCTATCCATTCGGCAGCCGTCGGGTCGATCTCAGTCCTGGCGTCAGCATTAGGCGACGACCCGGCTGCCATCCGCAGCGGCTCCGGTAGAGCTGCAGGTCTCCGGGGCTGCTGGGTCTGAATAGTTGGTGCAATGATATGCGGTTCACTACTATGGGCCGCACGTGGCTTGCATTTATGGGCCGTACGTGGCTTGCATTAAAGCGCATTCCACATGCGTGATAACACGCCACATTTATATAATATAAGCACAATTACTAACACAACTACGAAGGAACCCGTTGAATATGATACGAAAGAATGTACCCCAATGCCATCGACCATCACCGGGTCGATCATGGATAACGGTGCGAGCGGCACGTACTTAGACTTTTGTAAATGGTTCCACGGTTGTAGCTTTAAATGGTCAACTATCATAGATTGATTTAGAACGCCGGACACATCCAAGTGGGGCATTTCAATGGCTAGGCCTATTCGAGTGTACGTCCGACTATAAGACGCCACAGGTTCGAATCGCCAGCCCCTCCCACTATACCCGCATTCTCCAGACATCAATGCATACACACCATTACTCACCATACATCGGTCCGTCAGTCGTCCGTCGCAATGGATTTCCACTGTCTCGCCGAACGTTTGCAACACTACCCCGATTTTCTTATTGGCAAATAATTGACTAGTGGTTACGTTCGACTTCGTTAGTTGAATATTACAGTTGCTATCAGTCGCATTTGTCAATACACTCACAATACAGGGCACGTGGGTCTTGTCGACCCGTAGTTGTCCCTGGCACACCCTAGGGTCAGCACCACGACACTCCGACGCGGTAAAGTACCACCCAGTCTTGGTATCTAGACCAATGCTGGTACGGGCCAGCATCACTTGCATGTAATACCCTGACTTGGCCAGCGGTTCAGGCCATGAGTGTAGTCCATATTCGATATATTGTCCTCCGTCAATTAACGGTAGTGTCGCTACATAATGAAGTTTCGATTCGTCCTGCCACAATGGATATACCACTACATTTCTGTAATACCACTGATACGGTCTTATCAGCCTATATTCCGCACTAACCTGTTTCGATACGGACGTCAGATCGTCGGGACTAAAAAGTTCCTCCGTTAGACGACCCAACTCTAAGGATGCCGTTTGCCTATGGAATCGTGCGGCTGCCTTCTGGTAGTCATAGACCACGTGTTCAGCCGAGTCTATAACATGTCCTAACCGTACCAACGCATAGAGTTCCAACAATCGAATCCCCTGCTGCCTGAGCGCTCGGCTCATGTTTCCCGTTGCACTGGCCAAGTTGTCGCCTAACTCGTTAATACGGTCCGTGTTCATACCAATATCTCGGAAAGCTAATTTGACGTGCGACGTCAACTGGTTGGTAAAATGCACCACTTTGATCATCCTCGTCATCGCCCTCCTTACCACATCTCGTATGGCGTCTATATCCCCAGATGTAGCGGTACCGAACAGCGATGATGCAATGTCGCCCACAAAGTTAAATAACCCTCGCTTCTGCCTAGCGCCACTTCGACTACTCATGGTTTGCTGTGTTTGGCTTGCCATCTTTCTTACCCCCCCGTATTCGATGCTGTAATCTGTATATATCGTTCCCACACAAAAACGCTGTTTTGGTACCCATGCTAGCGGCGAGACCGGCCATTTGGGCCAACCGTCCTAGGAACTCCGCGGGTAGGTAAGGATGGTCGATGGATACTATCACGGTCCATTCGGCCCGTATCACTGACACAGTCTCCGGCTTAGTTATCATGATGCCGTTCGGCAGGCGGTGTATGCTCGAGTCCTTGCATATACTTGATACCATGCTAAACCACAACGCCATTATACACAATTTAAACGAATACATTTTAGTATCTGCGAACAAATTTAGTCTTAATTGTTATGATATTTTACGTACTGGCTATTTGCGATGTTACAGTATAGCGATACAATACACACTATCGGTGGTTGTACCGCTGAATAACGGCATTTACACGACTGACGAAATCAGCGTATAGCACGTCATCGTAAAGGGCGGAGTCTATTACGCCAATTCGGAGTCGCTTGTTACCGGATTCGTTCTCCCGCCCATACCCTTGCTTTCGCTTCAAGTCTAACCTGAGTTGCTTGCTGTCAGAATCGTCATCTGGTATATGTCTGCGCTTGCGCAGCATATAAGGATGCGATGGAAGCATCTCCATTGGTTCAGAGAGCAGCTCTGGTGCCGCCTCTGGAGCGTCAATCACCATGGGCCTGGGAGTTCCGATGACGTCACTTGGTGACTCATGGTTTCGACTGCGATTCGTACTGGGTTGCACCCTTTTCCGATCAACACTCTTACCCCCTGTACGCACCTCTGGCTCCATATCCGAAGCTGGCCGCTTCTTACGAGCCTGGGGTGTCGTCTCAGCGTCGGTGACCATAGGTTCTAGCTCTGGCAACATCGCCCTGGGGTGATGGCTAGCTTTCGTCCCCTTGGTCGGGTTACGAATGGGGCGTGGTCGCACCCCGTCCCAGCACATTTCCGAGTCGACTACGCGCAGCTTACATATATTAAGCACACGCATTCTCCCGGACCTTTGATGGCGGACATGGGCCACAGGTCCGTTAATTTTGAAGATCTCATACTCGGGGTCGCTGCGAGAGGTCAATTTCATCCTCTCTTCAGCTTTGACGACCACTGAATCCCCCACTTTAAACTCACCAGCGTTCGCACGCTTATTAATTTGTTCCCGGTGAACCTCTCGAGATCTAGCTGTCCCCTCACGAGCACGCAGCAAGGCGTTGTTGAGATACGTCAGTCTCTCACCAAGGTCCTGCGACGCATCGATTGGAACGGCTTTCGGCAATCTCGCCCGTCGCCCATAAGTCAAATAAAATGGTGTATACCCGGTCGTTGAATGACGAGTACTGCGGTACGCTGTCAAAGCCGCACCCAACTCGTCCTCCCACGCCCTCGAGGCATTGTTCACCCCTTTCTGGATCAACTCTTTAAGGGTGCGGTTGAATCTTTCAGTATGTCCATTGGTCTGCGGATGGTATGGGCTAGACGGTCTATGGTCGATACCGTGTTCTTTAAACCGCTCCTCCAGAGAATTGGAACAAAATTCCCTACCCTGGTCGGTTATTACAATCCCAGGGACGCCATGACGCGCGACATACTCGTTGAAGAACTTTTCTTCCACATTTTGAGATGTCTTCGCTGCAATCGGATATGCTTCTGCCCAAGCAGAGCAGTGATCGATCACCGTCATGATATACACGTTACCCTTATTCGATTCTAATAATGGACCGATCAAATCCATTCCAATTATCTGACCCAGATAATTGGCCATGGGCATTTCACTATACCTGGGTCGGGTAGTGACAGGTCGGTTGACCTGGCACTTCGTACATGTTTCAAGCATACGAATTATGTCTTTTCTTAAAGACGTCCACACAAAAGAATCTCTTGCCATACCGATGGTCTTCTGTAGACCTTGGTGACCAGCTCGTTCATGAGCCATCCGGAGCACTTTCTCACGGAACAGGGTAGGTAAGACAATTCTGGGGTACTCAGCGTCCAACGCTGAAGGCGTAATTAAAGAATACAAAATGCCATTCTTGACCACATACTCCTCCGGGGTGTTTTAGAACAACTCCGGGTATTCCTTGGTCTGCTCGGCACACAATTCGTCATATGGTATGTCGAATGCTTCCAGAGGGACGTGAGGTAACACTCCCTCGTCGACGTCTGGTATTACAAAGTCGCCCGTGTCTAACGTCGCGACTTCCACCAGACGACGTAACCTGGACAACATGTCCGCTCGAATATTCTTCGAGCCTTGGATGTATTCAATCTTACATCCGTACTCGGCAATCAGTACCGCCCAGCGCTGCGCCTTCGTGTTTTTAACTTCGCCCACAAACAAACTCTTTAGGGGTTTGTGGTCGGTATACACGGTAAACTGCGCGCCAAATAGATGAGGTCTAAGCTTCTTTAGCGCGTATATTACCGCATAAGCTTCCTTTTCTATCACAGGCCAATTCAACTGACTGTCCTTAAGAGTAGAGCTGACATACTGAATCACACGCTCAATACCCTCGTCATCTACCTGTACCAGTATCGCACCTACCGCATAGCTAGACGCATCAGTATACAATCTATACGGAGCATTCAAATTCGGATATGTTAAAATTGGTATATAAATTATGAATTAGGCGATAATTTCCCGAATTTACCGTTTAAGCAAAATTCTGACGTTGAGTAGAATTGGATGAGGTGCTGTTGTTTTTACACAGAATTGAATATGGAAAATGGCATGTCAGAGCATCTAGTTTTCAACGTTTCACTGTCTATTCGGGAGAATTTCAGAACTCGCTCAATATGAGGGCCACCCCATCCCAGAATACGTCATGATCAGTGAAAACGGCTTCAAAAATGCATTGCTAGTTCTGTTATCGAATGTGTTAGTTGAATATCGGATGTCCATATTGGAGATTTTCGATCTTCGGGTCTAATTTAGAAATATATCTACTACACTTCTGATAAGAATATGATGTTCCGGTTGCTGCGACAACCTCTTATCAAAGATGCAGTAGTACGATTATCTGCTCGCCTCGTCTAAGGTAATGGTGACGATATTTATATTCGATAATCTGGGCCTGATCTGACTCGGGTTAAAGATGGTGGCTCGGGACGGTGGTCTTCCGTCGCTTCCAGACTGGACAATACACAACCCAAACTCTTGCTTCGAGAATATCGAAGTGATAATTTATTCTCTTAAGTTTGACTGTCTAATATGGCTACGGATATGTGTGACTTATGATGTCACGATAGAAAACAAACTGTTAAATAAAACTAAGTAAATATAAGTGGCTTATACTACCACCAATCTCTATCAATCATGGATGGCTTATACTACCACCAGATACTTTGAGTAACTTTTACTGTCACTCGCGTCTATAGAAATAACTGATTTTCACACAATACGAATACTGGTTATTCTATCATTACAAAGTTGCGTTTCACGATTCTCTAAATCATTTTCGTCAAAAACCGTTCTTGGCTACTTAAAACCATTCACCAAGAACTTGTTTGAATTTCGACAAATTTAGTTCCACAGAACTATACGGACTCGAGGCTAGGTTTACCTAAGCGCAATAATTTTCGGAACCAAGATTTTTCTAAAAAGTTAAAGTCCATTTTTATACTTCTCTGGAGGCCTCTACCATATTCGTTTGGGTTCCTCTTTCCAGAGTTTGATTCGATGCTCATTGATTGTGACGTCATCCTGACTAATCAAACTCCGATTTTCTCTCTTAGGAAAAGAACACCGAACAAGTTAAAGCGGCCTAATTGACTCATGAGTGTTGAATTCTATCCGATAACCTCCCCCAAACTTGACAGTGATGCACATTGCTTCGACAATCATTGCTAATCGTTTCTTAATATCTTATTCTGATTAACGTCTTCTGTCAACTTTTCGTCTGGTTTTCTAATCTACTTGGCGCCAGACGCTATCATGCCCACGTCCAGCCCCTTGCTTATTAGGCCTACGCCTGCATTTCAGAAGGGTGCCATGACGTAGTGACCATGTGGTACATCTGATTCACCAACATCTGGTGTCGTATCTAGTGTCGTGGGTCGCCTCTATAGAAATATAGAAACCCGGTCACCTTATTACGGTCCTTATGGTAAGTCGGTCGTCGCCACGTTTACTACGTCATTCTATGAGTCATTCAGTCTGTGCTACGTACACTCTGTGCGTAGCATTCTACCGACGCTCTTGCTTGAATATTTAGAAAACTATTGGTCATAACTTCTGCTGAATACTATACAAGGTTATGCCGCGACTGCAGCAACAACTTTCATCTTTCAACCACCGACAGACTCCATCAGCTCACTGCCCTAAGTCTTAGTCTATTCTATTCCAATTTCACTTATTGTATCAGCTACATTTTCGTGTCAGTTTTGCATCGACTTGATGCACACACTAGATCGCGCTATTACATTTTCGCTCATTGTGTTATCCGTTCCCTAGCTCGTCTGGTATTCAAAAATATAGTCATATTCTTTGCTGGGGGTCTTGTCATATTCTTCGCTGGGGGTCTTGGACTGCAAATATAAGATGTCCCTGGGGTCATGACCCCCCAGAAGACAATCCGATATCTACACCATGTTAATGATGCCAATTGTTTGCCTGTCAAATTATTATATTGTACCGATTTTCTACCTTCAATACAGATAAAGTCATCAATATGTTGGAAGTAATTTGGCTGAGGTCGGGTTTGTCCCTGCCTATGGCAGCAAACGCACCCAGTCTTATCTGTTTCAAAAGAGTCAGGACGTATTCAGTTGTGACGGATTTTTTCTATTTTTGTAACGAACCCATGCCCTTCTGATTACAAACTCGAGATAGCAGAGATGAAGAGATAATATTATATTGAAATAAACATATTTGTACATGCCTTATCAGAGCTTAAATACAGTCTCATAACGGCAACCAATCAGCATAATAGCTGCACATATTGGATTTAACATTGCACATTTTGGGAGCACTGCACAATGGAGGCATCCAGTTATATCTATGCCCCGCCCATGTCTAGCTAAGCGGCACCCACGTTTCGCTTGATTTGGGATCGATCGATCCTAGAACTCACTGGCTCTGAATTTCGTGACAACTATACAAATAAGCTGTAGAATATTTAAAAATTAATTTGACCTGGTGCCTATGACAGCAAGAGCGCCCAGTCAAATTAGTTTCAAAATATTCGACATAATGTTTATTAAATAGCAGAGACATACAATTAGTACAGCAACACTTAGTCCGGTATCAATTACATGTTCGTGACAAACTTAGCCACGTGGTTAATGACGTGATTTGATGATGACGTCAGCCTAATAGTCACCTAGGTGAGTAAGATGGCATATCATTGATGGATAAACTGGCATCCTCCATTATTTTATATCCTGGGTAGATTATCTTTGTTCCAAATAACTTACTTACGCATTATCTCGAGTAAGAAACAAACTCACGGGACGAGGGTAACAATTAATGTAAGGTTTAGACATTACATATCACCGGCGGGAGTGCTAAATGCCATTAATCAATTTAGAGTGGATCATTGTATGTTCATCTCAAAGAAATAGTCGGCAAGTCAAATGTATAGACGCAATGTAAAGAAAGGCCGGGAGTAGATAGAAATGATCCCCAATGTGCAGTTAATACTAGATTGATTGAGTCCGTTTCTTGCACGGATGTTCTACCAGACACATTAATATCACGCGGGAATTCCTTGACACATAGCAATAATTTACTAATTCTGACCAGCTGTCGAGAACAAGATATATTCAACTCCATGGCATCCACATTGCAATGACCTTGCATTTTGCATATGCATAGTATGATAGTTTAGGTGGTATGTTTGCAGAACCTCATTACCCTTGGTTCATTTTAGAATATCGTCCATGGTAACTAAAACTAACGAGACCTTGAGTGGCAATTGGGAAGATATCACTATAATATAATTGATTATTTGACGCTATTTGTGCTATCAATGGGAAAGAGAGAGAGAGAGAGAGAGAGAGAGAGAGAGAGAGAGAGAGAGAGAGAGAGAGAGAGAGAGAGAGAGAGAGAGAGCGAGAGAGAGAGAGGGGGGGAGGGAGAGAGAGGAGAGGTGGAAATAGCGAGAGATGGGGAGGGGAGACAGAGAAGAGGACGAGAGAATGGATGGGGTAGAGTGGGAGCTGTGACGTGTGTGTTGGTGGTGATGCTGGATACAGAGGGAGATAATAATTTTTTGTTTCTAGTCACTTGGATAGCTTAATCAGTTATGGGAGATTTCCTCGACTTAATGTGATTCTTCTACTCACGGTTATGTTGCGAAATAGAATGATGTACTAAATCGTTCCATTCACACACTTCGAATCGGACAGATACCATGTTTACGTGCAGTTCAATTCACAATTCTTCAGCTATAAATCTGATTGAGTACGCTATGACACAATTCATATCAAATGTGTGTGACTGTTTCGCTCATGCAATCCGTGCTTACTATCATTGATATTATGGAAATGAATATCCCAATACAGCAGTCTGGTAGTGCATTCCGGATTAACTTCATCTTAAGGGGAATGTATGTGTTCTGTGAAGAAATCCGTCGGCTCTCATCATAATGTATTATGGTATTCTGAGAGACTATCCACTTAACAGCACATCCCATGCCTATGGGGAACTGGTGATCTCGACTGCCAGCCCGTCCGATCGCATGAAACACGCTTGTACTGGTCAATAACGTAATTGCCAGTTGAACCAAGTCCAGTCCATTTTCTGCTTACTCACATATTCTGGATGCATGAAGTTGTCGCCCAGGTATGGAATATTAATGACACGACCACATACAGAATGCGTGAGGTTTGATGAGCATTGTCTCACAGGATAATGCACATCGTTTAACTAATTCATGGTTAACTATCGAGATTAAAGTCTATGTCAAGATTGGCTCATGGATATACGAACTATTAGAATGCGCTACATTGGGTAACAGTTATTCTATATTATCATGAGATATGCAGTCATATATAGGATTTACTGGTACTAAAACTAAATGAATGGTGTTCATATAAAGGAACACAGATAACAAACGCGTTATCGCATAGCGTGTAGCAAGAGTGTGGCATTCGCTGGTGGAAACCAGGTTACTCACATTCTCTACTGATCCACTCTGTAAGAGAGAAAATAGCTTAATTAATAATTTCGAAACACATGATAGATACAATAGAACAGGTGACACTGCTGCGTTCTCTTGGTAGTAGATCTTGCCAGTGCACTGCCACATTACCCTGCAAGCTGACCATTATACACTTGGTGAACGTATGCATGAATCGCATGCTTCATTCTGATATTATCACACGTAATGTTCTTACGCACCAAGGCAGCACAGGCATTCAGTTAAATTGCACTACATTGAACCAACCCCCGCCCCCCCCCCCTCCCCACCCAACACACCCACATCTCAAATATGGTACATAGGACAAATAGCAGTACTATTAACGTCATTAACATGTACTTAAAGTTCTCGTGTCCCATTAAATAATAATCAGCCCATACAGAACCGCCGGCATTGCCATTACTGAAACAAATTAATGTCCCTTTATATATCACTTCGTCATACTCATTTAATAGAGGCAGTTCTCCAGTGCTAGCCTCACAAGCATCACTCCATGTCAAACTTTCCCATTCAGAGTGCATTCACATTAAGTTAGAATCGATTTGAAAACGGATGATAAGCTGCATGGACAATTAGCGAGGACATCCTTAAATGCAGCGCAAAATATCCATTTTTTCTTATTGGGAAATGTGCAACTGTGGCTGAACAAATACATTACGTAATTGATTTGGGAAACATCGCATCTGGATAAATATGTGCCATAGCAGACGAATTGCAGGTCTTTACTATTTAATATACATATGTGAAATATTTTGAAACTAATTTGGCGTGACACTGTTGGTCAAATTAGTTTCAAAACGTTCAACAGCTTACCTGTATAGTTTTCTGAAAATTCATATTCTGGGAGTTGAGGGATCGATCCATCCCTACACGGGAAAAACGTTGACGGAGCATTGCTAGGAATCTGCAGATAATAGGCAAAGCTAGATCCCTCTGTTGGTTGGTTAATATAGTTAAGAATATCAATATGGGCTTGCTGTCCGGGCATTGCACCCGAGTGCTTTATTGACGTCTCATTTACGAAACACCAGTATGCTACTAACGGAACTTAAATAACTCCGTACATCTGTTGCAGGTAAATGTCAATAAGATTTGAAGGATTAGATATAATCCCGTTATCTGGTAGCAGGTGGGCTCTGAAAGAGTCTAACACGAATTACCGAATGACGTTTGTGAACAGGTTAATCGAGGTAAGTCACACCCGGATGTGACAGATAAGTTGACTAACACAATGATGGCAATATGTGGACAATGAACTACCTTAACAGAGTGCATCATCTAATGCTCGTGGGCAACGAAAGCTGGAACACACACTGTTGTGAGATGTAAACATGATATTACTTTTCTAGACAGCCCGCTCTCAGTACTCGGAAGCTGTGGTGGATAATCTAGAATGTAACCATTCAGGCATTGAGCATTGTGCATTGTTAGATCGATCATATGATTCATGATGCCTATATGCATCTATAATGGGAAGCACTATATGATATATACCATTGCAATAACCAAAACGTCAACGTCAGGCAATGATGCTAGCGGGCCACCTCGATATAAATCATAGTTTCAGACTATTAGTATCACTGCTGAAATCCATCTGCAATGGACCTTTCCAGTTTTAGTTATGCCCCGCCCATCTCTAGGTAAACCCAACACACAACACGATCGTTTTCAGATCAATCGATCTCTGTACTCCGTGACTATCAAGTTCTAGAAAACTATCCAGGTTGGCAGCAACAGTGGCCAATCAAATTAGTTTCAAAATATTCAACAGAATGTATGTTAAATAGCAAAAACATACAAATCACACAGCGAGCCTGCCTATTAAGCGTTAGGGCAGACGAAATTGAGCTATGCATGGCGTTATGATTATTACGTCATCCTACACGTCACGTAGTTAATCTGACGTCATATGCTGGATGAATACACTGGAAAGACCCATTACTGATGTGGAATTGATTTCCCCATCTAACAACACTTGAAAAGATTTAAAATTATTTTCGATTCATTTCATGCGTGTACATAATGTGACCCTCTAAACGTATACAATAATTCTAACAATTTTACTTTCAAATATTCTGGCCATTTTGATCAAATGATGGCAGATGCTTATCATTGGTGCTTATTGATGCTCTAGTCACGGTTAGCCACTGTTGGTAGTTGGTGTAGGTAAAGGATACCTTCCAGATGTGTACGTTATGAGAGTCAACTAGCTCTCGTGGCCATCATAGCATCTGGTCTATGTTTCCGGAGTGACCTTCAGTGTTGGAATATCATCAGGTGTCAATGAACTACGACATCCAGTAATCTGAAATGTCCTCTGGCTAAGACGAATGGCACCTCTTGGCAGTGAATGACATCCGGTCTTAGAGATGGAGAAAATATTTCCCTTGCTCACTGAATTCTAATGCTTAATGATGTGTGTCACCCGGGAGTTGTAATGGCGTAATGCAGTGAATAAAGACAGCCATTCCACCTTTTATTGCAGCATACAATCTGGTTGATTGGCCATAAATCATCTGCTAAACCAATGGTTTATATTCAATGCGCTCACAATGTAAAGCTAAGGATGCATGCTATCATTGCCCTCATGAGCAGGGCCGGGAGTATAGCTTGGATCCCACAACGTAAAGTTGCGTTGTGATGCCCTATCGTGAACCAGCAACCATGCTGACTGTGATAACACATTACATGTTTTTCCATTATAGGAAAATGGCGTCTAACACCATCTCATATTGGCACATTCAGTATTAAAAACGTGAGTCCTTCTGTTATGTCTCGTTAACTTAAAGATTTGAAGCAGAAGCATCTGTTGTGAAATGTTAGTTCGCAACAAAAACAATGGATCTTTCCATTTTAGCTATGCCCCGCCCATCACTAGCTAAGCTCCACCCACACCTCGCCGTGTTGGGATGGATCGATCCACCCAAATGCCCTAGCTATCAATTTCCTGAAAACGATACAGGGAAGCTGTGTGCAGCAACAGCGCACAGTCAAATCAGGTTCAAAATATTCAGCAGAATATTTATTAAATAGTAAAAGCAAACAATGTGTACAACAACGCATAGACCGTCATCAAATATGCGTTCGTGACGTACTTATCGACGTCATTCATGACGTCATTCATTATGATGTCATTGTACACGCAGTTCATTATGACGTCATATGATGGGTGGGTACTCTGGAAAGGTGAATTGAGACGATGATATCAAACTACAACAAACATACACACAGTGACGTCAATCCGTGAAATTTGAAGGAACCCTTCCATGACTAAATTATAGTATTCAGGAATTCGGAAAATATATTCCACTGTCCATGGTCCATCATTGACCTCGGGTTGACTGCGGTCCATTTTAATTAATGAGAGCCGACCCAGTATTACCAGATCTGTTTAATGCTGTCTTCCTGGCCACCCATACATCGTTATCATTAACTAGCCAAAAGCCAAAAAGCTGCTCTGCTCCGCGCGGAATGTCATTATACACGTGTCCTAATATGCTGTTTAATGGAGCAAAAAAGATTACGTTCGCATAACAATGTCTAAATCGCTTCCCGCGTATGACCCACAGAGAAGAAATGAGCAGCAGCTATTTCCGGCGGGTGGCGAAGTTAGCTATGCCATGTTTGATTAACCGTTTAACCCTCAACATTCCAGGAGTTTCATGTTTCACTTTGATTTTCAATACAAAACATAAAGAAGCTGGAAAGCTGTTACACTACAGCATCGCGATCACATCCCAAGCACATTAACCGCGCAACGGCATTCCTATAGCAGCATCCTCAACATTAATCCCACACAATCCGCAATAAAGCATAACAAGCACGCACGCACGCATGCACGCACGCACGCACGCACGCACGCACGCACGCACGCACGCACGCACGCACGCACAAACACACACACACACACACATCTGCACACACACGCACACACGCACACACACACACACCAACACACACACACACACACACACCCTCCTGTCGGCCCGCTGCGCTCACGCACGCACACACGCACTCGCTCGCTCGCTCGCACGCACGCACGCACGCACGCACGCACGCACGCTCACGCATGCACGCATGCTCACTCACTCACGCACGCACGCACGCACGCACGCACGCACGCACGCACGCACGCACGCACGCACGCACGCACGCACGCACGCACGCACGCACGCACGCACGCACGCTCACGCATGCACGCACGCTCACTCACTCACGCACGCACGCACGCACACACGCACTCGCCCGCTCGCTCGCTCGCTCGCACGCACGCTCGCTCGCCCGCTCGCTCGCACGCACGCACGCACGCACGCACGCACGCACGCACGCACGCACGCACGCTCACTCACTCACTCACGCACGCACGCACGCACGCACGCACGCACGCACGCACTCACGCACGCACGCACGCACGCACGTACGTACGTACGTACGCACGCACGCACGCACGCACGCACGCACGCACGCACGCACGCACGCACGCACGCACGCACGCACGCACGCACGCACGCACGCACGCACGCACGCACGCACGCACGCACGCACGCACGCACGCACGCACGCACGCTAGTGTCTACACAGATATCATATGGGGCTGAATTAAACTGAAAGCATTCTCATTCTTAATCAGGAATGAAACGGTCAACCACCTTAACATGTAACCGAATATACTTATAGATATGCAAGCTGTGGATGTACCAATTGAATTGTAGAGAAACGCAATGTGTGATTGATTTTTATCAGTGATGGTTCTAGCACCAAATAGCGCTAGTATGACATAGCCTAGTTGTACACACAGCTGCATGGATAGGTGATACATCAAGTAGTTATTCCCATTACACGCTGATCATGTTGACAATAATTTGACTGAATGTCTAGGTTATTGCTTCCCAATGACAATACTCTTTCGAAACATTCAGGACATGTTAACCATAGTTTTGAAACTATTTTTACTGATTTCATTTTAAAATGTTTTATTCGCAATGGGTACCTTATTGGCATCAGAGAGAGAGAGAGAGCGCGCGAGCGAGCGAGCGAGAGAGAGAGCGCTAGCGAGCGAGAGAGAGCGCTAGCGAGCGAGAGAGAGCGCTAGCGAGCGAGAGAGAGAGAGAGAGAGAGCGAGCTGTATCTGCTCCTACATTGCACCACACACCATTGCGATCTCAGTTCATTATCATGTGGTTGTAAAAGTTAAATACTTGAGATACAGCTTGGGAATTCATGGGTAAAATAATGAAATAAAATATGCATAGATTTACTCTAAGTAATATGGCATTTACGATTGCATTGTAGCCTGGGGGATGGAGGGGGGTGCGGGGGGGGGGAGGTGCGCGGGCGATCAAGACATTTTGCACAGAAGTTGCTGCATACTGTGAAAGTAATGTATATATCGGAACAACAGCGAGAGTGAATTATAATAAGCTAGCATCAGGATATTAAACTTGGCAAGTCATCACAGAAACTGTTTTATTTTGTCCCTATGACGTGTAGTATTAAGGCAAAACAAGATAATTATTTAATAAATCGTCATAGTAACTGCTGTGTTTTGTCTATATAACATGCTACGGTAAAACAGGATAATCGATCTTCATCTTTAACGACCTCATTTCCCGGCTCACTCGCTGTTAATTAAGAGCTACAAGAACCCAGCTCTATTGATGATGTGTACGCGTGAGTGTGCAATTATTTGCGCGTGTGTGTGTGTTTGCCGAGGCTCAAATACAACGCACGTGACCTCAATTATATATGAAAATAGCAGTTCCTAGTGGAGGCCATTAACAGGTCGTTCGAATACAGCAATGTGTAAAGGAAGGTGCAATGTATACTTGCAATTGGGATACACGTCAAACGACTTAACCTTAGCCATGTTCTTCAATATACAGCACCAATATGACATCGCTTTCCAATAGATGTTATCTCCTGATTATAATCCCTCAGCTCACTTCAGATGATTTGAGATCTCTGTAATCACTCAAGCAATGAAATCACACGCTTATTTGAGACTGATCTTTACACGCGACATCTCTAATGTATGTACTTACGTCTAGACTGCATAAGCTACACTCCAACGGTCGAAACAGTCGAACGTGGCTCGAAAAGATGACTCGAATTTTAGCTATCCGGGTCCATTTCTATCTATGCCCTCCCATTTTAACTAGTATTTCTAACCTTCACCCACTTTGTCTGCATATTGGAATCAATTTAGATACTTCGAATGCTGAATTCTCAGTATCCCAATTCCGAGGATACGATAAATATATGCTGTTGACGACTATGACACTAATTGTCACGTGAACATAATCACAAAACAATCATGTAGATATTGCGGTGAAGAAAATCACAAACACTCCCAGTGCCGACACGGTCGTCCCGTCGACTGCTGGAAATGCCATGGATCCGGCCACAAGTCTTCCCGATGCCCTGTATACTAGGATGCCGGCCAGGAAGCAGTGCCTACTCCCAATACCTGTAACGAGCAGCCTGCTGACATTCCTAAATCAGAGTGCCAAACCAAACAATCAAACACTTACAGTACTATAAATAGTCATAATGCTACTATCAATAAGTTCAGTTGTAGGGTGAATGCTCTACTGCTTTATAACCGATATCAAGTATTGAGTGACGATGATGATGGTAATAATAATAATAATAATAATAATTATTATAATAATTATAATGATGAAAATATTAAAAATAAGAAAAATAATAATAATAATGATAATAATAATAATAATGATAATAATAATAATAATAATAATAATAATAATAATAATAATAATAATAATAATAATAATAATAATGATGATGATGAAAATAATAATAATAATAATAATAATAATAATAATAATAATAATAATAATAATAATAATAATGATAATAATAATAATAATAATAAAAATAATAATAATAATAATAATAATAATGATGAAAATAATAATAATAACAATAATAATAATAATAATAATGATAATAATAATAATAATAATAATTCGCTTGACGACAATTGTTCTGACAAGGCAGAGGGTCCAGATAATGCTAATCTAGATTATCTTAATATATTCTGGTACATAGATCAAGCAAACTTTATTAATTACATGAACATTATGAAATACTGTACTGTAAAGACTAAAAGCACTAAGTGCGCTATGATAGGTCCTAGAAATCACTTCTCTCAATGGGTATGTAATAAAGATTTTGTTAAAGAGGTAAGGCATTATGATAACCCAACATTTAATATTAATTGTAAAGGCCTACGAATAGGTCACTTAAACGTCCAGCACTTATTGCCTAAAATTAATGAACTTAAAATAACAATGGAAAGAAATATAAAGGAAATCGAAATATTAGGAACAACAGAAACATTTTTGGACGATGATGTCACAAATAATTTAATTAATATTCAAGGGTACAATATTGAGAGAAAAAACAGATTAAATAAGGAAGGCGGTGGAATAGTATTATATATAGATGAAAATCAATCATACAGTAGGAGGCTTGATTTAGAAACTCCAAATATGGAAGCTTTATGGATAGAAATAAAGCCGTATAAATTAAAATCATTTTTACTCTGCTGTACTTATAGACCACCAAAATCACTAACTGGTTGGATAGATGAGTTTGAATCATCTCTTGAATTTGCATATTCACATAATACTGATATCATCCTTATAGGCGACTTTAATATTGATTTTCTTAAACCAGTTATGCCTAAATGGAAAGCTGTAATCGATTTATTTAACCTTGAACAACTAATAAGCACACCCACCAGAATCACTGAAACAACAGCTACATTAATAGACCATATTTATGTCACAGACAAAA
Source organism: Chaetoderma sp. LZ-2023a (assembly GCA_034401795.1). NCBI lineage: Eukaryota > Metazoa > Mollusca > Caudofoveata > Chaetodermatida > Chaetodermatidae > Chaetoderma > Chaetoderma sp. LZ-2023a. The sequence continues at coordinate 269,478,956 of CM067369.1, read as the reverse complement.
ACAAGTATGCTTCGGTAAGTGTAGGAGCTTTGGCAATAAGTGATCACTATCCCGTGTTTGCCGAGAGAAAAAGCACTAATCTAAAACCAAATAGTCATCACACAATAAAATACAGATGTAAAAAGAGCTTCAATAATGACCAATTTCTCCAGGATCTGTCAAATTACAATTGGGACTCAATCGATTTGATACATGATGCAAATGACGCCCTAGCAACATTTCAGAAAACCTTTACCTCAATACTAGATAAACACGCGCCCATTATTGAGCGTAGAGTAAAACACATTTCTCAGCCCGGGTGGATAAACGATGATATTTTAAAAGCTATTAAAGATAGGGATTATAACAAAAAGCAAAATAACATGGTTAAATATAAAGAATTAAAACAAAAAGTAATGACGCTAATAGAAACATCAAAAAGAAATTATTTTGGAGTGCAATTGAAGGAAAACACAAAGAATCCATCAAATATATGGAAAATTATGAAGAACATAAACCCTAAGACAAACAGATTACCTTTGGTTTTATATGACAACGATGGAAATGAAATTAGGGATACGGCTAAGCATTGTGAAATGTTTAATCAATATTTTACAACAGTTGCTTCTAATCTTGCGAATTCAATACAGATAACAAACCATGAAATATCAAATAATCTTAGAACATATGTTGCGAATAAAGTGCCCAATGACATCAAATTTAAAATACCTAATGTAGCAGTAAATTATGTATATGAAGAATTGGCTAGCTTAAAAACTAACAAGTCCGCGGGTCACGATGGCTTGAACGCGCATTTCCTTAAAGCTGCAGCACCAATTATTGCTCCAGCAGTGACAGCTATTATAAACAAGAGCATAGATAGTGGCGTGTTTCCAACATCATGGAAGCATGCCAAAGTAAAACCATTACATAAAGCAGATAATAAATCAGATATCACTAATTATAGACCTATATCTATTCTACCCATTCTCTCAAAGATTATTGAACGTCATGTACATAATCATTTATATAAATTTCTGATGAAATATAATTTACTTGTCGAATCTCAGTCAGGTTTCAGACGTAAACACTCATGCGAAACAGCACTGTTAAAGCTAATAGAGCAGTGGCGTTTTGCAGTTGACAAAGGCGACTATGTTGCCGCTATAATGATTGACTTTAGAAAGGCATTTGATTTGGTTAATCATACAATTTTGGAACACAAATTAGCGATTTATAAATTTGATGATCAGTCTCAAAGGTGGTTCTCCTCTTATCTAGAAAATCGGCAGCAATATGTATCTATTTCTGATAGTGTGTCAACTGCTATGCCTATTACTGTTGGCGTCCCACAGGGTTCTGTCTTGGGACCCCTCTTGTTCATCCTATATGTTAATGATCTACATATGGGTATTAGCAGCAATGTCGAAATGTACGCTGATGATACAACCATGCATTGCAACTCCGATAATATTTCATTGCTAAAGGAAAAACTTACTACTGATATGGCATTAGTGCAAACTTGGTGCGACAAAAACAAAATGGTACTAAATACTGAGAAAACTAAGTTATTACTGATAAGTAACACCCACAAACGAAACAGAATCAACGAGTCAGATCTCAAAATATCTATTGGAAATGTAGAATTAGACATTGTAAATAATGCAAAACTATTAGGTGTATATATTAACGACACCCTATCATGGCAAGACCACATTAGCAAGATCTATAGCAAAATCGCTTCACTTATTTTTATGCTAAGAAAAAATAAACAATATATGAATCTTGAAGAAAGAAACATATTTTATAAGGCATATATTCTTTCCCATATAGACTATTGTTGTTTAGTTTACTATACAGAAACTCCGACATTATTGGATAAACTTGAAAAATTGCAAAAACGAGCTGCTAGGATTATACTAGATGTCCCATATAGAACCCCGTCTAAACAATTATACGCAACTTTAAAATGGACACCATTAACACAGAGAATGGCGATAAAAACTAATCTAATGACCTACAAAGCACTAAACGACCTTACACCCAGATACATTAAAGACATGTTTACTTTAGTCGAAAATGCACACCCGCTTAACTTGAGGTCAAAATCAAATGGTCACTTAAAACCTCCAAAAATAAACACAAATTATGCAAGACACAGTTTTAAATATACAGCCACAAAACTGTGGAATTTGCTACCTTCAACTGTTACGCGTTCGTCAACCCTATCCTCATTTAAATCTAATCTTCATGATCATATAAACACGAAACAATAATAATAGCGATAGCCCAAAACGGACTCTGTAATGGTCTTGAAGAATGGCAATTTGCAGACTGAGAGAAGAGTGTTTTTTGAGAATTCACCACTGGTATTACTGGCTCGGTAAACGGATCAGTTATGCCGGTGACAAATCCTCAGAAATTGTCTTCTCGTTGTCTATAAATAGATATTCTTATGAGGAAATTTAGATTTTCTTAAAGAAATATAGGCGGTAAATGGTTAAATGTAATGAGCTGTTGGGTAAATCGACGATAATTTGACTGACTGATGCTGCCGCCTTTAGTGGCAAATCAGTCAGTCAAAGTGGAGCTAATTTATCCAGTGATTAAATTAACTACAATAAATGGTCAAATGCATTAAGGATAATTTGACTGAAAGTTGGTAAAGCATCGAGTAGCAACGGCTTTAAGTCAAATTAGAATTAAAATATTTGATTGTTTTAAATACCATATAAACGATTTTGTATAAACTTGGAAATAGGTCTACCTCTATGTCTTGTATATACATGTATATAATTGTACATAATCAGCTGAGTATGTGTGTGATTTGTGTGCGTGCGTGCGTGCGTGCGTGTGTGTGTGCGTGCGCGTGCGCGTGCGCGTGCGCGTGCGCGTGCGCGTGCGCGTGCGCGTGCGCCCGCGCCCGTGTGTGTGCACGCGTGTGTGTGTACACGTGTGCGTATAATGTGCGAGTGCGTGTAAGCGTGTGTATGCGCGTGCGTATGTACGGGTGTGTGTGCGTGCATGCCTGCATATGCCAGTGCGCGCGTGAGTATGCATGCGTGTGTGCAAGGGCGTGACTGCGTGTATTTGTATGCGTGATCGACTATTTGTCCGTTTGCTTACATCTGCTTGTGTGTGCCCTGTATGACTGAGCGTGTGTGAGTGTGTGTTTGGAAAGAGTGTATGTATATGTATATTTATTAGCCTGTATATACTTATTATTGTTGTTGCTGTTCCCTGAGGGCCTCAGGAAGATCACATGTTGATGATTTACCCTCAATAAAGAACGATTATTATTATTTATTATTATTATAATTTGACAGGTGCTGCTGTTGTCTAGTATTTTTAACGTATTCAACGCATGTTTATGAAATAGAACCGATATACAATTGATACACTTGACGGACTGCTTGATGCTCATGACGGAATTAGATACATCACAACGGCCAGCAGTAAACTTGTCAATCCAGGTTGATGGCGCATGCGTGTGTAAGTAATATAGCTGCGTACACTGGTGTTTGCGTTCGTCAATTAACGTGCACATTGCCAGACTATTGCTTCGCAAGGTCTTAAACTATAATATACAAAAAGCAGCTGCAGCGCTCAAGAAAGGTCCACCCATTCCAACCTCTGACCCCACAGGTACCATGCATGGTCGCTTTGATACACTGAACCTTCTCCACCCACCCACCCCACCCCACCACATTGCTGTCATCTAATTGATGGAATGCGTATAACGCTTCTTATCTCACATGGGATGTTATTATGCAAGAAATGGCCAATAAGAGCGACACTGAGAAAATAGGAAATACTTCTTTGACAGAAATTCCATAGTTATGAACACATTTGCTACTCAGAAGGGAATAATCAGCATACTCTACTGAACAGTAGAATGATCGCATACACGCCGATCAAACGAAAGTAAATGGAGCGCATTAATCTTGTAGTGATATCCCAATATTTATCCCAGCCATGTCTATATTTGGACACATAATCAACGTGGTCTTGTTAATCTTGATGTCGCTAGGACCGTGCGGGTTATGGTGTTGCATGTCCTGTTGATAATGTTGATATCGATGTTGATTAATAATCCGGTGGTAATGAGGACATACATATTGACCGAATCGGACGTCGGACATGCCAATTCAAAATGAAATAATTTTCTTAGCAAGTCGCGAGACATAATTAGCATGTATGCATTTATCGCCAAATTGGTTAATGTCTCATTATACTTGTGAAATAAACGAGTTGTGGTGCAGCAGAGATCATAGCAAGTATGATAACTATCATCAGCATCATGAGCTCAGCGATGTAAGATTGTGCCTAGCAATTGGGTGATTCATTCAGCATTCACCTCAGAGAGAAAGTGTTACACACGCACGTATGCAGCAGTGCAACTACATAATATCTTACTTTCTACTTTTTTACTTAGGAAGCCATGTATATGCTTTTGGCCATTTGGTAATCAGTGGCTCTTCATCATACTTTGTAACACACCAATTTTTCTTCGCTGAAAGAGTCGTTGCATACGTTGCTCGAGCCAGATGAGCAGGCTATGCTCGCATTATCTATCGGTAATACAGCATTCAACTGGTCTTTTGTTGGTTCACGTTATGAATGAATTGTCAGTAATGTATCATCTTCAGCTCGGTCAGCTCAGAACCTCAGCTATCTGTAAAGATGCAAACGCAGATACAATAGCAGAACAACTCCCATAGCTAGCATAGTGCATTATTACAACTCTAGCTAACCAAAGTCGATGTACATGTCAACAAAATGGCGGGGGCTGTATCGAGCTTCGATCGCGAATGTATATGCACACACATATTAACAATATCATGAATACACGACATGCATCTACGGTACCCATACTGTTGTAATCTGTGTGTCTGAGTATGTCCATCGGTTACTGAGCAAGAAAACAAGGTTGCAATAACCAATATTTCACTCACATACACACCCTTTCTTGAATTTGAAAGCTCGCTATGTGATATGGCATGTGGGCATGTGGCTACATAAAGTAAGCATTCTGAATGAGTGAGACTGCATTTACATTATGCATATGGCGTTGGTGTTAGTAGTGATATCAATTATGGTGAGGTTTGTGAATGCGTGTAAGCACACCGACATTGCCA